>CM057821.1:54570754-54883254 GCA_030067965.1 Latrodectus elegans | reverse complement strand
ATGAAATGTTGGTTGAAATGCTAAAAAAGTATCATGACTCCGAATTTAAATTTTAAGATCAAAAATAGTTATATCTCATTCTCCAGAATTTCAAAATAAATTTCGCTTAGTTGCTTACCATCTGGTTTCCTCCACATAATAGTGTACCTCGTTATTGGAAAATTCCCATCGAAAGGCCGTTTCCAAGTAAGGCGCACACTTCTGCTTGCTACATCATAAATCTCCAAGTTCTGGGGAGCGTCTGGTATGTCTGTACACAAGAAGGTACAGTTAAGTGGTTTACTTAGTAACCGCATATGCTTACTGCAATTTGGGTCTAAATTTAGCTTAATCATGTCTGCGTTTAATTTAGATACATTCTTTACAGATTTTGTGTGAGGTAACATAGTTTCTGTGTGTTATATTTTCTGAATTTGCCAAATAAACTATGAGAATATATAAGTTACAGATTTTTTAAATATATTCATTTTAATTTTCTTGTTACGATAATTAACAAATGCTAATTTTGAAAAAAAATGTTTACTTCCTATTATAAAGTTATAGTAAAAATAAGTGAAATTATAAGCTTTATTTTAGTTTAAACATAATTCTAAATAGTTTTTGTTACATATATTATGTAAATATTTACAAAATGTTCTATTTTTACTAAGGCAATTAATTCTTTATATGATCTAATATTTGTTTTCATAATTCAGATTGTTTTACCTCAGAATACATATACTAACCAAAATAATTTTTATTACCAAGGAAACAGGTAAATAAATGCACTTAATTTATGAAATGATTGCATCAAACAAAATGCTGATTCTAAAATTCAAACGTACAATTGGAAAATAACTATTTAAAATTTGATACATAGAAGTTTTTTTTTAAATAATTTACCGAATATTTAAAATGTAAAAACTCTCAAAACTGCTAATTCAGATAATTTCTATTTGATGATTTTATATAGTCATAAATATTTATGACTTAAATTAATATAGTGAACAATATCATTCTTAAACTAATTTAACTTTACTGTCATTTATTTTTGTGCACACAGAATTATATGTTGGAATAAAAACAACATTGTATATATATTGAAAATTGACTTTTGGTTTGACTGTCACTCAATGACCTTATTTTGGTCACTAGGAATAATTAGACCATAACCAATGATTTAATGTAGATAACGAAACATAAAGACCAAAGTTGGATTCGAACCTACGAACAATTGAATGCTGAATCATAGAAAAAGCCCGAGTCTTATTACTTGGTGTTGTTTCTTATATTATTTAATTTAGTAACTAAACTGCTACATAAATATATGTACACCTATCATACAAACGTATAAGCTTTTGGTTATTATTATTTCTGATTATAAATACTAAATATAATTATCAAACAAGAATCTAAACTATCCTTATCAATGAAGTTAAATTACGTAAAAATGTGTATTTTATAAACAATTTATCTTAAAAATCACAGGACAAAAAATGCAATATTTTAAAATTTAATTAAATAAATGAAACAGTTTATTTAATGAATACATTTCTTCGCACTTTATGAATAATTTGAGAAGGGAAAAATATATTAAAATAGTATGTTAAATATGACTTCATGTTAGTTGAATAATTGAAGTATAATTCAATTAATATAATTAAGGTAAAGACACAACCGAGTAATTAAGCAAAAGTAACAAAAAATGTTTATGAAGGAATGTTTGAATGTACAACGGGATACATTTTTTTTAAAGTTAAACTTCAAACTCTAATTGAAATTCCCGTACATATTTAATGTAATAAATAAATTAGCTCTCTGACATGTTATAAACTTTTAACAGTTTTAAAATAGAAATAATTTTATTTTTATAGAATTTCTTGAAATATAAATTAAGAATTCTGCAATGGAATGTTAATTTATTTTTCTTTGTTTTAATTTTAAAAAGAGTCATGAATATTTGAATACAGTAATTTATTTATAAAAACTAATTTCATAAATATTATGTTTGAAGCTTGAATAATAGTAATCTAAATGCAAAGAAAATGCATAAAAGACATTGCGTATTGTAATATAATTTAAATAAACAAATATATAAATCATGTTAATTTTTAGAAATTAATGCTAATATTCAAAACAAGACATACATTAAATACACTTCTAATGCAATATATAAAGTTTTGAAATAACATAAGTTTGTAAAATAAAATCATATAAGAAATATGAATTAAAATCAGTTTCGATTTATTTAGCATTAATTTGAAAAATTCATATCTTAACATTTTAGAAATAAACTTTTAACTGTGTGTAAAAATACTTTTTAGCAACTAAACATTTATGAATAAATTAAACAAAATTAAATCCCGATTAAGAAAAAAATTAAATTTTAGGTTAAATAATGTAAGTAAATGCACTAGTATATATATGTGTTTATAAATCAGGCAAGTACTTACGATAAACTTTTTAATTAATATTTATTATTATTTAAATTAGATAATTTCTGGTCTTACTTAAACTGTAATATTAATTAAACATAATATGGAAAACAACAATCATATATTCATTATGAAATTAATTTTTGATCCGTAATTTGGAAATTTCTGAATTCTTCTTTATTCTGAATGTTCCGAAAACGGTTTTTTTTCAAACCAGCAAGTATTTAATAACATTTTCTAACTTTTTACTGAAATTTTTTATTGTAATTAAAAATAAATGCTTCTTATCTTATCAGACATTTTTAGTGTACAGTAAAACAAATTAAGAAGAAATATTGAAGTAATAAAGATAATTTCTTTTCCATATTTTGTTACCATTTCTAGCATAGTATTTTGTGGATATGTAGAAGAAACTTTTGAATGAATTTAAAGTAAAAAAATTAAATTTAAAATTTGAAGTTAATATAAATTAATACTCAAAAATTCAGTTAAATTACATATTATTTTCCACTTCCTTAAAAGTTTCTTAAGCATTAATGCATAATATAATATGCATTTTCTTATTAATGTAAATAAATGCTTATTTTTAGTTGTTGGTATATATATATATATATATATAGCTAGAACTAAAAATAAGCATTTATTTACATTAATAAGAAAATGCATATTATATTATGCATTAATGCTTAAGAAACTGTAATGCTTATAAAAAAACTCCAGAAATAGAGAGAATATATATATATATATATATATATATATATATATATATATATATTATATATATATATATATATATATATATATATATATATATATATATATATATATATATATTTATATATATTCTCTATTTCTGGAGTTTTTTTATAAAACATTCATGGAATTTTACTGTAATTTACAACTTAGTTCATTTCATTGTATTTTATTTACAAATTTAAGTTTTGCACACACATGCACACAAATCTTATTATAAAAATTGTGAAATGTATGAATATTGAGTGAGGATTTTTTTGTAAATTGATTTCAATATTTCTTATTTTAATACATAATAAGTATGTTGAAATCAAAGATAGCAAGATATGTGTTTGAAATTTAATTTTTTCTAAATCCTTTTTACTTATTGAATCTGAAAATAGAAAATAGATTGTCTTTAGTTTAATTACTTCTTTCGGAATTATCTTCTCAAATGAATGATAATAATCAAAACTAGTGGGAAAAATTCACAGGTTTTGTTATATGTTTATTTTTCTACCCTTCTACTAAATATATTTTTAAGTTATAAATATAAGGCTTTGAATTTAGACAAACAGTTTACTTTAAAATGATTTCCTTCGGTTACGACTTTGATTCTTTGAAGCTTTACAATGCAACATCAGACCTCCCTATGGACCTCGGGGCAAGAAGCTTTAAACCTTAGCTTCATGTATCAGATATTTTATGACTTGAGACTTCAAAATCCCTACCGACCATAAACATGGTTCTTTACTCTCCTTATTGAAGGAAATAGAAATAAAAGGAATCGAGACTGTATAAAAAAGCAGCAAGATATTGTTAGATATTGTGAAGAAAAAGGTACAATTTATGTAGTATCGAAATATTGAAAAAGGAATGCCAACGACGATAGAAGAATATCTGAAAGAGGGAAAGTATTAAGATAAAGTCCCTTTTCCTTGATGCAAAAATATTGATTACTTTGTTCTCTGATGATGCAGAATCATGGAAATATTTCTTCAAGTTTTTAAAAAAAAATGTTTTGAACTTTGCTTGAAGTTTTAGAATTTACATATCGAAAAATGTGTGCATTGAATCAGTTTCAATAAGTTAAAAATGTATTTGCGCCATATTTTAGAAAGCTAAATATCCTTTATGAAATGAAACTCAAACATTTCAAATTGTATGAGTGATGATTTTGTAACCAGCTATTGAAAATTAATAGATAGATTAAAATTTTACAATGTGTTATATCAGAAATTATGTATTGTATATATATATATATATATATATATATATATTATATATTATATATTATATATATATATAATACATAGTAAGAATAAAATCAAAGAGTTAATTAAAAGTAGTTGTTTTATTAATATTTAAACTAAATTATTATTCGGTAAGAATTATGTATGTATCTATGTGTGTGAGGTATATATATATATATATATATATATATATATATATATATATATATATATATATATATATATATATATATATATATGCATATGCTAGATTAAATGCTTTCTCTATATAGTAATTTGAGATGCTTATAAATTTTATATTATTGTGAAAATTAAAGACACGTTTAGAATCTTTATAAGTTTGAAATAAGAGCATATAAATAGCCAAAAGACAACTAGGCCCCCAGAAAAACTTTATATTTAACCGTGTATTTCGCAAAATATTTTAGTAAAGAGTTAAATGTAACTCCACAAATGCACTTTCCCCCTCACAACGCAATATAGAAACCAATTAGTAACTGACAATAATCCAAAAAATAAGTGCAATTAGTAGATTATTGATCTGATGATAATAACGTCTTGTCTGAAAGAAGTGTAACTCAACTGGAAAAACAAAATAAATAAGGATTTTTTACAGGAACAGAAATGGATTTCAACAAACAATCTAAGCTTTGATGACAAAGCTCGATTAGGAAACTGGAAAATATAATCCAGAAAGAAAATAATTAGATGTTAGACAATTGGCTGTGAAGGAGATAAGAATGTGAGTATTTTTATTTTAAAAATGCATTTCCAAATTTATTTATTTTTAAAATTGCTAGTATTATTACTAAAAACCCAGTGATAAAAATAGTTTGCTTACAAATTAATTTAAAATAAGTTAAATGACCGTGAATAAGAGAAAATTTTACTATGTAATCTAAATTTTTGATAACTATTGACAGTTTCAATGGACATCTATAGTTAAAGAACCACCTTTTAAAATAGCTAGTAAAATTATGATTATTTTTAATAATAATTAATTAAAATTTTATAATAATAATTAGTTGTTTAAATTGCTTAGTACAGCTTGATTTATTTACTTTTTAAGAACATTCTAGTGCAACAATTATTAGAATGTGTAAAAAACTGAGATCACAATATACCGAAGAATAAAGGAGACTGCCTTTATAGATGTTTTCTTTGGGTATTAACAGAAAATTCCTTTTAAATGAAATTTAAAGGTAAATAATTTCTGATAACTGAACTGAATAAGCGCTTAGAATAAAACTAAAAAGCAATGAATGACATAAATATAAGATCTGAGTCATTTTCACATATTAACCTCAACGCATTTATGCAACTATTTTACATTTAATTTTTTTATTAATTATAAATTTAAATTTATTTTGTGGGAATCAACTGGAAAAATACTACAAAAGTATAAATTATTATTCAAAATAGTTATATAGAAAATGGAACTCTAAACGACTGAAATTGCATTATTTTTTTGCAATACAAGAAAATTCTTTACCATTTAAAAATTACTAGTGTTACATTATTGGCCAATGCTTATTTATATAAGCTCTGCGTAATGCCTTCACACAACTTTATTTACCAAAAACAAAAAAAAAATTGTTTGATTACAATGAATTTAAGGAATTACTTATTCATGTACAAAATACAAGCAACCATGTACAAAATACATGAAATTTTGTTTTATAGAACTTTTTTTTTGATTTAAAAGAATTTTATTTCCTATTATATTTGAATGTTTGAATGTTTCAGTCCCATTTTTCTATTGTTACAATGGAAAACTAATTTACCATAATTTAATATTTAGGTATTTAAAATCATATTTTAAATAAAACTTAAACATATTATCAAAATATTATAAAAATTTTAATAACTTGCTGAGGCGATAAAAATGCACGATTAATTTGTGTTGCATGAAAATTTTTTGTATTTTTATTCCAGAAAATATTTATATTGAAAATAATTAATAAGCATTTTTAATTAATTATTGTTAAATTAATCTAAAATAAACAGTACACAACTGTAAAGAAAAAGATTTATTTTCTTGTAATCAAAATATTCTACTTGTTTTTTCATGTTACTTCCCTTTCATTTAGTCCATTCTTAGCGTGTTTAAAATGAATAAAGATATGGCACATATGTCGTATAATCCATGACACCCGATTCTGTGATCGGCGATATTTTTGGCAGATTTTCTTATGTATCTGGCAACCTCGTTTTTCTTACGTTATACATATGGAGACCTATAAGATTTATGCAGAAAATTCTATTTTTTTGTAACTCTAGTATTTACGTCATTGCGCGTGTCACGGTACGTCATCTTGGTAATATTTCTTCATCATCGAAAAAATTCAAAATTTGGAATCATGGATTATACGGCACCTGTGTCATAAACATAATTAAGCTATTATTTATATGTTGCATTTAAAAATGAAAAAAAAAATATTTTTATGATTGTACAAACCTTGGACCGTTACTTGAATATTGATTGAGTCTTCACCAAAATCATTTGTGGCTGTGCATGTTATCAACGCAGAATCTTTCCTCTCTGCTTTCTCAATTGTTAAAATCGATCTTTCACCAACCAACGTGCTTTCCGTTGTTTGAGAATATCTATTGGAGGAATTAAACGAATTGAGTGATCAAATAAGCATGCAATATCAGTGTTCGGATAATTATTCGTACCCGCTTTTCAGAGGGTGAGTTTATTCATTCAATTTCATTCGATTTACGGAGATAGTGCAATTGCGTTACTAAGGCATGTATAGAGTTTAATAACTCTATACTCCATTCTATCATTTGATCGAACATTCAGCACAAAATGTGCGTGTATTAATTAAACGGTGAACTATAATTTCATTTTATCAATAATATAAATTTATCTATTATTGTGTTGTAAAATTTTTTGTTTAATGCAGTTGGTAAAATTGCTTAAAAAATTAACAAACAGTAATAAAGAAAAATTATAGGAACAAAACATTCAAGGAGGTAAGTTCGTGTTTAAGGCCAAAATTTAAATATTATTTTTTTCTTTGAAAGAATAATTTGATAGTGATATCTCTTTTAAAGTAAATTTTGGAATTGAATGGGTGGCATTCGAAATAAACCTTTTTTCCAGTTGATTTGAAAATGTTTTTGTGGCAAATTTTACTTCTTAAGAAACACTTAACTTGTTATAATTATAATTTCTTAACATGTTATAATTATATATTTATTAAATGTTCAGTAATGAAAAAAATGAGTTAGATATTTTATGAACTTAATGGAATTTTCAAAACAATGTTTATTTAAATTAATGAAATTAGACTTAATAGCAGAATGGATACTAGGAACTACTATAAGATTAATCCAATTTTCTAATATCCTTGGGAAGTCATATATTTTTAATAATATATTTGGATCAAAAAAACAACTGTATAATTTTTGCCGTATACGATCGAATTTAAAAATAAAATATATATCAAAATTTAATTTTAAAATAATAAGTTATTTAGATTTTTTTATAAGCTAGATTTAATGTAAATTGGGATGTGGTATTATGCAACTTACATACAGATCGTAAGCCTTGAGGAAACTTGCACTGAAATGTGATGATATCAATAAATACATATACGACATATTTGAAAATATCACATTTATAAAGCAGGTATATATATATATATTTTCTTCAAAGTTAAAATGCTCTACATTTTTAGTGTTAACATAATTTTCAGACAAAACATTCTTAATAAAGCCTTGATTCCAAAGTACAATCATGTTAAATTCTTACTTCATTTGAATGTTTATTAATTTAATAAGGGACAAATGTTTTAATTACATATTGTATTGTGTACAGAAATTTTAAATGTGATATTTCTTTTGTATGCAGCTATAGTAGCGTTATGATATTATGTTTTGTTAGATGACCACTATAATTATAATGAACAATAAATCATCATTATTGGAAACAATTTTCAAGTAAATTAAATGCATTACGAATAAATAATTATAACAAAATACATTATAAAAAATTAAAATTGAAAAAAATGTATTCTTTCAAAATTCTATCTTAAAAATAATATTTTAAATGCAAACTGAAATTGCTATAAACAAATTCAAGGAGTTATTTTTGTGTAATTATTTATTTTTAAAGCCATAATGAAACAAAACATATCATCATTTCTCAGTAAAGGCTTTATACTTTTATTTTGAGTTACACTGTAAACTTTATCACTTTAAAATTCCAATATAAATTGTTACAATCTATAAATGATTTATCTTTCATATTAATCCTTTTCAACATTGTATCATGAAATTCGAAAATAAGATGATCTTTTAAAAATGATTTCATTTTTAATCTTAAAAATTTGTAATTAATCATATATTATTGATTAAAATTTGAGGAAAATTATAGTATATTTGTTTCAAAATCATTTTTGTATTAACTACTAAAAAAAAAGAAGCAGAAATCAATCAATTTCCAGAAACAGTGGTTTACATTCATTTTTATTTTTTTTATTTTCAGTATTCATTATTTTCTGCACATGAAATTCTTAGATATCTAAGCAGATGGCTTGACGAGTAGCACTTACTTCTTTAATAATTATATCTAATTTCCAATTCATTAAAGTTTTATGTTACAATTGAATAAATCATTGGAAGTATTTTATATCCTCAAAGATATGATTTTTAATTTTTGAAAGAAACTGAAAAATACTCTAGAAATGGTTCATTTTTTTATTCAATATTCGTAATAAATATGTATTACAGTTTTTTTGGAAAGAAGTTTTCACCATGTTTTGTGATAAATAGTTTTCACTTCACGCAAGTAAAAAGACATTTGAACATTACTTTTGAATCTAAAAAGCTACTTATGTCATTTTTTTCTATTCTCTGTCAGGAATTTCTACTTTTATAAAGTGAACTCCTTGACCTTTATATCGATATAACCGAATGAGTGGGTTTAGATGGATAAGTTGTTCCTTGTAAAGTGAAACACGGAACCAAGTGCACTAAAAATAAAGTATGTTAGTTTCTTTAATCAAAGAAATAGAGATTTTTGTTGATAGGAAGTTTAGAAAGCGAAAAATAGGTCAAGCGTTATTTTTACTGTAGGAATTTCCACACAAATATCTATTTCATATTTATTTGGTTATTTTAAAATTATTTGGTTCTAATGTTCTAATAGCCATTACGAGAATCCATATGGAATGCTTTTGAATGATATATATATATATATATATATATATATATATATATATATATATATATATATATATATATATATATATATATATATATATATATATATATATATATATATATATATATATATATATATATATATATATATATATATATATAAATATATATATATATATATATATATATATATATATATATATATATATATATATATATATATATATATATATATAATATATATATATATTTAACATTTCTGGCAAATAACTAAATAACTTTAAAATATGTATGATATAATGTAAGGAAAATTGAGTTTCTAGTTTCTGCATCACATTTAAGGCATTCCTTTACCAAAAAAAAAAGGATAAATAAGGATTATTTTTTAACCTCAGAAAGTAAACTTTACTTTTTTAAAATGTATGTACGATTTGATTACTTAAAAATTGAGTTTTAAATTAAACAATTATAATTCTATTATTACAATAAAATAATATTTAATGGCAAAGTCTATGAAAAGTTACAAAGTATCAGATTTTTTTTTATAGAAAATGCAGGTACAAGTTCGGTATCCCCATATAAGATTTCTCGCCAAATTTGGCGCCCTTTGTTTACTGCGTAGTGTTGCCAATTTCAGCTTTTGTTTTTATTTTAGTGTTGCCAAATTCAGTTTTAGTTGCTTTTTTTTTCTTTGTTTGCACTATTCAATTTTTTTGTGATTAACATAAATTTTAAAGCTATTTAAAATTTACTTCGACTTTCATTGTTGTAGAACATTCTATGTCCCACGTTTTTTCGACTTTTCTATTTGAAGTGGAAGCCGTTTGTCTTTAGTTTGCTGTAGGTGCAATTAAGTGATGTGCTTCGTTGTCACCAGCGTCTAATCATCGTAAATTTTTCTTTTTTACAATTTCTTTTACATTAATTCTTTTTATTTGGTTTATTTAATATATATTTATTATTATCTTATTAATTTATTATTATCTTCTTAATTTAGCTTCACATGTTTGTTAGTTTATTATTATATTGCCACGATGTTTCATGCTCGTAGAGTTGTCGAGAAATATCAACAGATTATTTTATCTAAAATTAACGATGGATACTATAATTTTTCATGCTCTAGGCCAACGGTTGGAAAACCCGGAATTGTTAATAGGATTTTTTTTAATTCGATTGGCTCAAGATCCGCAGTTATTAATTTTCTAATGGAAATAGGATTATTAAAAAATGCGAATTGTAGAAAGTGCGGTTCAAAAATGAAAATTAACCCAAAGAAAGAAAAATATTTTTTGAATCCTTTTTTTTCAATTTTATAAAGTAATTTATATTAAAAATAATATTTTTTGCATGGCTTTTTTTTTTTTTTTTTTTTTTCTTTTTTAAAATTTTATAAAGTGTAAATATTTAGAAGAATATTTTTTGCCATGCCTTTAAAAAAAAAAAATGTGACTCTGGTGTCAGCGAAAAAAATGTTGAAATAATCATACCAATCGGCATATCAGCTAAACTTCATATCAAGTAAGTCCATCATTTAGATTTATTTCCCTTTTTGAAATTTCTAAAATGCTTATTTTTCGATCGAACTTCGGAAAATTTCCCGTGTTAGCTTGGCGCGCTTACATTGGCGACGAAAAAAATTCGCCGCGTTCGCCAATATATGGGGATACCGAACTAGTTCCAAAATGCATTTTAAACGCGTTTTTAACTATGCATTTATAACTATAGGAACTAAAACACGGTTTCATGTTAAATTTGCTTCCAATGCCTGACTATTAGAATTTTCATCTTTCAGAATTACAATGGGCGGGAAAAAGGGCATCTTTATTTCATAGGACACCCAGTAGGCGTGGCATCAGGATCTGGGAAGTGAGTCCTCCTAATTTGCAAGCAGGGTTCAAGCAATGAACCCTCAGACTTGGAATGGCAACTCCTTTGAATTGACCCCAGTTCACATGAAGAAAATTACGCTCAAATTTTTCGTTCGACCGTTAGTGACCATTAAGTGAGCAGCACTACAGTTAGTTATGTGTAGGTCGGAATTCGAAATCACTACAAAACAAGTCAAAATTGCTATTCATGCTTAAGTTAATATCATAATAATCACATAAATATGCCACTTTTTGAATACATGGTTTAAAAATAACATTTGATTTCAAAGAGATTTATTAAACAAATTTGCTTAAACAAGTTTTACCAGAAAGTAAGTGTAGGAGTTTTTGCTTAAAAATATAATCAAATTTACAATGGAACGCTCAGATTCAAATGTTAAGGAATATATTTCCTTTATTTATAAATGCAAAACTTGATTCCGAAAATACATCGTTGAACTGAATACGTTAATTTAATTAAATATTATAATTATATATTTCTTAGACACACATTAAATACTACATTTTGCTGTCGAAGTCAATTTATTTCGAAATATATAACATAATTTTTTTTTCTTAAATAATTTTCCTAAGCATTGCTGTTAAAATTATGCTTTATTCAAAGCACAAAAAAATTCCACGTTTATAAAATATTGCTATAAACTTAAAATATTTAACATTTAGTTTTACTCTAAATTGTATACATGCAAAATAATATTTCTCAAGATGATATTTCAATAATTTTAAATTATATAGAACTGAGTAAGTAAACAAAATTTTGTAACTTGAAATGTGTTTATTTTTGAAACAAATAATTTGTAAATATGAGAAATGCATTAAACAGTTATAATAAATTTTTTTAACAGATAGCCTTGACAGAATAGCCAACTATTTAAAGCATTTATCGAATTTTAAAAATGGAGCTATATTAGTAAATAATTTCAAAACTATTGCTTATGAGCCTAAAAATTTTGCCATTTTTTTAGACCTGCGTACGTTGAAGGAAGGATTACATCAGATTTATTTAATAGATTTTAAAGAAGAATTAATTTGGCAAATGTTTGATGTAAATACTAGTTTTATTGACATTTGAGATTATATAATAGTAAAAATTCAAACATTTCCCCTTATATTATTATTAAATATTCATCAGTTAAAACTGCATGCGTAATTTTTATAGTCAATAACTTTATATTTGTGAAAAATGTGCTTATAGTGGAATATTATTTATCAAATAATATTGGAAAATGGACATTCTTTGAATATCGACAACACGTAAGATTACCGCATGATTATTTTGCATGCAAATTCATAAAGAACTACAAACTACAATAGGCATTAATTTGTTCACATAACACGTCATGGTATGTTTTATAGAAATTTTCAGCTTACATTTTTATTTCCATGAGTGTAAAATGTATGCAGTTATTAACCTATGAACCGTTTACCCAAACTCAAAAAGCCTTCACGAAATATCTTTAGACAGCCAAACAAAGGACTAGGTAACATTAATAAATAATGAACTAACCGAAATATGAATAAAATTAATTGATTATTTGTTGAAAATACGATTATATTTTGGACTGTTTACTTTTATTTAAAATCGCGATAAATAAGTAATCTCTTCTTAGCAAACACAATGCAACATAAACTCACAAAAATATCAATCAAAGTTCATAAGTGCCATTACTTGATTTTATTTATTAGCTGATGTTAGTCATATCCACAGCAGTTTGCTCACTTTTACATATGTATCTGGATAAGGCTTGACAATATAACTGCAGTGACTAACTTTAGTCGAAACGTGGATAGAGAGAAAGAGTAAATATAGTAACCATAATGTAATGTTTTATGTGTAATGCCTTATTTTCGAAAATTGACGGAAAATAAATTTAGTAGAATCGAGCAAATCTGGAAGTAATTCTCTATAACGGTGGCTTATTATGCAAAAAGAAAATACATTTGAGGAAGATCAATCAAATAATATGAAGTTCTGAAGAAAATAATAAATTTATTGAACGAACAGTAATGGTAGATTATGTGTCAAGTTTCTGAAGGAAAATATTGTCTTTTATGAGTATTTAGAGAAGTGTGATACTTCAATAGCAGATTGATTATGTGAGTTGAAGTAATTGTTTGTGCTAATGTATTTGCCGTCACTGTTATTCAAGGTCATTTCTATAATGCAAATATATTCAGATATGTTTGACAACTCAGCTAATCTACTATGCTTACTTGTGACAAATCTTTCGACGAAGTTTTTTTCATGATGCGATGAATATTGCCCATGTGACTAGCTAAATATAATTAGTGGATAACTTGGAACGAATGAACTACAATGTGTGACTACAATGATTTTAAATTATATACTTTCTTCTTCTTATAGTATAAAGCGCTTTCAGAAATTTAGATTCTAAACTGTAAGTGAAATTTCATCAGTATAGTTTTTACATATCTAATTTCAAGTTTTCATTACAGTAATTTAAAAATTTTCTAAATATCATCGAAATAAACCCAATGAGAGTTTATATTTATTTAATACGTTCCCTTTTTGCTGAAATGCAAATTATTCTCTTCATAAGATTGTTATAGATATAGAAGTAATACATCTGTATCATTTGGTATTTAAGTGTGGAAATATTTATTTTTATCAAATCTTTAAGCAAATACAATATTAAGTACGAATTCATTCTTTTCTTTATTCAATCGGTATTTTTTGAAATCTTATATTTTAAACAATAACATAGTAGTTTAATGTATTGAGTACACTAAAATATAAAAATCTTTTGAATAGTTGAAGGTCATTTTAAAAATCCAAATTGACAATTATGAGTTATTTCATGCATATCTACTGTTTATATAATTACAAATGTAAATAAATTTTATTCAATGTAATACCCCTTTGATTCATTCTTTTACTTTGATTGATTAGATAAAATAAAATAATAAACATTTCAGTCTTTTTCAATACTTTTATGTTCATCGAATATCTAAACAAATGAAGTACTTAACGTATTTTTATCTATTAATCAGTTTCCTCATATTATATTTTACGAAATCTCAAAGCGAATCTTAAAATTACGTAAAGTTGAAATATTCTAATGCCAGCTGATGGCGATTTATCGATTGTAAAATAAGCAATAAAATTTATTTTTTAGTCAAATGTTGTTCTATGTAAGAAATGGTCAACATACCGGCTTTCCTTCATAATGAAAATCTATACTTATGATGCAATAATTGACAATAGTTGTAGATTGGTTGCATCGCTGCCAATAATCGCACGGAGAGACATCTGGTTAATTTAAATTACAGTCCTGACGAAAATAATTGCTTAGTATGTATTTGCTAAACAAAGTTTATAAAAGTATCTTTCCCATATTTGCTAATATGAAGTGAAGCTCTTATCTGTATAAAATTCATACTACGCTATATTAAGAAAGATTTTAATATTAACATATCAGAGTATCTCACAAAGAAAACCAGGATATATTGAAAAGAAACCTGTCATGTATTTGAAAAAAATTACCAAAACATGAATGACGATAAATTCAAGCATAAATATGATACATACTGCATACGAAGCAAGATTCTAGAATTTTCATATCCGAAGTTTTTTTTTTTTTTTTTTTTTTTTTTTAATTAGCAGACGAGATATTAGCGCGAGCAAAATAATCTTCACGAGTTAATAATACATTTATCAACCAATAATTGCAAAGTATTTTCTCTGTCCAACACTGCAGAGTTTCCCCATGTTATAAAATATATGGTTTTCACACACATAGTTCATGACTACCTTGAATTGTATTCGGTGCTAGTAGAAGATGTTTCTTTTTACTATCCTAGTAATAAAATTTATAATGTCTGTGAGACAAGTGATTTTGCTAGCATTTATTTCACCATGAAAACGCAGACCCATTAATATTTTTTCTTCATTTATTCATTTAATTACAATAACACTTAATGTTATTCTATAATCAATGATCGTCGAACCTACTCATAGCATCTAACGCGAGAATTATTTTCATCACAGATACACTGGTTATCAGGTATTTACCACTGCTCCATAAAACTACAGTTACGGGTTTTCTATTTCGATAGAATAACTTAATTAACAGCATCTTTTCTGGTGAAATAAACACCTCACGTTTGATAATGTTCTTGATTTTTTTCATTATATCTTATTCTATTTACTCAGCAAATGCGTCTTCAGTGCCTTTTGCTATCTAACGGAATCTGTAAGCAATATTTTGTTTTTTTATGGTTTTTGATTAATTATTGAAATTATTTTTATTATTTCAAGCTTGCATATCATTTTTACTGTTTATCTTTGCATTCCATCATGAATTAAGCTTATAAATTACCATCATGATAGTGGGATTTTGAATAACCTTAACAGTATGATATGTTAACTTGAATAAAGGAAATTGAATGTTTTTCGTTATGGAAAATGATGTTTTGAAGTTTCTCTTTGAAATGTTATAATATATTTTCATGAATTATCTTTATATCACTTAAAAACATAAATTGTATACAAATTTAAAATGCTAGTTAATATTTTGTAGAAACTTTTGTTTGGATTTTTTTTTTTCAAATTTTGCTTTTATTATATTTATTTACATTTACATACAACATTTCAATACTGTCAATAATAGTATAGTACAAAATGGTTCTAAATTTTTTCGCCAAACTGATTTAAGTTTACATCAAATCTGACTTATTTAAAAAAAATATGTGCTGCGAAGAAGTTTATAACAGACTTGAAAAGGTTTAAAAATTACAGTTAGATAAAGTGTGTAAGTATTCAATTCAGCTCCCTTCTGAGAGTATGATTAAGCCACGCCTATAAGGTAAAATGATTGGCTGTTACACTTTATACATTTAATCTAATTGGTTAAGTATTTTAATACACAACTTTTTTTAGCTTCACTTATTATTTTTAAATTTTTCTAAGAGAAAACGTGATGGGCCACCACAAAATGCAAGTGTATTTATCGTAAACAGAATTTACAAATTCCTGTACTACTTACTACACGTTTTATACATATTCTACACGTTCATTTATGCTAAAATATCAGTGTTTGGTGTTCTCAATATATTTTCAGCACTTCGCATTTCTTTAAATCCAATCGTTTTTCACTATATTTAGCTATCAAAGAGGTTTCTTATTTTCCTGAAGCATGGAGGATGTTATGAAGATTAAGCATTTGTTCTATTCTATAAATGAGATACATGTTGCCGCTGAGCTTAAGATTTTTTCCAAATTGAACTATGGAAAAATAAGATTTCTGTAAGCAACTAACTTAACTTTAACTTCAAATGTTGTCATAAATATGCAGCAAACATATTTTATGCAATATTAGGATTTTCTAAAATACAGTATAACAATAATTCAACTAATTGTGTTTTTAATCAGTTTTCATAAAATCAAAAAAAAAAAAAAAAAATCATGGATGGAATCTTATATAAATTACTATATGAATTACTTTATTTCTTTGAATCAGTTTCCTTTAAAAACTACTATCATGTAACATCATAATGATCAAATATTTTGTTTCATATTTTAAAAGAAACACCTATTCTTACCTTAAGAAACTGACTCGATGTAAGAATCATGAGACAATAAGAGAATTCTCTGTAATATATTTTTTTGATAACTTCAATATTTGAATAGTTAAAAAAATGTTTTATTACAAAATTATTTTTAATTACAATAAAAATACACTTATAATTTAAAGCATATATATTTTTAAAGATATTTGTAATAAATTAAGAAACATCATAGAAATTTTTTAACTTTTAAAATAAACTCTTTATTCTCTGATTTATACAAAAAATGTAGAAAAAAGAAGAAAGAAAAGCGTATCATTTGTTATAAATGGGGAAATAAAATATTACTTGTTAATAAAAAGTATTACTTTAAATAGTTAGAGAATACATAAAAAATTAACATAAAAAACAATTTCTAAAATATAAAAATCCAACCGAAACTTTTGTGAGCTTAGAAACTTTGATTGAATTCACATTTTTATCTAATCATCTTTTAATTTTTTATAAGTATTTCTCGTTTAAAATACTCACCGTGGCTCCTTAGTGAGATCCAAAATGACACCATTTTTCCTCCACGTAAATGATATGGGGCGGTCACCCCCTGGAGTACATTCGATCACAGCCCTATCTCCCCGTCTTGCACTGATAACTAGGAATTTCGTCAGAAAATGAGGGGCACCTGAAGCAGAAAATAACTTTGGAAAACATTTATTTACTTAATAGCTCTTTGATAAATTTAATTGTAAAACTAATGATCCCTTTAACTTTCATTTTAAATTTTAATGACTCTTTTGAATAAAGTTCCCCGAGTTAATGAATACGTGTCTGAAATTTCCTTCCAAATATTAAAGTAAAATTCTTATTATTTTTTGAGTTCCAGCTTTCTAATCAGGAAATATAAGTAAGTTTTATATGCAAAGTCAATGAAGTAACTTATATCTTGGAGTTTTTAACAATGAAATAACTGTAAAAAACTCCAAGATGTAAATTATTTAAAGATTTCTCTTGTTCTAATTGTTCCGACTTAGTTTGTAGTAAAGTATTCTTACGAAATGAACAATTATTATATAGGATTAAAAAAGGCTTGCTATTTTGGTATTAACTTTTACTAAGCAACTGAAGATGATTAATACAATTCAGCATAAATATGATGCAATAGTCCTTGGATGTGTTTCAGAATGTTTATTATGAATCCCTGAAGATTATCTTTTTATTAGAATTCTTAAATACCTGCATTCTTTGATTCATCAAAAATTTTTTAGAATGTAACCTTTTCTTTAGAATGCTATTTAGAGAGAGAGAGAGAGAGAGATTGTTATGTCACTTGAATGATCAATATAGGTTAATAATATTCTAACCATGTCATTTCATTCTAATGAATAATAATTCAATTATATTCTAAATTAGTCAATTCTAAATATAATAAATAATTTTAAATTTATATATTTCATATAAAACCATGTAAATCTCCTAGATATTTTGAAGAGAGAGTGTAATTTTTTTTACATACAACTATAGGAAAATAGTAATAAAATTATATGCAAAATCGAGGCATAAAATAAATTTAAACAATTAAAATATCTAAATATTCATAAGCTTCTACTCTCAGAAATATGCATATGCCATGCTTACTTGTGAAATTTTCTTCTCTCTATTATCTCCAAGAATATTTATAAAAAATATGCGGAAAACTCAATTACTTAAAATACTAAACTTTGAAAAATTATTCTATTTCAATTGCAGTTAATTTAACAAAATGAAAGTAAAATGTCTTCCTGTTTAATGTAATCGTTATTAAATTAAAAATAAAATCGGTAAATAATGAAAAATATCATTATATATGAAATATTAGAAAACATGCAAAGGAGACAACTGAAAACATTTCACGTAATTGTGTCTTATTAGCAGTCTCATTTAATTATTCCTCATTAATAATAAATAATTGAAATGAATTTATTTTAATAATTTGCTTATATTTAACAAGAGAATTTCAAGAAAAAATACCTATGCAGTTAAATATTTGTTCATTAGCAGCATTATACTAGCAAATAAAATAATTGTTATGTTGGATATTTACAAACGCAACCCGCAGTTGCATATTTAATGTTTCATCTTTATATGCCAAACAATAGGATAGGATGATTTTATACTTATGATATGCTCTTTTAAAAAGTTTAAATATCAAGCATTTAAAATTGCAAAAGTAAAATTGTTTCGCTTATTTTTTTGAAATTAAAAACAAAGTATAAAATTTCGTAAAAATTTGCTGTCTTATATTTTAGTTCTTTACCAAATATGAATTGAAAATAATATTAATTTATTGTGAAATATAAAATAGTTTATAGATATGATAAAATTGTTTAAAGTATATTAAACATTATTGGATGCATATTTTAAAATTTCGTAAGCCATATTTTGCTTTCAAAATAACGATATGTATATTAAAAAAAATAAACAATGTTCTAATTTTGTGATGGTTTAGTATATGTGTTGAAATGATTAAGACAGAATGCATTTGAATGATGTTATTAACACATGAAAGGATAAATATATTTTAATTACATGAAAAATTGCTTGTACTTAAAAATAAATGAATGGAAAATAATATTTAAAAAATATTAAGGATTTTCAAAATCCTTGACAATAGCTTCAATATAATTTAAATAATTTGTTCTAATGAATAAACAGAGAATATAAACATTGATTAATAAAAAACAATGGTTGGTAAAACTATGTTTAAAACTCATATCTTCAGTCTATTTAGTAGATTCAGCGTCAATATTACATGTAGTTTACCATTAGAATATTCTATAAATATTACATCCCCGTAGCATGTAGTATTTATAGAATAACATAATGGAAGACTAACAAGTTGCACTTGTTCGAAAATAAACCATCAGTGATAGACAATATTTATGATCATCATGTGAATAACACCACTTATATAAAATTCGAGAAAGAACTTGTTGAAGAAATAAAGTCTTCAGTTAACTTTTATCATAGGAGTCATCTAGAATGTCATAGATTATAAAAGAACATAAATACAATTTCTTCCATAACAAGATACTTCATTAACAATAAAATGTGATACTTGAAGTTTGATTTATTGAACTCTTTTCACACGATGCACACTAGGCGATCAATTAATGTTGTAAAATTTACTAATATAAGTTTTAAAATTACAAAGGTAATATTATAATATAGACATCCGAGAATGAATTTTCTCACTATCAAAATATATTTAAATTTCTATTGTTTTATTTTTTTACATAAATTTCAGGCTCCTGTTGTTTATGTCCGTAAAGTTTACAATATTCTATAAATATTACATCCCCGTAGCATGAATCCAAAAGTAATATAAAAGTATAAATGAATCCAAAAGTAATTTCAAACTTTGTTGTTGGCTAAGGCTTTATATCTTATGAAAATATTTCTAAATTTAAAAAGTAATAATCTATGCTACATGGAGCTATTAGAGCTTGTGATATGAACATGAAAACTTATTACATAGTTAATCATAATTAATGTAACTTCATAAACCAATTTTACCAGAAAATGCGTTTCCTTTAAGAAAACAACTTAAGACACACACACACACACATATATATAATATATATAATATATATATATATATATATATATATATATATATATATATATATATATATATATATATATATATATATATATATATATATATATATATATATATATATATATATATATATATATATATATATATATATATATATATATATATATATATATATATATATATATATATATATATATATATATATATATATATATATATATATATATATTGAATTCAAATTAATGATGTGTTATAATTTATGTTATATATTCTTTTTAAATTCATGAAAAAACAGCGCAGTAAATAATATTTTTTTTCTTTTTCCTTAATGCTTTATTAAACACGAACATCATTCTAATTTAATTAATGAGGTGTGAAATCAACTATAGCACATATAAGTATTTGATTGTCTAGACATGAGGATAATTAAACTATAATTTAATAATAATCGGATTAAGAATAACTAGAAAATTACAAGGACTTATGTTCATTATTCATAATAAAAATTAGAAAACAAATAAAATAAAGTTAATGAATAAGTAAAACATTATACGAAGGTGAATTATATCAAACACGTATCCCTTATTTCAAATTATAGAAGATGTACAAGTCTGCAAACTTTTTATTCAAAAGTAAATTTGTAAATTAAACATTTAATAGTAATATTGATTTTAAATAGATAAAGAACACATAAAAAGCTTAAATAGAGAGAGTGTGCATATATATTTATATTCTTCATACTAATTATTTCATTACGTATCTATCGATTTCCTTTCTGAAGGGATTTTCGGATTGTAGAAACGATGATCTTCTCAGTATTTCTAGCTCAAAATTACACTCGCTTTATGTAAAAGTTAATATTTTATTTAAAGTATTAACGGACCTCTCTTTTCCATTAAATAAAGAGCTGAATAAAACTGAGACGATTACAAGTGAACCGTGAATAGCCTGCGCTGGAACTAAAGGATGATTTAAACAGTTTACCACAAAGCGAAAATCAATGTCCTTTAAACTCTTAATTGAAAATGTCAGCAGGCGAAACAGAGCAGGGAAATGCATTTCCAACTTACTGTGCACTGTCAGCCGGACAACTGCGCTAAGTCCAGATCCTACTCCGTTGTTTGCTTCACATAAGTAGTATCCGGCATCGGTTGCCTCTACACTTCGAAAATTTAATGATCCATTCACCAATATGTGGATATGGGAGCTGCTTACAATTGTCTTAAATTGCTCGGGTGGTTGGCCTGTAAATTAAAAAAAAAAAAAAAAAAAAAAAAGCAAAATATGCATAAATTTAGATTAGTAATAATTATTGCAGTTAATGTATCCCCATGATTTTATTTTTAGTTCAAAATGGTAATTTGATAAAAATAAAATATACATATTTTGTGAGTGTGTACTTACTAAAATTATCAAGAAAAACATTTCTATATGTTTATAAAAGTATTAACACATTTTTATATCACTTGAAATGTAGGCATATTAGTTACACCTTTCTTTTCAATATGATAAAGAAATGTATAAATGTGTGTGATATTTCTTAAAATTTTAATTTTTTTTAAAATATTTTAACTGTTATATTTTATTATATATAGTATAAGTACTTCAAAATTGCATACTAAGACGAATAATCGAGATTCCTATGATTTATTGCAAATATATAGTATAATTTTTATGGGTTCTAATAATTGTGTTTAACATTATTGTGTCATGGCTTCAAAGAAAACCGTATACCAAACTTTCAAGGAAAAATGCTATTCACAGAAACTGCAATAATTTCTTTTTATATTTAGCTATATTTAATATTTATTTTCGTTGGTTCAAAGTGATGTTCACAGAAATACCTTACGCATATAATGCAAAGAATTTTATCATTCATAATGGAATGAATTTTCGATCAATGGTGTATTTAAAAGTATATATATATATTTTCAAAGACCGAAAAATTGGTTATTATTTTATGAAAACTTAACAATTTGGATTGTGTGAAATGATAGGAGATGCAATATCTTATCAACATTTTTATATCATTATAGTGTTGCAAAAATGTCTATTATGAAAGAATAAAAGAACCACAAGCATTCGCTTTTGAAATATGCATACTTAAGAGATGATATAACTTATAGCTTAAGAATCTTTAAAGTTATCCCAGGTTATCTATGATTATGGTTTGTTAGATTCGAATGCTATAGTAAAGTTATAAGCTGAAACATAACACACTTTTTAAATTTCTCATAAAACAATATTCTGATACAAGTTAAATAAACATTTTATCTATTAAAGTGAATAGTGGACCCATCTCTCAGCCAAAAACCATTGTCAGAAATGTCAATATTCCTCACATATATTGATTTCCAGGAGGACATTTTATAGACACGGCCGTGTTCATGTGTCACATGGATAGAAGTCTGAGTACTTCCAAACAACTGACACGATAACTGGACTATCACAATAGACTGGATGATATCACAATAGACTGGATGATATCACAATAGACTGGATGATATCACAATAGACTGGATGATATCACAATAGACTGGATGATATCACAATAGACTGGATGATATCACAACAGACTGGATGATATCACAATAGACTGGATGATATCACAATAGACTGGATAGATAGTCAGAAACACATTGTCATTATATTGTTGTTGTTGCTTTTCTTCCAAATGTCTGACGAAGTCAGACACGGTCTATCAGACCGTTGATCCTAAGCGAATCGAGGACCAGAATGGGGCATGTGTATATATCCTGTCTGGAAAATTCTAAATAGGATAGTCCCAAATATGATATCATCTAGGATGTGATTAGGAAACGCCTGCTCAATTTTACATTTAGAGCAGACCTCAAAGATTTTTCTGCTTTCGAAATACCTGAGACTCCTAATGTAGCCACTTGCTAGTCTGGAATTTACTGTTCTAGAAGATTTGTCACGTACAATGCCATTCTAAAGATATTTAACTGAGATTAGTATGGATACGGTGTGTCCGAATATACCTGTAAAAATATTTTTTTAAAAAATATTCTATTGCAATATTTGGATTCATCACGGCCAAATGCTAGTGTATTGCTCCTTTGAGCATTTTTTCTTACTTTTAATACCAGGCTCAGTGCTTTCAACAAACTTTCTAAATCCGGAGATCACTAATGTCAGGAGTTAATCTTTATAGATATACGTTTGTTCTAAGATGCCATTGGAGCATTTTATTAAATGCAAATGCATATTTTTACGGATGACTGTGAAACCCCCACCGGAGTCATGATACTTTACTTCAACTAAGTAGAAATAGCACTTGATGTATTGTCTTGTTTACATCCCTGATTCCAGTATGATAGAACAAGACGAGATGCTTTTGAAAGACTACGTGTGGCACGATCATATTATTCAGAGAAGTAAAACGTATTGTATAAAAAAATGTTTAAAAATCAAAACACATCATCAAATACTACCACAGATTCCAATCAGCATTTGCAATCCTCAGTGTAAATGATTACAGTTACAGTCACCTTCATAAAGTTTTTATTTGAGAGAAATATTTAACAAATCATTCATTAAATTTATTATTTCCAAACGATGTCTACAATAGTGTCACGTTCACAAGGCTTGGTTAAATGAAAAGTGAAAGAAAAGTAATATGGTATGGTAATCAACCAATCTTCCGTCATATTTTGATCTACAACTAGAGCGGGGCAGCGAAACATGTTCTCCTGCATGAATAAGATTTCTGGATTTCTGTATATAATCATTGTAGACTATTTTGAAGTTTTTAATGTAGAACAAATAAATTTCACTGGAATTTCTCCTTCAACTTTCAAAATATTTTCAATGAACACAATATTCCGGTCAGCAATATTCAACAGTTGTATAAATCCATTTCTAGGCACATTCAAACTTTATAAGCTACGATCTTACTATAAAACATTTATAGTTACATTATCTCATTTTGGAATATTCAAATTACTTGAATTTACAATATTCAAAAGCAATGCCTTGTTTCGCATTCATATGAAAATGTTACTCTTGAGATAAATTCATCAATTGTTTAAAGAAGAAGTGCATTTCTCACTTGTTGCCATTTTCCATCGAACATGAGGCTGAGGTACACCATCTGCCTGGCAATCAATTCTAGCCGGTCGGCCTGCAACAGTTGAAATATCTGTTGGTTGTAGCATCCATCTTGGAGGAACTAGAGAATTAGAAATAAATAATTGTTTGTAAAGAAAGTAAAAAGTTCTTAAATAGGAATAAAAGCTTCATATTTTACATTTTTTTTAAAATTTTGTATACAGAATTTGCCAAATATATATATATATATATATATATATATATATATATATATATATATATATATATATATATATATATATATATATATATATATATTATATATATATATATATATATATATATATATATATATATATATATATATATATATATATATATATTGAGAATAAATATTTTCATTCAATATTCGTATGAAGATAAAAATGCGAGATTTTATTTATTTTATTTACAATTGTGTTATTAATTGCTAAATGTTTCATAAATAAATGGAATAATCTAATAAACACAATAAACCTAACTTCATTATTTAAATAGGGCTATGAAAAACTCTCATTTATAATATATTAATATTTCCTTTTTAATAAATTGAAACTTTTTTAAATGATGTGAAATCTAAGTTGTGACTAAATCTAAATGAGTAACATTCCATTAAATGTTACTCACTTAGATTTAATCGCAATAAATACAAAATACCTTAATAAATACAAAATATTTTGATAAATTAATAAATCATTTCTAAGCATGTTTCATAAAATTACAAATTCCCTAACATATGTGCATGAAGGAAATAAAATAAATTTAAAAAATGAGTTTTCTTGCAATCCTCTCATTATATTAAAATAAATATTGTACCATCTGAACTAAAATTCAAATGCTTAACGTATTCAAATGCTTAACGTATGCTTAACGTATTTTTTATTTAAATATTTTACAATATTTGTAGAAAATCAAAGCTACTTACCTTTAACTGTCAGTGTTGCGCTTGTAGAACCAGAAGCCACATCATTTGTCACAACGCATGTGTAATTCCCATTGTGCTTATAAGTGAGGTTTTTAAAAGTGAGAATTGAAATTGAACCGTCATCTTCCTGAAGGATGTTTACATTTAATTCATGCTCAGCAATTGGACGTCCATCTTTCAGCCACTGTGTCGACAATGGTCCATCTCCACCTAATACGATACAAGTAGCCGCTGTTCTCATTCCCTCGTGCAAATTGTCTTTGAATGAAAAACTGGCGATTTTTGGTCCAGCTATTAAAATATTTAAAAAATGGAAATGTAAGCATAAAATATTTTAAAATTTATATAATTGATCAAAAACATTATGACATTAGTGTTTAAGTTTTATAATTATTAAGATTCTTTTATTAAAAATTTTATTTCTTACTCAGTGTTCAATCATACGAAAATACATTTTTTCCTTCATTATTTTTCAGACATAAATATTGTTTTGTAAACGTGTTAATAAGAGCAATTATAACTACTTCTAATTTAGATTTTACATTCCTAAGGGAAAGGAAAGAGAAAAAGCCCTTTTTATGGATATATTTGTAATCTTAAGAAAAATAAAAACTCTTAAAACTAATTTAAGGAAGGATTAAACAAATTAATATGAGTGAAACCTGTCCAAAAATATAAAATCTGGTAAGTTCTACCAAATAATATCCAGTTTATCCTGTTTTAAAATTATTTATGAATTATGGGATTTGTCTTTCAATACAAATAAATCTTGATAACAATATATTAAACTTATAAAAGATTAAGGATAATGATGAATATTTATAAAAAAAATGAAGGTAATTTTCAAAGTGTAATTTTTAGTTTATTTTTAAAATAAACTTTTAATTATTTTTTGTATTTGATTCGAAGAAACCTAAAACATTTAAATGTATATTCGTAAAATTATAAAAATAACATTTGCTTCAGTTCCTAATTCATATATGACAAATATAACTTAATTGGAGAAAAGTATTTAGAAAAGTATAAAAAAAATTGCTAAGACATAAAAAACTTTTATATTCCCATATTGAAAATATTTTTATGAGGTTAAATTCTCTTTCTTCTTTGATCCATTTAGTGAAATAACTTTCTTTGACACAAGTCAGCAAACAAACAACTTTTATGTACATTTTCCACTCCAATAAATTTACGACTTTTACATCGGTTTATGGTGTTCAACCGTAAATTTTCAGCGTAAACTTGAATTTCTGATATATATAAGGGATCGTGCTTAAAACTTATATTATCCTCTGTGATCGGTGTGATTTAGTACTTGGAACTGGTACATTTGTTTTGAAATCTCTTCTTAAAAATGGTATTTTCAGCTATCTCTTTTTTAAAAAATGAGGTAAAATTTTTTTGTAACTCAGTATAAACTTATTTTATTTTTTATTGAAATAATCAATGTCATTCCATAACAGCTTTCAGAAAGTACGTTTATAGCCTAGTTTTATTATAATATTTATAGAAACATAAACATTTTTAGTAGCATATTACGTATAAGGTAATTTAAAAAAGATCAGAAAAATTGCATGTAATAAAAATTGCAAATTTTTCTTGAAAGAGGTCGCAGTATTTTCTACTGTCATATAAAAATAAATTTTTAAGTAGCATCACAGGACGAAAGAATTTAATAATAAATAAACTCTTTTTACTAGCAAGCTTTTTTCTTTTATAAATAAATAAGACATATTTTTTGTCATCATGCATTTTATTTCAATTTTCATAAATTAAAAAAAAGGAAAGCATAATTTGTATAAAAATATATTTTCCGAAAACATTTTGGCATCATATTTTTTTACTTTTTTAGTTGTGAATTTACAGTTTTCTGTCATAAATATGATTATAAAATAGCTTAAAGTTCTTAAAGATTAAGTCAATCAAATAAATATTGAAATTAAACGTAGAATTATAGCTCTTTTAATTTTCAATTATCAGATGAAAGGCTTCACTGTAACTTTGAGAAATATATTTATGTAAATATAAAATATTAAAATTTATTCTATTAAAAAATGAAAACATTGTACACTAGAAAAATAAAATAATGAATAGAAAAAATACATTTTGAAAATGTATAACTATACATCATATAATACTGATAATTTGTGGATTTGTATGCAAAAATTCTATGAACTTCGATCAATATTTTAGCATTTTGTCTCTTAATTCATAACTTCTTGAATTCAAAAATTTTATTCATGTAAAGATTGTTTTAATTTCCAATATTTTGTTTCATAATTTAAAAATATTTTACTTTCCGTTATCATCGTATGTAATACATATTATTATATTTGATATTTATGATTTAGTTTAATTCTATGTTAAATAGGTTCTATAGTTATTTTCGTTATTAAGTGAGAATTTTTATACTTCTAATTCTATTTTTTAAATTTTATAGACTCAAATAGCAATGTTCAAGATTATGCTCCATTTTTTATATAGAAATACTTCTAATAACAAAATATATAAATTAAAGCATTGTAGCGAAACATTGGATTTTCGATATGTGGTTGATTTCCGTTTGTTATAGATTTCAAATATATTTTATCTTTTCTATAAAATTTAAGCAAATTATTCTTATAAATTAGTATTCAGGTTATAGCCGAAGAGGAAGCTTTTTACTTTCTTTAGCTGCTGCATTAAGAGCTAAGTTTAAAATTAATTAACATTTTTTAAGTAAAAATTAAGCGATAAATAATGTAGGCTAATATAAAATATAATAGAACCAGAGAATATTATACTAAATGCATGTTGCTTACTTATACGAAGAAAATTTTTTTTTCCGTTTTCAGCCAATAATTTTTCACAGTGGTGATTAAATTAAAATATTTCGAAGATTGAATTAAGAAAAAATTATAATAGTAAAATTAACATTAACTAAAGCGTTTTTTTATGAAAAGTTTTTAAGAGAAAAAAATATTTAGTAATTTTTAAATATTGATTTTATTTAAAACATCTGCTGGTAAAAATATCAGCGCTTAATTTAATATTTTAAAATTATTCATTTCTGTTTTTATTTTTACAAAAGTACTATAATAAATTAAGTACAGATCACAGTTTACTGCTATTCACTATTCCAGAAAATATTTAAAAGCAATTCGCTAATGCTAAAGATTTACATGAAATATTTAAGAGATTAAAATTGCAATATTAGTATTTAGAAGATTAACTTCTACAAGATAAGTATTTAGAAGATTAAAATTGCAGGATTAAAATTACAAGAGTAGTACTTACAAGATTAAAATATGTGAAAGAAATACAAAATTGCATTCCGAAAATATTTTACATAATGTCACACATACTGGCATTGTATACAGCACTACCAATGCTTAACAATAATAAAATAAATATTTTCATTAAAGTATGCAATTAATTTTAATATGTACACAAAGCGTTCTCATCTCATTACTGTGCTTCACATAAATTCGTACCATAATTTTTTTTTCTTTACAATTATGTCTAGAAATAAAAGTGTGATTTTGATAGAATAACATTAATAGTTTTATTTTCAAAACTTGGAAATTAATGCGCCTTAAAGCAATTGAAAAATACATTTTTTTAATACTCAAACGTTTCTGAAAATCTTTAAAAATTATGCAATAGTTAATGTCTCAATTTCTATCATATTTGGAAATCCACATAAAAAATAAAGAATATATATCGATATATAATCGTTTAAATGCAATAAACGAGTTATTTCAGCTCTCTTAAGTCTTTTATTTTGCTACTTAGCTTATAACGAGAGATCGTAAAATATTGTCATAAACATTCGATATTAAATTACATAACCGATAAAGAAAAATGTTCAACGAAAATAACTGCCCTTCTGAGCTATTTTTTTTATATCTAGAGAAACAATAAACAGAGGTCTCAGCAAGTTTAGTGAAGCACACTTAGTATAAACAAAAAATCAATACAAAGCATTTCTTTCCCCCATAAAAGAACAGGTGGTCAAACACACGGACCTCGAATGACGAGGCGAAATGTCCGGGAAGCTGGTTGTATCATTCCTTGACCGGAAGTAACTTCACAGCTGTATTGGCCATTGTCTTCTCCCGGTTGTACATCCATTATTTGCAAAGTGCCATTTGGATATACTCGTTGCCTTTGATTGATTGGTAGTGGCCTTCCTTCTAAAAAGAAATTAACATATGGGATAGTTTAATGTTTCGTTCGCTAAAAATAAATAAAAAAATAAAATAAAACAGTTTATATTGTGATATTACAATTCTTATAATATTTTTATATAAATAAATCTATTTTACTATGTCTGTGTGTTATGTATCTAATGTTTTATTGAATGTCTCTATTCTCACAAGTATATTACATGTAAAACCTTATATAATCTCATATGAGGTTCTGTAAAAAATTTTAAAATTTTGTGATAAATAGATGAAAATTAAATCATCTATATTAATATATATATTCAATGTAATTACATAATAAAAACTCTAATAGACTATGCATTGTTGTTTAATTTCGCTTGATAACATTTTATAAATCAGATGCAAATGAATAATTTACAATTTTTCGTTGAAAGACTCTTATTAAAATATGTGAAATTTAATAATATAATATATAAGGAATAATTCAAAACTAGATAGTTTAATAATAAACCATCACAAACGGTCAGTACAATTCCTAGTAAACTATTTTCCAGTAAACTATAATTTAAAACATAGTAAAATACTGCATTAGTTTTTGTAATATAAAAACAAGTTTTGATTATAAGTGCAGATAGTTAAGAAAATGTTTTTGTTTGAGAAATGTGTTAAATGGTAATTTTCATAAAAGAATATAATTAAATTAAAAAAATGAAATGCTTGTATAAATACATTTTATAATCTTTTTTTATTATTATTGATATTAAATTTTGTAATGATAATTAGAAAATCTATGCTTTTATGTTTCTTTAGTACTAAAATAATTTTTCAGAACTTATGGTAATCATTGCAGTTAACATTTTTTAAATTTTTTTAAAAAAACTCTAGAAATGAAAATATTTTACCATAGTTTTATAGAAATCGTGCTAAAACGAATGTTTTTTTTAAAAAAAAAATAATCAGACAAATTCCTCAAAATAAATTAATAATACTTTCAAAATATATAGGTATATGGGCATACACACAACTGAAAAAATTACTGGAAATTCTAATTAATAAATAATTTCCTAACAGATAAAAAGTTTGTCTCATCAAAAATTTCAGTATTTTTTGAAATTTGCATAACAATTAGTAATTTAGATATTTCTAATTCTTTAATTTGAAATATAATGTCCTTTATCAAAAATTACTTCTTTCTTAAATAATACAGCTTCTTTTAAATCACATTATATTCCTGATGGATCCAGAAAGTTTAAATATATTTAAAATTGAATATATCTGTACAAAAATAACATCTGCTGAGTTTCATCTCTAACCAATTATTTATAATTTACTGTATAAAATTATAAATCCTATGCATTTATTCGACGAGTATTAGAACAAATATTAGAAACTCAAACAGCGTGCAACTAGATATAAAATTATTGAATGTAAAATAAGTTATTAATTTTGTAAACGTTATAAGACAGTTATATGATTATCTTAAACTCAATAATTTAATTGATATATTAAATAACTAATTAAGTACTGTGTGAAACACATACAGTACAATGCAAAACTTGAAATATCGCTTGTACTTTATAATGCATTAATTTTTAGCTTACCAAATAGCTAATTATGTGTATTTAATAAACTGAAATGCAATTGATTTCAAAAATTGATGTGTAATACTTATTTCATTATTGTTATTTCTTCTATGAATGATGTTCAACAATATTTATTGTGGTACATTTTACTCATAATGTTTTATTGTCAACATAGCACTTACGGAAATTAAACAGAGTTCATTTCATTTGTAAATAAAATAAATTTAACTATTTCTAAAGAATAAATTCCACTTCAAGAAAAGGTAACATGATGTTAATCTTATTAAGTAGTGTTTTGTCTTATTAAGTGGTGATTGCTAAGATTTTTCATAAAAAGCAGAAATTTAAAAGTTTCAACTTAGATTAAGTAAAGTGTAATTACCCTTATTTTCTCCCTTACAAATGGAGATTAAATGTGGGTTATAGTTCACGTGATTACCTTAACCAATTAAAAATTTATCATGAGAAGATTGCTTATAGATACTTCATAATAATTTTTAACTAATTATTTTTTTTATATTAAATTTTTTGATCTCAAAAATATATTTTACTAAAGGAAGTTTTATTAACTAAATGCAGTTTTATTAACAAAGTATTTTGTTTATTGCTTGGTGTTTTGTAAAATCTCTCTTAACCCAAGGTTCATCTATTTATAGCAAACAATAGTTAAATCTCAACACATATTTTCCTTAAAATTTTCGCTTAAATTATTTGCAGGCTAATTTCAATGGATTCAGATTGTTGTAAATATTCATACCATTTATATTCTTCTCTTTTATGCCTTAGAATTTTAGCCTTAAAATGTAGTTGATATGTTTTAAGAAAATATGCAAGTTTTTTTTGCGAATCGTAAGTGAGAAAGAAATATTTGTATTATGAAAATATATATATGTTTTGCATATATATCATAATAGTATTGAAAACATAATATTATATGCCTCCATATAAAGAAAATTAATTATTTTTTGATTTATTTACTTGCTGTTGTTCTCGTGTGCCAGCTAGACTGGCAAATTCGGGAGCGCTGCTCCACTTTCCCAACTTCTTCAGTACACACACATGCCATAGGGACCCGTTTATAGGGTAGGCAACCATTCACATACAAGGAAATGACAAAGACAGGATAAAGAGAGAAAGAAAGTACATCCATGCCTGAAAAAGGACTCGAACCCAGCACCTCCCAGTCCGTAGTCAGGCAAGCTGACCACTAGACAAGTTTGCCGGCTTTATTTACTTATCATTATCAATGTTGTTTGTCAAAACGTTAGAAGTTTCAAAATTGGAAAATGTAAAAGTGTGCTTGGATATTAGAATAAAATATTAAAAAAATTTTAAACTATTGGGTTGTTCGGAAAATAGTTTCTTTCCTTATGAAAATTTAAAACGTATAAAGAACAAACATTTTATTGAATTGTATACTGTCAATTTCAGTTCAACATCTTTTACAATATTTTCGGTGGTAGCTTGATAGCTCGCCAATTTCGTGAGAACTTTAGAAAATAATGTGAAACATATGAAGAATATTTTAAAAAATTAACAATGAATTGGACATTTTCATTTGTTTTATTCTTGAATATCGTAATAATTATTCATAAAGTTATGCTCTAGTATAAAATCAGGTACATGAATAAATGAAATAGCTTTTAATTTTATTTCGCCATTGTTAATCATTAAAATTAACACGCATCCAAAGTATATACAAATTACCTCATAAACAATTTAAATTTTTTAAATATAAATTATTGTTTTATTATTCTTAATCTGTTTGCCGTTATTTATATCAAAATGTATATGTTTATCCTTATTTTAAGAGAAAAATGGCTAATATGCTGTTGATAAAAAACTGTATTTTGTTTCCTGTAGGCATATACACATTTAATATAAACATACATAAATATATAAATTTATTTAATGTGTTTAATAGATAAATTTATTTAATTTCCTCCAGTTCATAAATTTCATTGAGTTAGATTTTTCATGGGTATTTTTAGGGCAAGAAAACTAAATACGGACATATAAATAATTTAATAAAAGGAAGTGACTCATTTCCCTAAAGGAAGGATAATAAACCTACAAAAGTTATTAAACATGTTACAGAAAATGAAGAAGGCCATTGTAAAGAAATTGAATTTTGGAGAAAGCAAGATGTTTAATGATAAAGAAGATTTTGTAAGAAATGTTTTAGAAAGTAGATTTAATGTTGACGATGTCAGATGAAGATGTGAAGTAAGAGAAAAATAAGTTTGTGGCTAAGAAAACAACAAAAAGAAATAATGAATAAAAATTTGGGATTTCAAAATTTTCTGCTTGAGCTGGAAGTTATAAGCAGACAAATTCTGCTAATCTTTAACAAGAATTTTCTCAGACTAAAATAGAAATCTCAGAAAAATCTTAATGAATTTAAGTCCTAAAACATGCAATGATTTTATTTTGAATTTTATTATCAAAACAAATAGAAATATTAAAGAATGAGGAAAGTAAGGAGTTTGCAGAATCATCATCAAACTTTGACAACAGTTGAAAATAAATTTTGTTAGGAATACTTGGTTACAGCTGATTAAAATTAGGAACATTTATATTCATTGAATAAAAATGAAAACATCTTCAAATCAAGAGAAGTATTACATCTTTATCGGAACAATTGTTCAAGAACAAAAAGAAATATATATTATTGAATAAAATGTTGGTGAAGAACAAAATTTAACATATATGACTAAATTTGCTCCTATACACATACCAAATTGAATTGCATGTCTTTTCAAGATTGCATAAAGCTAAATTTAAATACTTTGTTTCAAACTTATCCAGAAGTGAATATGAATGATATTTTATGAGGATTAAAATGTTTTGCTTAGCTGTAAATAGAAAGTTTGAAGTGTAAAGCATAAATCTGCTTAATAACCAATATACATATATCAATATGTTAACCAGTTTTTAATTGTCTTTAAAAGTATTCCATTTTCTTTTAACAACTTTCAAAAATCACAACACTCGTAAAATTTTGCGAAAAATTAAGGGCATTATTTTTTTTATAAGATTTGTGATAAACTTTTTTTATCCTGACAACATTATCATATTACAAACTTCGTCTTAATTAAATGGAAAAAATATTTCAGTGGCTATTGAAAATTGAAATGACAGTTGAGAAATATGCAATATTTTTATGTTCTGAAGTGAAATATTTTGAACTTTTGAACATTCAACAAAGAGCTGAAATAGTATAAATATTCATCTATAGTAGAAATTTCACTGCACAAGAAGGAAAGAATTTTAATTATTTGTGCAAACATGTGTATGGTATAAACGATTTTTCAAGATGCATTTCAATATCTCCTTTCTATTGATTAGCTTTATGAGTAGTGAGTGTTTCTTAAACTTCAAATTATAAAAAAACAGAAAGTTTCGTATTTAAATCGGTATAATTTCAATACCAATTTTGAAACAAATTGACGAAACCCCTCGTTTGTAATCTCGTCAAATGTAAATATTCATACTGTTTAAACGGTGTCAGGAGAGAAATAAAACTCAATAAACCATCCATATATTAGATGTTAAATTCATTAATATTTATAACACAAAACAGAAAACATCGACTTTAATCCAGACTGCCAATGAATTTCAATGAGTTTTGAAAAACTGAAAGAATATTCATCAAGTAGATTAATAGTTAAGAGTTTAAAATTCAATCGTTAAATTTAAAAATACGGTACACGTCAAAAATATTAACATCGAAGATAATTTGCTTGAAGGTTGGCTGAGTCAACTTGATAAACCTTCGTTCAATGATTTAATTTTATTTATGATGCACCTCCAAGGAAATCAAAAGAGATTCCATGAAAACATTTAATTAATGGTGATATTTATGATGGTGATAATTTATTAATTCAAAAGATTTAAAACAGATGAAAAAATTTTCTATTTAGGTGAAAAACTTAAGAATGTTATATCGGTAATATTATTTGAGTTTTTTTATCTGAATGCACAATTTATCATTCCTATTAATGAATAAGGGAATTTTTTAAAGCGTATCATTATGGTCTTATTGGAAGTTATTATGTGCTAAGAGAATACATGTGAATAGAGCAATATTTTGATTAGTCTAGTATGCAAAAATGTATCATGTAGACTACGAAAAAATTATTTTAAATTCAGCAGATATGAAAACTTAAGCAAAGATGTATAAGCCAGTTAAATATTAATAATTTCTTTGGGGTTCCAACTATTTTGATTCATTTCAAGAATGTGAATAAGACGAAAATCACTAAAGACCATATCAGTACACAGAAAAAAAAATACTTTAAAGCAGCTATTCTAACCTGTAGGATGCTCCTTCCTAAGAAGTGTGATAGCTTTATATAGAGGGCATGGGCATATCCATGAGAAAGTATTATTAAAAAAATCTACAAACTGACTTAAAGGAATGCACACACACAATCAAAGGAAAGACATTTTCACATATTTTTTTAAATTAACTTATTAAAACAATTTAAAAATGTAAAGAAAAAGTAAAAATAATTATAGTAACTTCCTTGGATTGTATTACAGAGTAAATGTTTTTGAAAGAAAGCTTAGTTTTTGAAATAGGCCTTCTTAGTACTTCTATATTTATCAAATATTTGTGTCGAACCCTGAAAAAAGCCACCGTAGAAAATCAAGCTTCACAATAGAAGCTTAAAAATGCTAATAGAATACGAAATAACTTTCTTTAAAAGTAGAACTTTCTAATAAATATATTCAAATTACTTTCTTTAGAGTAGAAAATCTACACTACTTGACAATAAAATTGCTACACCAGGAAGAAATGCAGATAACAAAATTATATTTATTGGACAAATATATTATACTAGAAATATAACAAGTGATTAAATTTTCAAAAAATTTGGCTGGATAGATCCTGAGAAATCAGTACCCAGAACAATCACCTCTGGCAGTAATAACAGCAGTTATACGCCTGGGCATTGTGTCAAACAGAGATTGGATTGCATGTACAGGTACAGATGCCCATGCAGCTTCAACACGATGTCACAGTTCATCAACCATAGTGACTGGCGTTTGGTGACGAGCCAGTCGCTCGGCAACCATTGGCCAGAAGTTTTCTATCGGTGAAAGATCTGAAGAACGTGCTGGCCAGTGCAACAGCCGAACATGTTGCGTATCAACGAAGGTCCGCACAATACCGGCAACATGCGGTCGGGCATAATCCTGCTGAGACGTAGGGTTTCGCAGGGCTCGAATAAAGGGTAGAGCTACGGGTCGTAACTCACCATAAATGTAACGTGCGCCGTTCAAAGCACCGTCAATGCGAACAAGAGGTGCCGAGGCGTGTATCCAATGGTACCCCATAACATAATTCCAGGTGATGGGCCAGTATGACGATGACGAATGCACGCTGCCAGTGTGCGTTCACCACGATGCCGCCAAACACGGATACGACCATCATGATGCTGTGCACAGAACCTGGATTCTTCTGAAAAGATGACGTCTCGCCATTCGTGCGCCCAGGTTCGTCGTTGATCACATCATTGAAGGCGCTCTTGTCTATGACGCAGAGTCAAGGGAAGCCGCAGCCATGGTCTCTGAGATGAGAGTCATACTGCTGCAAACGTCGTCGAACTGTTCGTGCATACACTTGTTGTCTTCCAAACGTCCCCGTTTCTTGACTCACTGCTCGTGACGTGGTTGCACGATCCATTACGGCCATGCGGATACTATGCCTGTCTTCTCGGCTGCTAGTGATATTTGGCCGTTGATATCCCGCATGGCGTTCCGTATTACCGTCCTGAACCCATCGATTTCATATTCTTCTAACAGTCATTGTATCTCGGCCGACGCGAGCAGCAATACTGCGATGAGATAAACCGCAATCTCGGTACGCTACAATTCGACCTTTATCAAAGTCAGAAACGTGCTAGTACGCATTTCTCCTTCTTACACGAGGCATCACAACAATTTTTCTCCAGGCATCTACGTTCAAATGCAATTTGTGTATGAGAAACCGGCTGAACAATTTCCTCATTTAAACACAATTTAGGTGTCGCTACTGGCGCCTGCTTTTTCTGAATGCGCTGAAAAGCTAATCATTTGCATATCACAGCACCTTCTTCCTTTCGTAAAAATTTCACGACTGTAGCATGTCGCCTTCTTGGTGTAGCAAGTTTAATGTCCAGTAGTGTATTATGTACTTCTAGAAAAAAAAATCAAAGGGTGAATTAACATTAAGTTTTCTTTTGATTTCACTATTTGTTTTAAATATTATGAAAGTTTCTTTGCCCAAATTAAGAGCCCTTCGGGAGTGATGTGAAATAGATCATTAAACTCACTCACAAAATGTTACCATTTTGTCGTCAGCAAGGAATTACTTTTTAAAATTCTTCCCTTGCATGGCTAAATGATTTTCCGCTGTTACAGATACAACTATTACGTGTTGTTTTTCAATCTTGTTACACACATTTATCAGAATTGTCAGTTTTTTGCTTTAAATTTCCCCTCCACAAGTCTCATTTTATACAAAAAGCATTAACTTTATCTATCATATATTTCCAATATATATGCATCTGATTCTGGAAGTTGAAGATTCAAGTTACTTAATTTTCCGAATATATCAAAAACATACTTGAAATTCATTACAAATAAACATCATTAAAATTTTAAGCTTCTAGTCTGTTTTCTTCTTCAAGGAAAATGGTGATATATTCTCTTAATTCAATTAGAAAAAAATCTCCCACATGATTTTGTCAATGGTATAGATAAAGGTAAATATACTGAACTGATGTCTTTATAAAACTGCGAAAAAATCTTCGTTTCATGAGTACCAAGCTTATATAACTATTGTTAACTACCTTTAAGAGTTAGCATAATATTCAGACCAGGACTCATTTATTGAAATTTTATAAAATGAACATTTTATTTCTGTATGTTTCCTCAACGATTCGACACTCATATTTTGGAAAAAACTGGCACTGTACGTCTTCAGCTTGATCATCGATTCAATTGAAAATGGTTAGCATTTGAAAGAGGTTTGAAGTGCAATTGTTTTGAAAAATTATCTTCAAATATAGTTTTTACAATGCCAATTGCTGCTGCCAAAAAAGTTCATCAACAATGGTGTGTGGTTGCTTTGATCTGGCTATTTTATATGAAATTTGTAATAGAGAGACAATTAAACCTTTATCATCCATACGCAAAAGTATTTTAAAAAATGGTTGTTGCTTTTCATGTAATTTTAATATTAATTTGATGAAATACTTGGTTTGTTGACGTACTCATTATTGAGCGTTTTCAAATGTCGTTTACAAGATTTCATTCTGTTTCTCGGTAATATTTTTGAGTAAATGATTTTAATTTCATTTTCAATAACTTAAATACTGGAAAAAGTATTATATTCCTGTGATTATCGTTCTAATTTTATTTTAAGCGCCATGCTCATATATGCATTTGTTGATGTTTGACTATCGTTTAATTTTCGATTACGCCTACTTAACAGTTTATGAAGGATTCAGCATAAATCTAATAATTTTTAATCTAATAATAATAACTAATAATCTAATATTTAATGCGATGCATTATAATTAAGGAGAGTTTGATTGAAGCAACCATGGCCTGTAAAGAAATACTAAGCATTTGCAGAAGCCATTTTGCAATTGGTATGAAAACATACAATATAGCTATCCATGATAGATTCGATAGTGAAAGAAGCGACATATGAGTCTGGTTGGAAATAAATTTGAACTTGTTAAACATTTTTCTTCTTCCAATGAGAAACCATTTACTCATGTCTGAGAATATTCAAGTCTTATCGACATGTCAGAATATTTAAGATAAATTACAAATATCCTATAGCAAAACCGTGATAATGTCAGACATGTTGAAAGCAAGAGCTATGGAACATCCGACTCCTTCTTTGTTAATGTAAAGGATCAATGTTGCAAAATTTCAATAATTTTTTTTTATTCTTGTTAATCTATAAAAATTTAAAATTATGGTCATAGGAGAGTCTTAGAATAAAAATAAATGAAGTATATTTTATTATACGCGAGCGTATTGCAATAAAAATTATGATTGAAAATTGGGCTTTGAATACAGAATAAGTGGAAAACGCTGTTTTACAGAACTTTACTCTTAAGTTCTGTAAAGCTCCTCAGAATTGTTTATGATTTATCTCGTCGTATTTTTAATTACAATGGTATATAGTTTTTTTTTCTGATACCAACAATAAGTGTATTTATTTTTAAACATAATCAAAGCATAATAACAATTTACCACATTTTCATCCTATTTAATTAGATAGTAAAAGTGTACACTTAAAGACACAACTTACAATTTTAGAGATAAATTATGATGAATTTTACATTGAATGTTAATTTACGATTAATGCACTTCATCAATAATGCAGTTGAATGATAATCCTTAAACTAAAAGACTATTTTACTCTGATATAAAGAAGATTTGAAATCTGCGGACGATATTTTTATGGTTTTAGAGCTATTATAAATATGAATGTGACATGCTTTCTGAAACAATTTCTTATTTACAAGAATGCGAAGTTAATAATTTGAAATACAATAAAATAAGTATAAGCGTTTAGTGGTATTTGTAGACAACCGACATGTCAGTTTGCTCTAGGACAATATATGTAAGTAATATCATATGCATTTTATATATAAATATGTTCAGATTATAAAATCACACAAATATATTTTCTTCAATACGAATCAATTATTTCAATGAGGTGGTAATTTAAGATGTATTTAAATAATAAATATATTTCTAAAATAGGAGCAAAAATATCTAATGCTAATCAAATATGTTATGGGCTAAATAAAAAAATAGATGATCGTTTTTACTAATTGTATTATCATCAGTATATATTAAAAAACTTAAGTTTATAGTATATATTAAAAAAACTAATTAAAAAACTTAAGTTTTTAAACGCTTGCCTCATTTAAAAAAAAGAAAAATGTCAAAAAGTAGGACAATCATTCTTAAGTGAGATGACGAAGTATACGCAGGATTAATATAAATGTTTGTATTTTTTTAAAATTTATTGTTAAATTTTATTAATTTACAAAATATAGAATTTATATATATGGAAGTTATATCAAGAAACCGGATTAACATAGTCAATAAAAATTATAAATTATTATAATTTTTTGAAAAAGAAATTTAAGCAAATTTGAAGAACGTTATGCGTAATTAACAAACGTCATTCAATTAAACATATTTCATAAAAAATGAATATATTAAAAAAAAACAAGAAGTTTTTTTTGTTTTTATTTATTTAACTATTTTTACACATATCTTAAAAGATTCTTTAGAGTTTGAATTTATTTAATTACTTCCCCCATACAGAATAAAACACTTTTAAATGATGAAAAAACACTATTTTTTTTTTCACTTTTCACACATTGTAGTTTCCTTTTGCTTGTGTTAAAAATGATTTTAATTGCTTCTTTCTCGCAAAACTTTTTATGCTTTTCGAATTTAATTTAATATATTTTTTTTTCCTTTCAAATATACTTTTAATCAGCCTTATTTTTTTTAAAATCACTTGGATTAGAATTTTTTCTTTAAAAATTTTATTTCTTCACTTAAATTACTTCACCGGCGCAGTTTTGGAATTTATTTTAACTGGGAAATATTTTTCCAGATTGTTGTAAATAAAATTTGACAAACATTAATTTTTTATATAATTAATTTCAATTTCAGTTGTAAAGATATTTGAGAAAATAAATAATTCCAGTATTTCTTTCATTTAAAAAAATTTTTTCCATACTATTTTTCATTCTGATGTATATTTCCACCACATAAAAATACAACTCATTTCTAATTTTTAATGTATTGTTTTTGAGTATTTACAATATGTAACTATTTTAAAAGAATATACATAAGCAAAATAACAATAGCAATGAAAATATTTTGAAGACGTTTTATTCATACCATTTTTTTTTATTCACAAAAGAATTACATGGTTACAATTAAACATTCACAAAATTTTGCTTTAAAGAAATTTAAAATATAAGATCATTTAATTCATTTACTAAAAATGAGTACTTAAAGAAAATTTAAGAAAAAAAATTATAGTACTTTAAAATAAAATTATTTCCGAAATGTGAATACTTTAACTAAATAAGTAAATAATGAAATTGCATAAATAATTCATCTTAAAATTTCATAAAATAGACATATATGAAAATATATTTACTGTTTGCTTTGTTTGTACTTGTTAGAAGAAACATAAATAAATCATAAAAACCTTTATGGGGAATGATAAAAACTGCGTTAATCTTAAGAAATGGTCTTTAATAAATTTAATTTAATGAAAAAAATTGAATAAACTAAAAAATAGTAAAAATAAAAAGAAGTTGTTGTTATCAAAAATACATCGTATTAAATATATAACACATACGCCTTTAATAATAATAAACTTAGACACAACAGCAAGCGGTTCCAATAAGAAATTGTCAATCTGTAACTAAAAATTAATTCAGAAATTTGTCTTTTCATCACATCTTAATTACCTGTAAGTAATTTTCAAAACATCACCACTCTTCTTAAATACTCTGAGAAGTATATGGGAAATCGAAACGTCAGTATTAAATTACATATTTTGCATCACAATTTTTATCATAAGTATGTCCTTGTGTACAATTTAATGCACAAATGATTTTTTGTGTTGCTATATTTCATAAATAGCAATGCACATCTTGAAATACTACGGTTATGTCAATATCTATAAATAAATAATTAATTTCATATGCTGCTCCATTTTACAAAAAGAATCTTATTCACAGTGAAGTTAGTTAATTTTGTGCCAGAATCTCTTCCCATTACCTTCTAGTGTAAAGTCTCAAGATGCCCTTTGCGGGAACTAACGCACCTGCTTTATTTCCAAGCCCATAATTTTCCAACGGCAGATTACGAAAGATGTTGGTTTGGGAAATCATCTTAAGATAATGTTTGTATTAGCAATATTTTCTGAGAAATGTGAATTTTTATTCAGGTTGGCTATAAAATGAATAACATAAAAATCAAATGAACAATTATATAATAAAAGTGCTTGTATATCTATCTATCTATTGATACAAAATGATATTTTAGTGGAAATGCATTTCATATCTCTAACAATGATAAAAATAGTCATATACAATAAACTATCATGAGCAAAACCTTCTTAAAATATTATATTAATGAACAAGTTTTAGGATTATTTTTTTGAAATATGATGATATTGAAATGTCTGAATATATATATATATATATATATATATATATATATATATATATATATATATATATATATATATATATCTGAAATTTGATGTCTGATTAATTACAGAAACACACAGAAAAAACACACAGTTAAGCTCCATAGAAAAGGACACACACACACACACACACACACACACACACACACACACACACACACACACACAAACACACACAAACAAACACAAACATATATATATAAAACTATATATATATATATATATATATATATATATATATATATATATATATATATATTGATAGATAGATATAGATGGTTAGATAGATTTATGTATTGATTGCTTTAGACAATGCATATTGCTTAGTGCACAAAAATGTGCTATTAAAATAAAATGGCAGAATGTCCTAGAATTTGTTTTTATCATTAAAGCAAATGTTGCTTGGTTTTTACCCTTTAGTAAAGAAAAAAATAATATATTAATTTCTATCATTACTGTTGTGTTATGACAATTTTTAAAATATATTTTGTTAATTGAAATAAGCCATTATTGCAATCTATTTGAAGACAACAACGAAGTATATATAACCAAAATATTATGTCTTATTAAAATTCATATCTTAATTTTAGAAGAATACTTCATAATTAGTTCTGAACTGAAAAGGCAAATGAGAACAAATAGAAATAAAAGTAAATGTGCATAATTGTTTTCTGCCTTCAGATACTCAAAAGAATACTACGCTTTCAAACAAATTCTTCTCGTAAATTTTAAACTTTCGCTTGGGATTCAATAATCCTTTCACCCACATGGAAAGAGAAATAACATAATTTTCTTCAAAAAAGTTTTACAAATTTCGGTTTCAGATACGAGTTTAAAATTACTCTTGATCATTCTTAAAACAATGGAAATGATCTAATAAATTTATATTAAAGAAAATGTAAAGTTTAAGAAATCAGTGTTTCCAGAGGCTAAAGAAAAAAACATATCTATATTGTAATATATTAACTAAGCATTAAGAAAATGCACATTTATAGTTCCTATTATTAAAAATTTATGATTAAAGATTTATACAAAATTAAATGCATTTATTAATAAAAGAAAGCATTTCTTGCTTGGGGAGATTCTTATTTTTATGTGATTCACTTTAAATTAAAATATATTTACTATACGAGCATAAATAAATTTTTAATGTGTTTTGAAGATAATACAATTAGAAACAAAAGGATTTTGAAGCACAATAATATTAAAAATTATAGGCTTTATTCTTAATGTGAAACTGACAGATATATATTTTAAAATCTGTTATTCAAGACAATTCTAAATATAAAATTTCTTATGATACTCCATGACGTAAATTATATCGTATAAATTAAAAATTGTGTTTTAAGCAATTTATTTTCTCTTTAAAATCGGCAATTATTTATGCTTAATTTTGGCATTTACTATTTCAGGTATTCGATCTTCATTCGAAAGTTATTAGAGTCAGAATATTTCAATTGATCGAAGCACATTATCTATTTCCACTTACTGATTTATGGTCAATTTTCATTATTCAAATTACAGAATTAAAATTTTTAGAAGTAGGTTTAAAAACACAAAATTTTATTTTTTTTTACTAAATATTTTCATAAATAGGAAATTTTATTAAAAATGTGATGTAAATTTCTTATAAATGAAATTTATTTAATAGCATTATTCTTATTGTTTATTTTTCCATGCTTTGTCAGATAACTTCTGTATATTTTAGTTTCTTACATGAATATATAAGCTTATACATGTATAACTGTATATGTTTTGTTATGTTTAACTCTTTTTTTTTCTTTTTATATATATTTAGCATAACCCTTTTTCGTAATGCTATCTGAATTGTGTTCTTTTTGCTTTTTCGATATATATAATTTACTTATTCACCTTTAATTATTCATGGAATGTTATCAACTTTAAAATGTAATTTATTTTATCAATCCATGTAATGAAAGTAATAAAGAAAAGAATAGAGTGGAAAAAGAGCAAACGAATAAAAATGCTGAGATTTCTTTATTAAGATGTAATTATCTAAAGGAAACTTTAATTTTTAAGTAAACATTTTTTAAATACTGACTTTCTTAATGATTTTTTAATTTCTATAACTAATGAGAATTCAACTCTTATAAATTTAAACTTATCAAGCGTATTAAATAATTCAAAGAGTTCTATTTAGACTTCTTTAAATTAAAAGGGAGACAAATTTACCAGAGAGTCTAGAGTGGTATCTACTTTGAAAAGATTTACCATTCAAACAGTCAGTAATTAAGAGAATAAGTGAAGTTCGAAGAGAGATACCAGGGAATGTTTTATTTTTTTTTCAATTTGCTTAGTTATTTATCTCTTCAAAAGTCGTACAGAGAATATCACGGGAATTTTCGCATTTTTTTGGTTTTAGAAAGGAGAAATGTGGAGCAATTAGTTCATCTCAAACACCAGTGGAATTAAATGAAAGGACAAAACAGATAAGTCAGTTAGAATGGTAGGACTGCATCTTTAGATAATTTGTTTGGAGTCGTGACGAGAATAAAAGTTTCTTTCCAAGCAAATGTCTTGGAATTTAAATGAGGAAAAATAAACACATTGGGATGCCAAACATTGTTTATCAGGCTTAGGCGTCATTCTCGATGATAAATAGAATAATTAGAGAGTCTTCTTAGTTTAAGAAAAATATCATTTGAAATTGAAAGCATTATATTTTGTAAAATTATTTCTTTTAGTTTTCATGGGTCTAAAGCATAAAAAAAATTTAAAATTAAAGCTAGAAAGTAGAATTCTTGATAAATCCTGATCTATAATTTATAGAAAATATTTTTTTCCAATTTTAACAAATTCTGCTTATTTCGGATCAAATGTTTCTGGATGACTTTAGTCATTCATATGTACCAATATTTTTTCACATAAATTTAAAATACAAATGTTTATTAAGTGATTTTGAAGAATACTAGCTCACAAGTTACTGAATACTACAACATCAAATGTAAATAGCACAAGTTTTATATTTAGATACTTTGTCTTAACTTAGTTAACTTTAGGTACTATAAATCTTACAAAATTAGATTTTTAAAAGAAAATTAATTTTAAAAAAATCTATTGAGTTTGTTTACCTAAAAAATCATTACAATAAAGATTTTACTATAAATCTTTTTGCTTAAATTTTGATTAATAATTATTTCAAATAGAAATGCATACAACCGTGTGGAGTCTGTTAAAAATGATTGTCAGCAATTTAATACATATAAAATGGATAATTGATGATCTGTAAGAAATAAACAATTATAACCTCCTTAAGATATTTAAAGAATAAAACACAAACAGAAAATCTCGCAATAGGAAAGTGTATTTTATATTGATTCAAACTTAAGCAAATTTTAATGGTTTGAGTATTGTCCATTTTTATACTAAGCTTGGTTTCATTGATTTGACTTTGTATTGTTAATGACTTTTTGCAAACGTTTCACAATCGGAAAAGAAACTGTAATTAAAACTATAATTTCAACTAATATTAGGAATGACATTTTAGCGAAGAAAAAAAAACAAATTGTTGAACTGATAATAAGAATTCTAATTTTGAACTGTCAGTTTAGCGGTTTTCCATTTAAAGGATGAAGCTTTAAATTTAATTGTTGCCTTCCAATTATGAAGAAGAATTACAAAACTTATTTTTTTATTAGGAATAGACTTGCAAACAAAATATTTAGTATTTTTTATACTTATAATTGGTTAAATTTTATTATAACATCATTTAAAATAATTACTGAAATAAGGAAATTCAAATGGTTGGCCAGGGATAAGAGGATGAGAATTATCAGAAAAATTAGATAACTAAAAATATCAATATTTGCTTAAATCCAGAAAAATATTAAAAATTTAAATAATATATTTTGATTAATAGATCTAGATTTAGAGAGACAGAAACGATATGTGTTCTCATGGAAGTCTATCAATATATAAGAGGGGGATATTTCCAAATATAAATCCTTTGCAATACATGAATGTTCACACTGATTTAGAATAATCATTAAAAAAGCATATTTTTGTGATAAACACCAAGATTCAATAAAACTTCCTCGAAGTGACTGCCTGTTATTTGAGCATAACGGCTCCATATTGTAAGACAATGGTGATCTTAAGAAAAGCTCTCAGATTCGATCACATTCATAGCTGTAGAATGTGAGATTGATGCTGTGATTTTGTGATCTGCATTCATGTTTGTCAAGATGAGTTCTACGGAGATTCTTTACTATTCTCTTACCCAACGGCACAAAATTATAAACAACAACTCAAATTTGCATTTCTTTCGTGATGTTAGCGTTTAATTTAATTTGCGTTAGTATCTCCTTTAAAAATATCAGCACAGAATTTACTTTCCATTTCTACTCAAAGAGTGCTTACGTGATTTATTAAGGAATAATACGTATCTAATCTAAAAAAAGATGCCTAAAACTATAGATTAATGACTTTTTCAATGTTATGCGATGATTCTTATTTCTCTTGTCAAAGCATTTTTAATGTTTTAAAATATATATCAAAACGATTAATAATAATTTAAACCAATATCAAAATTTAAATTCCCAGATTAAAAATTATATTTTTAACCTTAATATGAAAAATGAGTATATTTAATTAGTATATGAAAAATCTGCTTTACAAATGAAATTAAATAAATCTTTAACCATAGTAATTCTTTTATTATGATTTAAATTAAGTTGGGAATCAAAATTGCAATGTTAAAGATATTACCCTTCTTCTGATTATGCATAAATTCATATCTAACTAACAATTATTCATGCATATTAGTTTTTTGAATTATATTCCTGCATAATCAAATGAAATATGAAAATAATTATTAATTTACATTATAAATTAATTGATAGCATAGATAGATATTTCAATTTTTATACTAAAATTTAAGGAATAATAAATGCCTTCGATACAAATACGCGAATTAATTACATTTTATAAAAAAAAATAGGCTTATACATTTATTCATTAAGTGTACTAGTAATGTAGCATATAGTGTAGTAATCTCACGTGACTAACTATTTATGTAACTATGAACAAATTATTTATATCAACATTTATTGAAAAGATGAGATATTAAATAGTAAAAACATAAAAGAATAATCCAAAGGAGAGAAAAGATACAACAAATGAAAACTCATGTTTTTCAATTACATTCCTATTTCAGAAATTGAAAGCAATAAGAGGGCTCTAAAAAATTGAAATACATGAAATATAATCTGTTAGAAAAATATTTCTTAAGTAATTTATTTCATACATTGTGTAATTTGATTTAGCTGATTGAAACAACAAACAATTTTTATACAGCTTACTCACGAATAAATCTAATTAATTACACCATATTTCATAGGAAGAGACAACAAAAACATTACCGAATAACACATATATGAAATGCTTAGGGTTTTCAAATCTAGATTAAATTAGATAGTTTTTTTTTTCAGAAATATATTGTTGTGATCTGGGGAATAGCTTGAGGAGTTCACGAAGCATGATTTCATTAATCTTAATAAAAGCGAAAATAAAATGTTTCTCTGCAAGCAGCAGAAGGCTTATTCAAAACCTCATTCATTCAAAAAACTATTTTTAAGTTTTCTTAAAATATAAAAGGATGAGTTTATTTTACCAAGATAATAAAGACATATTGATATTAATTTCTGTTAACCTGCTGCTTGTGTATTCTGCTTTTCTCTATCACGCTTATACTTTCCTTTACTCTTTAAAATGAGCTAACATCAGAGATTTATGTTAAAATAAGGAAATATTGGTTTCGAACGTGTATGAAGAATTCAAGAAAGAAAATTTGTAATTATGAAAGAAGTAATATTTTTAAGATTCTGGCTTAAACATGAGCATACCTAAGTTATTAATTTTATACTGAATTATAAAATGAAGTTAAAAAAGTAAAAATAAATTATACTAAAATTAATGGGGCTAAAATTTTTAGTTTTATCATGAAATTTACATTAAAACATAAAAAAACCATAAGAATAACTATAAAGATTAAATTATTATTATATATCATATTTGAAACAATCTTTATATCAATCTAAAAAAATAATTTTAATCTATAATAAATTTATGAAGTTATATTTCAAGTTAGGTCTACTTAATTTAAAAAATATTTTCACATGCATGTATATGGTATGAACTATTTCATGCAAATATAAAGTGTATAAAAGAAAATAAACATAAAATGACTTAATTTTGTCAAGATAATAAAAGCATATAGTTTTTTTTCATTTTTTGATAATTTACCATTTTTTTACTACTTTCTACGTCACCAACTTTTTATTTAAAATTGCGATTTAAAATGAAACATTAAAAGTTATGTGAAATAGTCTAAAAATTGTTGCATTAATTTAGAAGTTATAGAACATAAATTCCTTAAGATGACAATATTTATTGAGAAATATTATAATAACTGATCATTTAAAAATAGATGGGAAAGTATTTGCATAATAATAATTTAATTTTATAATATAAAATTTAATAATGCGCTTAGCGTTTGTGAAGGAAACCTCAACTGAATAAAATTTACAAAAAATTTAAATGATTTATCTTAGAAAGTGATTAAATTAGATAAATATTTATAAAATAAATTTTTAATCAAATTTAACTATTTATTAGTAATTTAATCCTCAAAGCAAAAAACAAAGAAATGAAATTGAATGCATTTTAAAAGGAAGGGGATCTCAGAACTAATATTTTTTGAAATAAATATTGAAATATTTGTGCCATTATACAGTGCTTTTCTCAATTAATGGATATTTATTATCTCACCTCAGGAATAGTAACTTTCTTTAAATATGAAACTTAAAATAATAGGATGCAAAAATAACAATATAATCATAAATGATATACATTGATATTGTAAAACAACGGTTACAAGACTTCAGTCTAGAAGTGAATTAAATTTAAATTAAACGTCATTTCAATACAAAACTGTGGTCAAACTGAAAAAATATTAGCTGGATTTAATTATTTTATACGTCTGAAAAATTTTTTTATGTTTTGTTACATTTCTAATTACTATAGGTTCAAAAATATAATTTTCAAACACAATAGTACTTAAAAACTTTAAAAGCATACTTTCTACCAGTTTAATTTTATTTCATAAAGCTGTTTCATTATTTAAGATTGTATAATATTTAAAATTAACAGTAATCATTAACATAATAACACTTTGTATAAATTTCATTTATGAAGATTTTGAAAAACATTTTTTGTCAAACGCACTTGTAGGTAAAAACCAAACTTTTTATGTCAAAAAACATTTCTAAGACAGATTTAAAAAAATGTCTGTTGCAAGTCTAAAAATTATTGTTTTAAATAAAGGGAAGAAAAAATGCGTCAAACATCAATACGTAATAAAATGTATTATGTATCAATCAAAATATACAATTAAATTTTAATGAATTCTCACCATTTATTAGGAAATAAACATAATCATGATTTATAATAATGCAAATAGTAAATGAAGTGTTTAATTAATTGTGAAATAATGTTATTAATAAACTGTAACATTTAAGAAAATATATTTTTTCTAAAATAAATAGTATGTTTGTTTTATATCAACAAATTTGGTAAAGATGCATGTAATATTTTAGTTTTATATTTTAATAGATTATTTGTTAATTTAAATAATTGCAAATTATTAATTAATGAAAATTTCAAAAGGAAAATGTTCTTAGTAAATATTAATACTGAAAGTATGATACACTTACAAATAGTCGATATTTCTGGAAATTGTATCCTATAATGTATATTTTATAAGGGATATTTCTTTTAAATTAAGAATATATGTCTTAAATTCAGAATATTCATTGAATTTAATTACACTTATAAAGTATGAAAATAATACGTTTTGAAAACTATATTAAAATATACTTGACAATTTCTATAACTTAAAATTTTTAATAAAAATAAAGATTAAGAATTTTTTTATAAAATTATATCTATGATTTGAAGACAAATTCAACAAACATGTACATAACAAATAAAGATTGATAACTGAGAAAAATTCGTTAAATAAATTTGTGTTTTATTTATTAAATACACAGTTAAAGTACAATAATATTAAGAGTAGGGTATTTATATCCCTCAGTATATTAAAACATAAAAGCTGTAAATCCTTAAATAATTTAAGAATTTAAAACACATAAAAATCAAAGTATTCATGTAATTAATCATTAAAAGAGAACTATAAAAATTACCAAAAAAGTTTCACTTAATATGATAATTAAATCTAAATATTAAATAAATTGGTGTGATTATTATCAATCGGATTTCCTTCATATAAGAGTAATAAAAAATTTTGCGATGCTAATTATTGTTATTAAAATAAAATGCATATAAATATTTTAAATAATTGTTTTGTTAACAAACTAAAACACATATATATGATAAAATCCTGCATATATTTTTAAAACTCTTTAGAACACAACCATAAAAACTCATTTTAAATTAATAAATTAATATCAGTAAAAAATTTTGGTTGAAGAAAGTTTTTTAGATTAAATTTACTTGAATTGTTATAAGCAAGGAAAGAAATTGTTTGTCTCAACTTTCATACATAGCAGGCATTCTACAGTAAAGTGATTTATTTATAAATTTTAAAAGATAAAATTATTATTTGCCATCTGCTTAGGGTCTGTCTTATCGCAAAACTTAACGTCACAAAATATTTTTTAAAAAGAATCATTTCCGTTACTACAGATGATGCAGTAAAGAGATAGTAAAAGTGTTTTATCATTTATGAAAATTAGTCGGAAAGTTTTGGGTTTATTTTCAATAGAATAAGGTTTTTTATTTTGGCGCTTTAAACTCCATTTGTTTTAAGTAAAAGAATACTAAAGTGCACTACCCAAAATCCATTAATGTTAATTTAATTTGGGGTAAAGAGGTACAATCTACACATTAAATAGATTTTATAAACTTTAAACAATAGAATAATGAAATTGTGCAGTTTACAAATGTATAATTGATGATAAGAATATATAATTTAAAGCAGGTTTTATGAAATTTCTTAAAAAAATTAGGAAATAAATTTCAATATTTTCAATTTTATCAACAAATTAACAACAGTTAACATGAAATTCACGATTAATCATATTTTTTCTATACGGTAATATTGAAATCAATTTTTAAAACTTATGTTTATGTAATGTCATTTCTTTCAGAGTCGTATATATGTGATTTTTATAATTTATAAAATTTAGTCCTATTTCTTAGGAAGTGCAGTTTTTGTACATTAAAATGAAGAAAGAGGATTATTTTAATTTCTTTAAAAATAAAGTAAAGATAATAACTATCAATACAAATTTAGTTTTTAAATTAATTATTTAAATATAAGACAACAGCCATTAAATTGCTGTTATAAGTAACCTTATAGAGTTAAAAAAGTAATCAAATTCTTGGTGAATATTCATAAAATTTTATTGTTTGCTTTGCTTAATTTTATTACTTTTTAATAACTATTTTCACAAATATTAATATAGTTATTATAATCATAAATTATTATAATTACACTGTGTTTGAATATTGGGAAAATAATAAAAAAATATGTCTTACTGAATTACTTATACAATTTCTTTAGATATTGGATATAACTTTGTGAAAACTGTGAAAATTATTTATGTGATTAATGCTCATTTTATAATTAAAGAATATTTACATATTGAATAACATTTCCTTATTAATTTACGCATCAGTTTTTTTAATTATAATTGAAATAAAAGTATTTATTGCAAGTATTTTGTAATTCAAATTTATTTCTGTTCTGTTTACGTTTATATGGAATCGAGAGTAAATGGGTAACTGATGAGCTAGTTTCCGAAATCTTGATTGAATGTCGCATTAGAATCACGTAACCCCAAGATTTCATTTATTACCCATTCTGTGTTTTATTTCGTTATTTACTTTTCGTGATTACAATACAGCTATATCATATACTTCATTGGTTGCAATGTACTTCATTACAGACTTCATAATGTATTCGATGCATGTTCCCTTACAAAACAACTTTATTTATGAAAAGATATATAATTGCTAAAATAAAAGATTAAGGTAAAGGAAGAACTCGCTTATGTCAAAATTAGTACTTAGGTATTCAACTTAAAAGGTTCAATTTGATAAATATATCTCAATTATACTTTTGGAAACATTAAAATTTTGATAAATATATCTGAATTATACTTTTGAAAACATTAGAAAATTTATGAAAAATTTAATTCTTATGTCTATCATGCTTTATTTACATTTAATCATATAACATTGAATTAAATGTTCATTATATTATATTTAAATATATTTAATTACATTAAATATTATTTTACAGATTTGATTTATTTTTTTGAAACTAGTAACTTGTTTCTGATAAAAAAATATTCCAAAGTTTTTATAATATTTTTTTTATTTTAAATATTGATATAATTTTAAACGATCAAAATAAAAATGAATTGGAATTTTAAAGAATAACTGAAAGTACTCATTTTGAAATGCATTTTATGTAATTCTGTTATAATTTTGTTAGAGGTAGATAAGACAAATGATTTATATTATTCTTCATTATGTGTCTTAACATTTTTGAATATAATTTTATTTGTAGGATGTAAATTTTATTTACATAACAGAAGTTTCATAAAAATTACATATTTTAAAAAAATTATGAACCAGCTTAATTTTATATAAATAAGAGAAATATTTAAAATTTTAAAGAGATTACTTCTTTAAATTAGGTAAATGTAACTCTTTTATTAAAAACTTATTATTTATTAAAATAAAATGCATTGCATTCTTAATAAATTAGGAAAATGAAGATTTACTATAGTGTATCGTATAAATCTATTTTGCAACATCGTAAATAAATATCTGTGTAAGAATTTTCATAATAATATAAGTTAATTTACAGCAAGCCTCTCTGCTTTTATGGCAGTTTTGATCCTCGTCTCTCACCGATGTTCGGTTGTCATGGACGTTCGGGTCTATTCAACGAGTGTTCAAGTAGGTTTAGGTTCAAACCCGAATATGACTTAGATGTAGTACTGGGGAAAAAATTCAAAATTTGCGCCTGTAATGGATCTCCCATTTCGGATAAGAAATCAATTCACCTTTTTGTTCTTGCCATTTGTTTTCTGCTTGTTTGTCTTTTCTCGTGCACACCAGATAGAATCACACGGCAAATAAAAATTAATAAATTCTAATATGCATAATGAACAGATTAAATCTTTATATTCTAACATTATAATATTGCAGTTATTTAAATTATTATTTGACAAATAATTTAAAATGCGTGTTAATTATGTTACTATATTGCTATATACATTTATACGTAATTAGCAATGATATATATAAATTACATAAAAATTCATTATGTATTATTATGTTTATGACATTATATATTAACATAATAAAATAAGTATTAATGTATAAATTCATTATTATTTTAATTTATTGATGGATTGCTTAAAATAAAAGTGATTTTGAAAGAGGGAGAGACGGTATTAAGAAATAAATTGTTTATTATGCATTATAAATATCGAAATAAAACAAAAATGATCAATAACATCTTCACCTCAATGTTAAAAATAATGTACAAAGACGAATTGATTTAATCATAAGTAAACTTTTCTTTCTTGTTGATTCTTATTGGCTTCGTTAGTATCTGCATCCTTTCCACTCCTTTTTATCCCTTGCTGATTGCAGTTACTTTTCACAGATGTTTCTATTTCGCAAACTATCCAGTTAGGAATGAAGTCAATAAAGGTTTGGTAAAATCAATAACGCTGTTCATTTCGTTGTGTAAGCTTTCTATGTACCTTCCTTTCTATTATTTGTAGTATCTTGCATCTGTAATCCCAGAGAGATATTATATTATTTGCTCAACAAAGATGACGCATTCCGAAATCCTTGATAGGTATTAATGGATCAAGAAACAGTAGAACTTAAGATGTGCAAAACAAACATGTTGTAGATTTATATATGGCCGATGTAACTGTTGTTTTTCAACGTTGGATTTAGAATTTTTTTATGTTTAAATGTAGTATTCTTATAAAAATTGTTTTTTGAAAAATTTACATTTACAAAGCAATTTTGCTTAGTTTAGAATTTGAAGTAAATTCATCCACCCATTTATTTCAATATTGAATGGAAGCCATGAAGAAATTGGGCATTGTACTATAAGATTAGGAATATTTATAGACGCGAACAGCATAAGTTCGATAACAGGAAATAACTGAAAAAAAATAAAATTACGTCATCACATTTGCCAATATATATTTTACAGGAAAAATATATATTTTACAGGAATTTTAGAAATTATTTAATACAAAAAGAAAACAAGAGTAGAAAACCATAAACTTAATAATAAAATAGATATTATAAGATATCAGAATTTCTCTTTTTTCAATAGTATGGACAACATGTAATGTAATATGTGTGGAAAATACACAATGAGATGCTTAGTTAATTCCTTAAAATCGTATATGCTGCTCTACCTGTTGATTTTGTGTTAAAATTGATTTTTTTTTACAATCTAGTTATGTTTTTATACTTTTTTTATGATTTGCACTAATAGTTTGCGATAAGATCTATGAAAATCCTATTTTATATTTCAATATATGTACTATGCAACTATATTCTTTTGATTTAAAATGAATCTCTTTTACTTAAAGATTAAGGATTGTAGCTGCCAAGTTCAAATGCAAAGTCAGATCAAATACTATAAGATTTATGTTAAATGTCTTACCAACGAAGCTCTTGACGTTAAAAACTTTTAATTCTTACATATCAGTCATGTAATCATGTAATAAACAAAATATGTGAACATGTTTTTTAATAGAAATAAATATATTTCTTATTGCACTCAATTTCATTTTTGCAAAACTGAAAGCTTGATTTTTAAATAAATTTCACTAAATAAAAAATAAATTTCACTTCACTTTTAAATAAATTTCACTAACACTCATTAATATATAAATAAATATATGTTAAAAAAATTGAAAAACCGAAATTCAAATAATTATTGTTTTATAATGATCTTAACTCTGGCCTCGTATCATATACTCTCTCAAGAAATACGTACCGTTTTCTCTAGAAGTAACTTTTAAAACTAACAGTAACTACATGCTGACACATGTTGTACCCAGATTGACTATTAAACCACTAAGAGACTTGTATAGTGATTATTTAAAATTATTTTAGACAGTATCTAGATCCAAGTCTATAAAGATCCTTCTCTATCAAAATTTTTAAGAAAGCCAAAATAATTGACATACAAAGGCTATTGTTTGATATTGTATTGTGTTATTATTTTTTGGACTAATTTTCCATTTTTCAAAAGAAATAGACAAATAAGTTTTAGAATTAATATTATGTTCAATAATTATGTCATGTAGCCTTTTCTTTATAGAAGCTTATAAGAGTGCATTAAAAGACGCTTGTAAACGCCAGCAATAAAAAGTATCATCGATAAACAAGTCTTATCATGCTGCTTTGGTCCATTTCAGATTGTAATCTCATTCATGTTTTGTGAAATATGACTCTTAATTTATGTATAATGATTTGTTAAATTATTTGAATCATTTCACAGACGATTTAAGTGCCATCTGTAAGCACCATATAAAGAGTTAAGTCACTACCGATTTGAATACGTTTGCTGTGTACTATGCCTTTCTTTTATGTAATGCGTAATGTAATGCATTTTTTATGTAAGCTACCTTATGAAAGCAATGAACATTTTACTATTGGCTTTCTATGTGTGACGGGAGAAAGAATAGTAGGCTATAAATATGTGGATTCCAGTCTCTCATGATTTGAGAGAAACAAACAACTGTAATTCAATTTTTCAATCACTAAGTGCAAGAGAGAAAGGAGAACCAACGCGAAGAATGACACTGATCTCGTGGGACGCAAAGACGTTAACCTCAACTACAGCTTCAGCCCCAGTGGAACAAATTTAATTTCTTACGCATTATTGGGTATCAGTTCATGTAATTCCAGCCATTTGTAATTGAGTGCGGTATACGCAAGCCATCAATTTTTTTTCGTTTGATATTAATGGAATACTACGGACATTATTGATTACTACCTAATGTACAATGAACCATGTGCATGGACAATAAAATATAAATCATTGAATTTATTGACTATTAAAGCTTCAACAACATCACACTTATGGTCTGATCCGAGCTTGAATAATCCGTTGCAAGAGAGTACTATCGTTATGTTCTATTCGTTAGGCACCCTCAGGTAGGTCTTCTGCACGATAGGATAATTTGCAATAACATTGCAATAGAATAAATAAAACATTTACATTTTTAGTATATTGGATAACCTATGTCACATCATTAATTTCTAGGAATATTTTGTCTTTCGATGATTTCCATGATTACTATCAGCCATATTTTAAAAACTGATGTCTCAAATTCCTCAGTGAAATTAAATTTCATCCAGTGTTTGCTTATTACTTTTATCAATTGTGTCGTGTAGGTTTCAACAACGGAAAGTTGAGACACACGTCACTGCTAAAGCACAACAAGTTGGGTTTTATGTAGAAAACGCTGGGGCTGAAGTACACCAAAAAAATACTTTAAAAATATGATTCTACACTAATGTTTGGATGTGTGGAGCAAAGTTTAAAGACAAGAGCAATGTTTGGTGTTAGGGGGCATTTATTGTTGTATTTTGGCCAATACAGATGCTATATATAAATATATATATATATATATATATATATATATATATATATATATATATATATATATATATATATATATATATATATAATTTTTAAAAGAAATTTAAATAATTACAAAAGTATTTGATTAAATTAAAGAAAAATCTTTATGTTAAATGATTTTTCACTTCTTTATTTTGCTTTTTAATTGATATTTTGATATTTTTATCTCATCGCAATATTTTATCAATTATTATATCACATATCTCCAAAACACTTATTAATTTTCATTTAATCTGAAATTTGTTTTACATATAAATCATTTATTTACAAATAGCATTCGTAAAATATCAAAAAATATATATAATATCTAGAAATTCTGCATGGGAAGAAAAGGGAAAACTCAATGACAGTAAGAAATGAGCTGATAAACTTTCTTTCCATTTTCTCATACATTCCTGCAGATCTCTTCTCTTTCAATCTTTACTAAAATCTGCGTTGCTTAGTCTGATGGTGGACCGGAGGAATTTCCGTAAAGCATTCACTTCCGTTGCTTTCACTTCCGCAACGTTAGCTTGCATATTTCATGCTCCAAATGAGAAGTTAAACGCCCCATGAAGAAGCAGAAAATGTATTCTTTATATATCTGCTGCTTCCATTTCCATATTCTAAGTGATTTGAGCACATAGTGGCGTAAGTCAACAGTTACATATCGTTATAAAGTAAACTGGTCACATAAAATTATATTTAGAGGGCTAAATTTATAAAATAAAATTGTTTTAATAATAATTATATCCTTGAATGAATTGACTAGCTTAAAATAAATACTTTAATTTTGAATAAAAAAAACTATCTCTTTTTGATTTGCAAAAACAAAATTATAAAATTTATATGCAAATGTCAACAAAAATATTTAAAATTATGCCCTTCGAGTATTATAATAACTACTAAATGTTATATATACATCACGCATACTTTTTTTCTTTTTTTAAATTATTTATATTTTTATATAATATATAAAATTAAATTTTTTGAAGCACTTTTAAGAATTATATAATTTTATGTTCAATGCCAACATATCTCTTAAATCTCCATTTAAATTAGAAAATTTACATAAAAATAAGTTATCTTAATAATAACTGATAAAGTATATTATGAAAAAGCGTAAACAACAAAAGTTTTGAATTGAAATTAGTATAAATTAAAATTTCTTTTACTAACATAAAATTATCGAAATTGAATCTCACATCTTTATATTCATACTAAAAAGAGTTGCTTAAGATAGTTTTAAAAACAGCATGTTATGAAGAAATAAATTAAACTTTAAAAATATTGTGTTGCATGAAATAGAAATTTAATGTATTCCGTAATAAATTATCTAACTTATTTTTCTTTTATGATTTGATAATATTATATAATTTGATATATTTAAAATAACTTGAAATGGGAAAGAAAGCAATTAATAATTTTATTTATTCTTTCTTAGTTATTTTTGTTTATTTACGTATTAATTCTTATTGTTTTTTCATAAAATGTGAGATTTAAATTTCAATGTAACAGTTTAAATCAGTCAAAATTAAAGCTGTTTATAAATTAAAATATATAAAAACCTATCTTATAAAAATAAAGCCTATATATCAATCTATCATTAAATTTGAATAATCAAGTATTGGAGAATTACCACCGTCAAATAATAAGTATTTGTATGAAACATTTCTCACATTAGTCAGGTAAAATTTGCTATACTGAATTTTAATAACTTTTGCTGTTTCATTATTTTAAATATATGTGTATAATTTGTAACATATATACAAACGTATTATATGATTATATGTTATATGTATAAATGCAATTTTGTATAGTTTAATTAAACTGATTTATATATTATTATAGAGTTGTAACATTGCAAAATTTTTATTTAGCAAGTATATAAAATATTTTAAAATCATAAGAGCATTTAAAATATTATTGAATTAAACGATGTTTTGCATAATGTGAACAATAATTTTAAAATATGTAATCTTTAATGTGATCTGTAGTAATTAAAGTGTGCAATATTTCTCAATTAGAATATTTTATACAAGAATTTTTAGAATATTTTATACAATTTGCTTTTTTATACTGAAAACAATTGTTTTGATATTTACTTTGTAAATGTAAGAGATATAATATTCTGTATTTGAAACCGTTTGTGCTTTTAAAATTATTATTTTGCTTCTTTCAAAATCTTCTGTAAATTTTAATTTTGCATTACAAAAAAAAGATACAATTACTAATATTATCAAAAACATACTACTGTAATTTGATTGGTTGTATAATGGAATTCACAGTGTTGCATGGAAGGGAATCGTCTGAGCTAGGAGGATTATAAATTATTTTTAAAGTTTCTGCAAAATTCGAGAGGAGAGGAGGTATAAGCAAGACACTCAAATGTTTCAAAAAACGGAATTCGTGAACTAAGAGTAAAAGTTTTTTTTGCATAAAATGTAAGATTTTGAAGTGCGGAAGTAAATTTTCAGCTAATAAATATGAACGAATATTTGAAGTGTTTACTAAAAGTATTTATCTAATAATAAATAAATCATTTATAATTATAACTGATACACAAATACAACACTCTGAATTGCATGAAATTAATTTAAATCTTGTTTTTGCGAAATTAAATAAAAACTAAGATTGTTGAAATCGTCTATAAGGAGTTCTTAATCTTTCGTCAGTTTTATGTTGATAACATTCAATAAAATTTTGTGAACGAATTAAAAGTTGATATTATGGATTAATGTGACAAAATAACCAGAAAGAAAATATTATATATACATGAAAATTAGTTAAAAATTTTCTTGAATACATTTTTAACTGTGTAAAAAAAGCTTTTAAGTTGTGTTTAAGATAAAGATATAATAATTTTATGACCGATATTTTAACACAATGATTAAATTTACTGATAAAATATACATTGTCGTTAATCTAAATTTTTTTATTTTCCAGAACAATCTTAATTATATTTAAGAAATTTAAGTTATATATTATCAAAATCACAAGTCATTGCCACTATGGTCTAACAATATTTCAACACTTAACAGTATATTTATATTTTTTATTATATTAAATTATTATTAATTATTATTGCATTTACTTCTCAGACAACTTCAGAAAATCAGTTATAATTCACATTTTCCTTAAATGATTTTTCTAATGTGAATCACAATTTTTAATTTTTTTTTAAAATTTATTCAACATAAATTAATGTTTATATTTCCATAGTATTTATGTGATATTGTATAATATATGAATCTCCCCAGTTTCATTAAATTGAATTAAAATTTACTTCAAATCAAACTGAACATTGAATGCCTTATTTTATAAATATTCTCACATATTTAAATAGCACAAACCACAAAAAATTTCTCATCTCTTTTTCATTTCATATTTCCTCGCTGGAGAAATTTTCAGAACAAAATTTCCTTCTGAAATCTATTAAGACTCCATTATGCTCAAAAAAGATTTATTCTTAATAGGATACACAACGTAAGATTCTGTGGGAATAGAATGCCTTTCTTGCAGCAGAGCATAAATTGATGCCTCATGGGATAAGAAGTAAGAAGGATTCTATGTCCGCATATTTCTCGGTGTCTCAAAGTTGCGTTCTTAGTCTCATCACTTCCTTCCGTTCCCTCTACGCCGGAAATGTTTCAAATTCGAAACATCGAAATTCTTGAGAATAAAATCTGATGCATTTTGCGGTGCTTTGTAATGGTACACTCTGGATATAAGCTACGAAAAGCATTATGCTGTAATTTGCTGTTATGAAGTTTAAATAGCTCCAAGCTCTATTGAAGATAGTACTTTTGTTGGGAAAAGTTTAAGTATCATTGGAAGTAATGCACCGAGGATAAATAAAAATCAACTAATAAAAAAAAATCTTTTCGAGTTATCCAAAATGCTTGGAAATCAAATGCTTTTATTTTAAAAAAAATCTTAAATAAGTACATAATGGAAATTTAGGGCTCAGCCTATTCAATAAAATATTGTCTCTTAATATCAAAGAATATAGTAAAATACTAACTTTAAAATTTTTGAACGTTATATTTTCAAAAATAATATATTTTGTTTGCAAGTTATCAAGCATAATTATAATTTAAAAATTTTTTGGAGCATTCTTTTGTTTTTATTTTTGTGATATGTAAATTTAATAAAATAAGTGTATAATATAAAAGATATTTTAACTAACCCACATGAAATATAATAAATAATTAAATTTCTTCTTTTTTGTTCTATTAAATCTGAAATTTAATTGTTACTAAGTACATTGTAATTATCAAAATAAAATTTACTTTTCTGAGTAACTTTATTTTACAATATGTTTTCAAACACACAGGTAAGAATAAATTAATGTTTATAAATGAAATTTATATTAAAGGAGATGAAGGAATTATTCGTGTATAATGAGTCCTTAATTATTGAATCAATCTAGTAGTAGAAACGCAATATTCTTGTGATTAAACATAGCAAGACAGAATAATTTGCATTTTTTTAAATGTGTTTCTTTAAATTTCACGTAAATGTATATTTACTTTTAAGAAATATGTTGTTACCTTAAGACATCAAATTTCAACAAATTTTCTTTCATTTCACGGGAAGGAAAATTGAATTTAATTTTATAACTTTCTATTTGAATAAAACTTTTTTTGACCCCAAACATTTTATTCAATAAAGTTTTATATATAAAATATATAAAACTTTATTGAATAAATTTTATATTTTTATTTGATGAAATGCAGTTCAAATTAGAATTATATATCATTGAAATATATTGAATATATTAATGTAATTACAGTTCATAAAACTTGAAAAAATGTTCCAGAATAACTTAAAATAACCGAAATCATATTGCTTATGATAGGAATGCACTTAGTAATTGTTATATTCGATTTCTGTTTTTAATAATTTTTATCGTAGTTATTTCTCAAACACCCTATAATGTAATAAAGTATTAATGTGTCTTGAAAATTACTCACAATTTACAGTTTTCAAAACATTTGGATATTTTGGAATTGATTTAAGGATAAATAAGTATTTTCTCAAAGGAAGGATTTGTGTTTCTGATAGTTATCTTCACTTACTGAGAGGACAATATTATAAATGTTTTGTGATTTTATTACAATCCTGGTATTATATATTGGACTACTTATTAATTCAAGCCTGTTTAAAAAATAAATGTTCACACAAAATCAAACTATTTTTATAGACAAACTATTTATTACTTTTAGTTCGTTTCTTGTTAGGAAAAAACCTTTGCAAATCGGAAAATTAGACGAAGTTAGAAATTTGATTTAAAAAAAGTTTTGGATCAAATATTTCTAAATTTATATTTTGAATATTTTACACTCAACAAAATAACTTAAGACTTATCCTCGCTTTTTATTAATTTTTGCATTTTTCGCACATTAAGATTGTAAATAATATTGCATTTTTTAAAATAAAATTTAACTTATGTATTTACAGAGCAGTATTCAATGCATTTTACTAAATTTAACAGGTATATCAAGTAATTAATCATGCAGTTCTTACAACGAACTACAAGTACGAGATCTTCTGACAAAGATTTCATTAGAATAAGATTATTAAATTTAAATTAATATTTTTAAATACATATAATATAAACACAGAAAAAGTTTTTAAAAATTTATTGCTGAAGAATTTAATATGTTTGTTTTTACATGTTTAATTAATTTTAACAATAAAATAAACATTCTTTGATTATTTACAATTGTTTATTTTCTAGATACGTCTTAAATATGAAATACATTCTATATTTTAAATTTATGTTTTGAAATTTTATAAAATATATTTATTTCGTGAGTGCTTCATATTTCATTATAGAAATTTTATATTTATTTGATACATATGATTTACGGAAAATAAGAATGCGTGCAATTCTGGAATGTTTTTTATTTTTTAAAGGATTTGTTCATTATTTCTAATTTCTTGAATATACTCTTAAATATAAATTAGAGCTTATATTTTCGCAATTAATAAAATTTATTAAACTTCAAAAAAGATAATTTAATTTGTAAATGAATAAATGTAAAAAACAATACATTTGGAGGACATATGCACAAAATATGTATTTATTACAATATAGAAATTTTTATAAGAAGCCGACAGATACCAGAGTAGTTAATAATGTTAACTTTGAAGCAGTTGGTTTCTTGTTGAAATCCTGGTTTTAGCATAGATGTTCCTTTCTCTCACTGTGTGCGCTTTTCTACATTTTCACTTTCGGAGCATAGATGATAAACCCAAACCATATGGTATATTAGTATTTAGCATTTTTTAATATAGTTAAATATTAAGAAAAATGTTGGATATTTTTCTTAATATATATATAAGAAAAATAAACACTTACTTTTATATCTCACAATAGATAACAAACTTAATTTTTCAATATTTATTCCTAAACTTATTTCAAAAGTTTATTAATTTTTTCACATTTTTAATATTTTTATTCATAGATAAAGAAAAGAATTAAAATATCCACAATTAAATAATTTAAATGCTTATATTTGATAGTCTTTCAAACATTTTTGAAGAATAATAATGCCACTTAATCCAATTTATCTTTTCACAATCTAAGTCACTATTTAAAATTTGTTTCAATGTGAACTACATAAAAATAAATTATACCTGAAGCTCTTTTCTTTTCAGTTTTTACAATTTAGTACACTTTAAAATGAGAAACCTTTCTGAAATAAAAGTACTTGATCAGGTGAAGAACTGATAATGCATGATCAGAGAATAAATTTTTTTTTTCCTAAATTTGTCAAGTAGTACATTGAGGTTTAAAAGTTAATATATTTTCTCGCTATAAAAGACGGTAAAATTAAGAAGAATAGTAGCTTGAAATCTTACTAAGAAATTTATAGTTAGGTTCCCTTTAGAGAGACTACAGTAAATATGTTTTTAAAATATTTTGAGAGGAACTATTTAAAATAAATCATCAGTTACTTTTAAGTGCAAATGATATTGTTCGAACCAAGTATTTAGGATGATTTATATTTTGGTAGCTCAAAGTAATAAATAGTACGACGATTTTCTATTACTTTTTGATTTTGGTTAACTTCTATTTTTATTTACTCTTAATATGAGTAACACCATTTAGATGACTAAAAAAACGCTTACTAAGGGTTACGAATTAATTAATTTCAGAAGAATAAATTATAATGTATGAAATAACATCCAGTTACATTTGTTTTGAAAAAAACATGCATCATTACATAGAATAAAAGGGTTTTTTAACATTGTTAAATATTTCGTATATGTTCATTTAATTTTAAATTAAATATTAAATAACAAAATTTAATAATTTACCTGATTAAAAATGATGTGGTTTATATATTAATATTAAAAAAAACCTAAATTATTCATCAAAAATGTATGCAAAATTACAATATAAAATGAATATTAAAATTATTAGTTTTACAAACAAAACTTAATAATTCTCATTATCTTAGATTTTTATAAATAAAGAATTATCTTGAATTAAAAGGGTATAAAAATGATCAGGCTACTTAAAGTATCTCAATGCAAAATTATGGCAGAAGTTATTTTGAATAATATTAATGTATATAATCCTAGAATCAATTACGATACAAAGAATACACTCGCGTTTCGTCTGCAGAAAGTATTTAAATTCTTATTGAAAGTGAATGGATATCTTTCACAAAATGAAACAAAATGTAAAATTGTTTAAATTTCGCAAAGTAAATTTCTTAAAACTGGGACATGAAATTAAGTCTTCAAAAGTTAATTAATTTAAGGAAATACTTTTCATGTAATTAATTTGTTGAACTATTTCAGATTGTAAAATCATAATAAAGTCAAGCAAACATAGAGAGATATTCTTTTAAAGTTGAGTAATAACTCTTAAAGAATAGAATGCTGAAAATAATAGTAGCTTCAAAATATTTTTATTAATATACCATAAGTTTTCTAAATTGTAATATTCAAGTTTGCTATATAAATGTGACATATACAACACACACACTCATCCACACACACAGACATATATATATAATCAGTTAAGCTGATTATGAAAGATTTCCAAAAATTTCTTTGTCCTTTATGAATAGAAAGCTTACAATATGTTGGATTTTTGTGTAGATTAACACCATTAGTCGCAAGACATGCTTCATTTGTCTTAAAAAATTCGAACGGAAGACAAATTTAAAATGAAAACTACAATGAGTCCGTGGGATTTACCAAATGACCTTATTAATAAATGTTCCCCTTTTTTGTTTAATTCCTTAAGTGCGTAAAAATAATTTTAAAACTTTACAGCTAAAAGAATTTATAAACCAGTTTTTAAAATACTGTTTGCTAATAATTGAATTTATGATTACTTCAATGGTAAAAATATTCACTAAAAATCATCCGAAACAGCATTCCTTTTTCAATGAATTCTACCTAATATCACTCCAGTCATTTTGAAGAATTCTGCAAGTGATACACACCTTAAATCTTACCATGGTTTTATGTATAGATCATGTGTAGTAATCTTGCAAAATCGCGTAAGCATTATTTTTTAGGAAAGATTTCATTAACAAATAATATTCAATAATAAAAGTGAACAATGATATATCTTCTATTTTACAATGAATTGCTATCTGTTTTGAAATCGCATACCTTGAAATTGTGTCGCAAATAGAAAATAAACATATTTCACAACAAATATACGATTATATATAAGTCAATTATTTCAATTATCACGAAAATTAAATTTGTTTCACATTTTCAATCAGAATAACAGCTAATTCTAAATTGTTTCGTATTCAGAGTAATGATTTCAGCTTTAAACAATTTTTAAAAATACTATTTCAGATTTCTACGAGTGTTTTTGAAAATAAATCTGAAACCAATTTCATGCATAACATTATTAAACCTATACTCAATAAATAATTTCAAGGAAAATTAATTCGATCTGAAGAAAAAATCTTAAAATGACTGCAGTTACAACATATTCATTTTTTAAATTAATAAAAGAATATAACTGAATACAATAATCTAACTTTAACATAATGTACTTGGATTTTCTGCTATATAACTTACTTCACAAACATAAAAATACCTGTAAATAAACCGAAATTGTAACCTCTAAGGAGATTAGAACATTACTTCCCAATACTTTCATGAAACCTTTAAATTAACACAATATGTATATCAAGCGAATTTAATCGAAAAGATTTTGTAAAATATATTCACGTACATACATAATTAAAAGTTTGAATTATTAATTGGAGTCTATGCAAAAATTTAAAGTCATGGACATCCGTTCACAAATATCTAATGAGTAATTATGTGTTGCGAAAACAATAACATGCTTATTTTGACACACAAACACACACACTCAGTATAGAAAAAATATTAAATTAAGTAACTAATCAAATTTATATTTGAAAAGCTTTGCGTTATTATTTTTTCACCAAATTTCCAAATAAAATAAAATTATCATGATATTAAATATGGATGTTTTTTCTAAACTATTTTTAGTAATATAAAAAGCGTAGTTTAAATACTAAATGCAAAATAATTCACTATTTCACAATTTGCTTATCATCCTTATCTCCATTTATGTAAATTACCTTATTTATTATTAGTATAAAGTTATGAAGCAAAATAACTAACCTTTCTTCCAACTTATTGCATCGAAAGGATAACCCCCAAAGGGGCACATCACCGTAAAACTTGCTCCTGCTAAGGCTGTAAGATTATCAAGAGGCCTTACAAACAGCGGACCAAACACATTCAGTCTCTTTGCATGTTCCACGCGACCAGCGTCATTCAAGGCCTCACAAGAATACACGCCACTATCGATGATGTCTATCGAAGTGAAATTGATGTAACTCGTCACAACACTTTCGGCACTGAGATAAGAGCTCACTAAAATTCCTGGACGGGTCGATAGGGGCCAGATACCGTCGAGTTTCCATCGTATATGAGGCTCTGGGTTTCCTGTAGCGGTGCAAGTAAGCGATACAAAACTTCCAACACGAACTGTCTTTTCAACAAAGGCTGACTTCAACTTCGGCGCAAGGTCTACAAAAAATAAAATAGTTTATTTTTAGCTTGGGTATCTATAAGCTTTCACACACACATAGATTTCGTTTTTTAGCAATAATAATTTTATATAAATAAATGAATAAACTGACAATAACAAAATACCTTATTTAAAATATATTATTTGTATTTTTATTATGTTTTAATATGAATAAATGAAAATATTAAAGTAATAAATTTTTTTTCAAGGGAAAAAAGTGTTTAGCTAAATTTAATTCTTATATTTCTTCTAGTGCATCTGTTTTAAATAGGTTAACTATTTAAGACTGAAATTATATTAAACTTAATAAATTTAATTACTTATGTATCTTCATTTCAAATGAAAGGCATGCTGAATTAAAAAAAAAGCCATTTGAAATTTATTTAAAGGCAACAAAAACAAACAAATTATAAATATATAAATATATATATATATATATATATATATATATATACATATATATATATATATAAATCAATTGTCCTAGCATATATATATATATATATATATATATATATATATATATATATACATATATATATATATATAAATCAATTGTCCTAGCATATATATATATAAATATATGTATATATATATTATATATGAACTTGTTAAGTAAGAAAAAAAAATAATGTATAAGTTTTTTTAAATATTGCAGTAAGTTAAAAATTCTTATTTAATTAAGCTATTTAATTCATAATTTCTATTGTAAATAATTTTAAAACTATTTGGATTTATTACAGATTAATTGGTTTTATATAGTTAATATCCAATATCTGTAATAAACCATGAGTTAATTTTCTCATATAGACACAAAGTGTCATTAATAATATGCAAACAATTTTATTAATGTTGGAAATTAAAGTTTTTATGTCATTTCTTATATATATATATATATATATATATATATATATATATATATATATATATATATATATATATATATATATATATATATATATATATATATATATATATATATATATACACAGTTATTTTTTTTACCAAAAATACATTCATGGTAAAATTTAATAATCATTTAAGCCTAGCATAATAAATGGCGTAAAAAGTTATACACACACACATAACTTTTTATTTTTAAGGAAACTCTGAAAATACTATAACTTAGATAAAATATTGCATTGATGTTCTCGAATGAGATTTTTCTTTATATTTAGGAAATGAAAAGTTTCTAAAAATAAATTATTTTACCTCCAATAATCAGACGTGCCGAAGATTGTGCAGAATAAGAATCTCTGTACACAAAACATTGATACATTCCTGAATCCTGTCTCTTAAGCTGCCGCAATTGTACCACATACTGTGTGGGGAAAATCACTCGGGAATTGGAGGACGATAGCAATCTCATGTCTTTCTTCCACACAACCGATCCCACTGGACTTCCAGAGACGTTACAGCTAAATGTAGCTGTCCGCCCTACATCCATCTGCAATTCCTTGGGCATTATAGTCACTCTAAGAGGCTCTGTTACAAGAAGAAAAAATATTGAATTAAGGATTTATTCAATTTCCGCAATGCAGTTCCTGGTTGTATATGCAATGAAATAGAGGATAAACTATTAAATATTAAAATACAATGAGAGTACATACAAATTTAATATCGTAAGTGACACTTTCTCAATAAAAATGTAGCTGATCTAAAATTAAGGATGTATCAATTCTATACATCTAATTTTAAAATGTATTCTTCGAAGAAAATAGAATTTAATTTTAAAATTGAAATGAAATTTATTTTTCAAAAGTAATTTATTTTCTTATTTTGATTAACATGGTACAAAAAATGCATAATAAAGAAGACAATTTTAGATTAATAAATTTAAAAAGAGCTACATAGATAATAAATAAAAGTTGATTAGATACCTATCTATATTCATTTAGAGTAAGTATTACAAATTAAGTATATTTGTAGTGAGTATAAGATTTCTTGATTTTAAGCGAATATACATAAGTGAAAAATTCTTTGTAAATTATTCTCTAAAAATAATAATCTCACTTCTGCATGAGTTTCAATTATTTAGAATAACTTATACTATTCTGCATAAATTTATATACTTTTAATTAAAAGTAATAATTCTTTGGAAAATATGAGAAATCCAATTATAAAAATATAATGAAATGTTACAAACATAAGAAAATAGAAATGCAGATTTGTTTTTTGAAAATATATCAGGCAATATTAGGAATATTTATAAATTGAGTTTATATATGTGTAATTCAGTGTGTCAAAATTTTGATGCAATTTGTTCATAGTATATGTTCTCTTTAAAAAGGATATTTGTAATCGGTACAAAAATTATACTTAAATTAATTGATATAATAATATTTTAAAGAGTTAGAAGCTTAAATTGTATTTTTGTATACTAATATCAAAACTTATGAGATTCAATTTATTTTTGCAGACACTCTTTAAATATTTCAAGAGTTAAGTAGTAATATCTGCAATAGAGAGCAAACTCAATAAATATAAATATTAATAAATTATTAGTTAATAATTAAAAGAAGATCAATTGATTAATAGATTAAATTAATTTTAACATTTTCTTAATTTAACATACTAGAATTTTTCAGATAATATTATTCGGAAATTTGTGTGAAATTATATCATAAGTGCATTTTGCCGAAAATACGACAAAAGGCTTATCTTCATAATTAATATAACGTCAGATACATTCTGCTTTTTTTAAAAAATAATTTTTCTAACAGTAGTAAAATTAATTTTCTTAAAGCATATAAAATGTATATTAAAATTAATGTATTTTCTGTGTCTGAAAAATTTCTGAAATTTATGTTAAGTGTCTTATCGTTTTGTTTAGTACTTCAAGTCTCAATAAATGCTTTAGATTATTTCGCTAAATCATACAAAAAATTAATTTTATCTCCTTTTTTATTTAGTTTTGTTTAAAATACATACATATAATTGAAAATCTATATTTTTCAACTCTCTTCTAGCAATATATTAATTTGAATCTAAAATAAATTAATAAATTATCTAAAAATAAAATTTTACCATTTACATATTAATAAAAAAGAGTATATTGTGATTACTATTTTTTTCAAAATTTTGCATGTTTATGTTTTTGTTTATTATAAAATATTTTCATGTGTATTATTTTAGATTAAAATGTTTTTTTTTTTATTTTTAAATAATAAAGTTGAGAATCAGACTTGATAAATAAATTATTAATATTTCTATCAAGGATAATTTATAGTGTATAAAAAAAATTGGAAAAAATATTTCATTCTAATAGAATAATCTAAATTGATTGCATTTTTTTTCCTAAACCGTTACACTAATTATCACTAATTAATGAAAAATTATGAAATCATTGTTGCAGTATATTTGCTTTCAATTTATACCAAATATTATAGAATCTCTGTTACATGACATACTGATAAAACCATTAATCAAAATGGGCCAAAATTTTCGTTATTCAACATTTTTTCATTTAGAATATTTTCTTTTAGCTTTAATAAGAAATGTTCATTAGTAGCATTTATCAAGTAATTAATTAGTGTTCTAGATAATCAAAAAATACTTATCAAGCTTATTTTGAAACGTTTGCCGCAGATATAACCATTTTCCTTTCATTTTAATTAGTAAACCACGGCAAAATCCCACAAAAATCACCGACGGCATCATTAACAATTTTTTAGACATTATCAAGGGGTTTTGGTTCCTGTGACTGAAATATTGGCACAAAAATTATTTTACTGTTAAAAAATTGATAAAAAATTTTCTTTTTTTATCACAAATAAAATGATTTATACAAATTAAAATATTTTAATCAAATGAGACATATTTTATCACAAATAAAAAGATGTGTTTTATTTGAATAAAATATTTGAATTACTTTATTTGTGCAAGACATTAACTTTTTTCAAGCTTTTAAACTTAATTTTGTTCTGACAGACATACTGCATGCAAATAAATTTAATATTAAATTCATATTATTTGTATATTTCTTGAAAAAATTACAAAACATAACAAACCATTCCAATTTCACCATTGCATTATAATTTTCACTTCATATTACAAAGACGCTTTTATAAATTTTCTGAATAGACACTTAAAGCATTTCGTAACTTGCTAAAAGTAATAAAATAATGTAAAAAACCCAACTAATTCAAATCAATGATTAATTAAATTAACGAAGATATCTTGAAAATATTTTGATTTAATCAAAACACAATTGTGTTAAATTTAGATGTATACATTTAAAAAACTTAAAATTTGTTTTAAAAAGTGCAAATTGAAAAGTAAAACATTTCTAATGAATTTTAATAATAAGCTATTAAATTGGATCACATTTTTAATTATATAACAAAAAATGATATAAAATTACGCCCTGTTTTAGCTTTAGGTAGAAATAGATATTTAGAAATATTTTATTTGTTTAACATGTATATGTTACAAATACTTGTATAATTATATATAACACATATATTACACGTAATAACAAATTATTATTAAAATTATAAAGAATTCGCAAAGGGTATACAAAGTTAATTATCAAACGTTTGTTTAATGAATGTTTGACTAATAAAATTGAATATCTAAGATTTAAGATAGTAAAATTGTATAAAATCCTACAATATCTGATATTTATTAACTATTTGATTAATAAAAGTATTGATTTGAAACATTTAGAAGACATCATTAACTTAAGGATCATGACATAAAAAAATTTAATCAAATTAAGTTGAGCATAAAATTAATTTAACAAATAATATGTATTTTATAAAGTTTTCTATTGCACAAATATTAAAACAATCAATAATCAATTTATATAAAGCACGCATTCTAATTTATGTACAATTTATTTCAATATTTATTAAAATAAAAAAAAATATATAGCCAGATAAAAGCATGAATAAACACTCATAAGAGTTGATTTTTTTTTTTAGAAAAATGTTAAAATCATAGATTAAATTAATATACGAATATAAAAAAACTGTATTAAAAATTAAGTAAGGATATAATTCGAAAAAAAAACAATATGAAAATAAATATGGCAGGTTTTACGTGCTTTATAATAAAATAAAGTACATAAGAGGAATATAAATAAAAATCTACTATGAGAATTATTTTTGATTTCATAATATTACTGTCGATATCTCTATTTCTAATTTAAAATGAGAATTGACTATTAAAAATATTAAGCAAATTTAAAATTTGAAGAAAAATGTTGTAACTCAGTTTTGTTTATTATATAACTAATTAATGATGATATGTTATAACTACTATACATATTGGAGTATTGACAAAACTCTCCAGTTGATGAGACTGTTTTCAAAACTCTCACTCAGCAAAGATAAACAGTTTCTGTGTTTGAATCCATACATAACAGATTAACTTCAGAGTTCCAATATAGATGAGCACTTAGAGTTTTTGACTATTATATTTCATTCGTAGACAAGTTACTGGGAAATATCCAAAAATGCACTTGAATAATTATCATAAGAAATGCTCATCAAAATGTAGTTTCATATTAAGAAATTCTGATTCTTAAAAAGAAAATTTATGCATCAATAACTTATGTATATTGACATTTAACATAATTTTTCATTGAAAGCTTTAATAATTGTTCTATAGATTTCTTTTCAGTAGTATTACTAGAAAAAATAATTATCATATTAAAGAAGGTGTTTAAAATGCGTTTTATAACTTATTTTCTAAAAAACAAATCATAATAAATGCTATCTTTGAGTTAAAGTTAAAAACAAAAATGATTTTTACAGATGAATTCATCAATAAATTGAACATTATTTCTATGATTTCATGGGTGAAGTAACTACCAACTGAGCCTTCAAGTTTGGGTATTTAATATTTCCAAATTTATTTTAAACAGTATTTTGGAAACGGAAATGCATTCTCTGAATTTTATATGAAATTGTATCATAAAAGGGTGATCATGATTCTTAAAAAGAAAATTTACTTTATGTATCAATAGCTTACGTATATTGATATTTAACAAAGTTTTTCATGGAAAGCTTTAATAATTGCATTATAGATTACTTTTCAGTAGTATTATTAGAGAAAATTATTACCACATTAAAGCATTTGAGAGGTTGTTTAAAATGAGTTTCATAACTTATTTTCAAAACAAAATACATAATAAATAATATTATTGAGGTAAAGTTAAAAAAATAATGATTTTTACAACTGAATTTATCAAAATATTGAGCAATATTTCTATGATTTCATGTTAGAAGTAACTTGCCTTAAGCTTTCAATTTGGGCATTTAATATGATTTCCAAGTTTATTTTAAACAGTATTTTAGAAACAGAAATTGTTTCTCTGAATTTTATAAAAAATTCTATCATACGGATTGAAATGTTATGTATTATTTTATATTCCTTCAACCGAAAATCACAGAAAATGATGGTACAAATGTACTGAATTACCATTATTTTCTTCCCATAATCCAAAGTCGAATAAATGCGTCATCATAGGTTTGTTCTAGATAAACTTTAAAGTATGATATCCCTGAATGGCAAATAGCCTGAGTTGCCTTATATTTAAATAAAAGCAGTTTTTTTTAACAATGCTATTTTACTTGAAATGACCAAATATTTCCTACAAAGTCATATGCCTGAAATAACCGAAATAAACTACCATTTTCGCATTTCTTTCAAACGTGTACTAAAAGGACCAAAAAATATTTGAAGAAAATGTTTTGAAGCTTTTTCTCTTTCAGTTGTTTCGTCATTTTCTTTCAAAATAAGTTTCGTGCCCCCATTTCCCTAATGAGAAATTTTGCCGACTTTGATTTTTTTTCTCTTCAGAGTTGTATTTTACTATTAAAAAGTATTTTTTTTTATGTTTACAATTTAAAAATAGGAGATGAAATGTGAGAACAAAAGTATTCTATCTTAAAAACATTTGATGTGACCCGTCAGTTCTTGAGTTTAAAACGTATATTCCTTGTAAACATGCTGAAAGATAGAACTAAATTTGACAATCTGCTACATTTTATTATAAAATGCTGCTCTCCAAAATAAAAGGTTTTAAGAAATTGAGTTATAAATCAGTGTTACTGTCATAAAATTCTCGTCAAGATTTCCTGAATAATTTTTCTCATTGTCTAGTTAAATAAATGCTGTCGAAAAATTAAACTTTACAACGTCACCAAATAATGGTTTGAGAATAAAAGTATAAACTGCAAATATTTCAAAGTATTTTATATTTTATCTTGTATGTTACCTAGTAAGATTTAAAGTTTTAGTCATTATATATTTTAACATGACTCATATGTTTTATCAATTTTCATTTTGTAAAGAATACTAATAAAATGTTATAGCAAAATTTTTCACATAAAGGAATATCAATTTATAAATTGCATTATGTATCATATATTGCAGCAACCAGCTATATTGATTTTAGTATAAAAGTAGTTAAAACGCAGTATAATATCATGATAAATTTAATACTTTATAAATTCACATTTCTTTTTATAATTATATTTTATGGACATTAGTTATTATTATTTACATTCTTATATTTTATATGAAAACATATACAAATGTACTTACAAAAGCTTATATTAACATGTACAGTATTTATGTAGTAAATGTAGTAACTACAGTATTTATGCATTATTGACATGATAAATATATATATATCACTTTCTCCGCAATTTAACTAAGATAATAATCTTCACACCAAAGTTTGCCAATTTATGCAAGCTTTTAATATATGTATGGGATTTTGTATTCATTAGAATATACATTCTTCTTATTCGATAATCAATTATTGGGTGAAAATTAGAGTTTGAAGATTATTTTTACAAAAATAAATAAATAAATAAATAAAATTGCAGCTTACATTACATAAAAGCTTGAAATTTGAAAAGCTATATTCATATTAGCGAAACGAGTTTGCATATCTACATAATCTTGTGATTATATTTAATAATCAATGAATTCGTTTTTAGTTAATTTACTAAAGTATAATTTATTTGGTTATTTAAAATATTTTATTTAATAAAAAAGTAAATATCGCACACCTAAAAATAATTAGAAATGCTATTTGATGGAAATGTTTCAGTTTATATTAAGGAAATTTATAAATAGCAAACTTTTGATAATAGGATTTAATATATAGTTTATATTAACTTATCCAAATACCCTAAAATAAGGAAAAAAAATTACACAATTTTCTGAAGCATTTTTATAATCTTTACTATTTTTAACATAGCATTTAATTTTTTGTAATAATAATAGTTATTCTTATGTTTATTAAAAATATTTTTCCTATTAATTAATCTGCTTAACTTAAGAAAATGTATACAGCTTTACTCCTATATCAGCGTTTCTTAACCTATCAGTAATAGTAGCCCAATTTTCAGTTATAAATTTCTTCCGCATAGAAATTTATAATAGGGTTCTTCCGCATGGAATAAAATGTGAATGGTAATAATATATTCTGAGTATTTTGACTTATAATATGATCTTAACTATAAATTACAAAAGAACAGAAATTTATTATCTTTTGTGAACACCGATACAAAGCATAGAAAAATAAAAAAAATTTTGCATTTTGTTTTGCTTTTACATCCATTATTTTGGACATTATCACGATTGGCTAGAAGTTTCAATATATCTCAAATATACTAATATGTTGACAACATGTCGTCTTGATCATGCTTTAATAAAAGCAAGTGTTTTCACAAAGATAGAAGGAAAATATTAAATAACATTAGTTTCAATTCCAAGCAACCTAATTTTAGGCCATCTTCTTATCGATATCGAAACTAATGTAAATGCACATGCCATATATTTTTTGATAACTGCATTTCACTTAATTCAATATTCATGTCAGGAAAATTATGCAGAATTATGGAGGAAATTTAAAGTTGTCGTAAGAGAGTATTTGACTATAGTTATACATCAGCAGGTATACAGATGGCCATGGTTTAGACAAATAAAGAAATTTTTCTCCAGAAAATTTAAACTTTTTGTCTACTAGTTCTCTGTGAAGTAAATATAGAATAAAGGCTCCTACGTATCACTTGCTCAAAAATGTCAGTGAAAGATAGGATGAAATATAATAAACATAAACATTTGGAAACGCTTCATATTAAGTACATTAACAAGCCCAGGGAAAAACAATGGATCTGAAAACACTGAATGATCCACAGAGAGTCTCTGACTACACAAAAAATGAATCCTGTTCCAAACTGTATTGTTTTAACTACGGTTGTAACTGGAGTAAATAATATAAAAATGAATCCCCTTAAATCATGTATCTTCCGCACTTTGTAAATACTTGGGCGAGGTGCATTCAACAATAATATTTTATTGCGAGACAGGATGGTTACCATCCATGAAATTTTCGCAACATGTTTAAGAAGTAAAAGAAGAAATTGCAGTTTTCATATCATAGGAAGAGATTGAAGCAAGTACCGGAGGATGAGAATTTTCGCTATACATTATTAGTAAAACATTTCTGTTATATTGGGGAAATTGAATAGCTTGAATCTTTAACTCAAAGGGTAAAATACACATATTGAATGAGAGAGATTCCGTTTTTTGTTAAAAATTGGGACCGTGGAACTGAAATGTAGAACAAAACAGCCTAACAATGAATGCAAATGTGGATGATTATGTTAAAAGTTACAAGGCAAAAAAAATAACATCAAATGTTGTTTTCGTTGCAGGTGTAAATCCTTTCGTTATGCTAGAAAAAATTTAAAAAATTATTTGCAGTCGGTACGCTGATAACATGTTTTTAGGGAACTTAAGACCATTTCATAATTGTCCTGAAGGATTGTCATCGAAGCAATTTTCATAGATTTTACCATAGGTGGTTACACCAAAATAATAAGTATAGTAATGATTTACATTTTGAATTTTAGGCAGGTATAAATTATGAGTCTTCGGTTCTAAAAACAATGCAGTTCGCATTCTATTACTATTTTCAACATCCTACCAGGATGAAACTGGAGTTTTTGTGGTAGCTTCGTTAAGGATAAAATATCAGCTAAATATAAAGAAAGATCATGAAGTGTCTACGGTTTTTATTAAGTCTTCCATCAAAATTTTTACACTATAAGACTGGCTTAAAGAAGTTTCTAATAATTATTAAATTTGTTATTAATTTAGTTAAGTTTTTATTCGATACTTTACTATGTTAATTATCAAAGTTAGGTCTAAAATATATTTTGTTTTATAAGCGTGAGTTTGTTCTCTTTCAGTCAGTTATTATTTTCAAATTAATACTATTAAATCTTTTATTATTTTGGATGTGCTCACACTCTCCAAAGGGATTGTTTTACCGGTTCAGAACCAGTACCTTATAGTTTGTTTCTTATAATTAACTGCAAAATTATTTTGCTGTAAAAAGTAAATGAAATGTTAGAAACTTTGACAAGCAATAGCAGAAGTAATGATCATAAATAAAATTTTGTTTTAACAACATTGCTTTAAATAATGAGCATATTTATTTCCTTTTTTTAAATGTCCATTGGAACTGTTTATAATTTAAAAACTAGTTATTTTGTTATTTGTTAATTAAAAATTAATTTTAAAATTTAATTAAAAAAAGAAAATTTTAATATGAACCCTATAACTTGAAAATGGAAAATGAAATTAATAATAATTAGATATCGATTATATTATATAAAAATAATATTTATTTAAGACAATTTAGAAAAATGACAATTTTTGAATTATATGTTTTCATTTCAGTAAAAGGATAAAAAAAATTATTGACCTCAGAATCATTGCGATAATATTTGTCTCTCATCTTTGATATTAATTCAGATATAGAATATCAAGAATTTTTAATTAAAGAATTCTTATTTTAATATAAAATTTGCAAAGAAGTAATTTTTTTTCTCGAAATTTACTCTATTTACTTTGAATGTTTTATTAGGAATCACACATCTGTCATTGTGATGAAAAGGCTTTGCAACTACATATATTAATTTTAAATGTTTTATTTTTTAATTTTAAAAGTTTAATTTTTAAAATTATATATATGCTTAATCATTATTGTAATGGATGAGAATCTGTGCTTATTCTTTATCTGGTAGATTATCGTAATACAGTTACTGTGTTTGAATGTCAATTAATCTTTACTGTTTTTTGGATATCATTATTTAATATAATTATTTTGAATACTGTTATAATGATAGTTAGTTATTTTAAAAACATTCAGGATTGCTATTTAACGTGAAATGCCGATTTATTTATTTCAAAATCGGTAGTTAATTCTTGTAAAATACATTCATAAATTTTTAAATATTACATATCTGATGCTAAGTGAACAAAAAACTATAGAAAAAGAAAGAGTAAGGAAAAAAATGTCAAAATATATTTGCAATATTTTTTAAATAATGGTAATATCAGATTTCGAATAAAATATTATTTAAGAGTTAAAAATCGGAACAAGTCTGATTTTATTTACCACTCTCATCAACAACACAGGATACTTTAATTAAAATAAGTACTCAATTAAAATACATAACATGGTGAAATTATCAACACTTTAAACTATTAACATTATTTGTTAAAACTGAATATAAATCTTACGTATCTAATAATGGATACCATCAGTTTCAGAAAGATTTTATTATTATGATAATTACTGTGCAACAATAATTCTCTTAATCTTTTTATCAACGAGTTAGACTCTCTTAAATAATTCACGAAAGTTATTGTTTGAAAAAGGAAAATAAAACTACAATTTATCCACCGCATATTTTCTGATGATTGCTTAACTGGATTTCATCATACTAATGCAAGCAATACACTAATAGGTACTTGACTGATAAAGCTCGAAAAACATCTATCTGCCTAGTGTGAAAACAAAACGATAATCCACATTTTAACAGACTGTTTCAGTTAATATGCTTACAATTTAAATATTCTTCATAATAACTTATTTGTTTTTAATATTTCTACTTGTAACAATATTGTTTGTAATAAATTTATATGAATTAGTTAAACAAAAGTTTTTCAGGAGATCAAAGTTTTGAATTTTATACAGAGTAAAGAGAAATATTTACAAATATGCAAAAAAAAATACAAAAATATATAATTGAAACGCAATTCAATAAAATGTTTATAAATAAGATTCTACAATAATTTACTTTTGTAAATAATATAATACTTACAATTTATCAATAATTGATGATAACAAAAAGATTAATTTTAAGTGTTCAATGTATTTTAAATTTCTCTGTTATATTAATTCATTTTACATATTCATTGTATATATATATATGTACACAAATAAATAAATAAATAAATATATATATATATATATATATATATATATATATATATATATATATATATATATATATATATATATATATATATATATATATATATATATATATATATATATATATATATATTAAATGGGTTTTAAAATAAATATTTCAAATATTTATCACAGAAGTCACTTTCGTTTCAATATTTTATATATTTAAATTATGTTTAATTTTCAAGACTTTTTCTATAAGCTTAAATTGTAAAATTGAACCTTTTAATTTGTTATCCTTTAATTTTGTTGTGTGCAGTCTTATATAGTAAAATATTTATAGAATATATATTTTTTAGAAAAACTTTATCTGTATTTCTTACATTTATAAAATTTATATCATAAAGATATTCAGAAAGAAATGAAATAGTTAAGTAAAAATATACTTTTTTATATCAATATTTGTATTGCATGGGAAGGTTTCGAAATAAAAATACACAAGTGAAAAACATATTTACTCTTAAACAAGATCAAAGAGTGTAGAGAGTAAATCAAAGATTTCCTTATTCCCGAAGGACAAAAAATACTAACACAAGCTAAAAAGGAACACGAAACTGATGCTGATATCATCTTTCTATAACACTACACATATTTTCACAGAGTATGAAAGGTATGAGCTAGAGTGTAACTTGTACTCAAAAAAGTTTCGCAAAGATATACCGAATGCTTCTATTCATGATTCTTGTAATATGGTAGAGCCAATGAATCTAATATAACATATTTATTTTATCGTAGAAATAATTTATAATATAACGTTTTATTGGAAAGCGAATCAGAGAAGAATCAGTAATAATTTTTGTAAAAGAAATGAGAAAATATATAACATTTTAAAATTTAAAATAATGTGATTTGTTTTAAATTCATAAAGGGAAAATCACGCATTAAGTTTAAATACATCTGTTTTATTTAATTGTTATGTTAAAATGCTTTGCTTTTCATTCAATAGATTTAAATAGCATCTAATTTTTTCAAAGACTAATACCCATTAAGTTATGGTGGAAAATATTTATTAAGAAAATCTGGTGGTTAATACTTTTTTAAAAATATCAGATTATTGATTTTGTGTTAGTGAAATAAATATACTTCATAACATCTATAGCAAACACTTGTTGGAGATATTACTACTCATTTGTGTAGTGTCTGTAAAATGTCAATCCTATGTTAATTTAAGGAAAATTAATGGATACCATACTAGCATCAATACTAATTCTATTGAAAGATGCATTAATGATTAAATATATAAGCATTTAATTTTCTATGAAATTTTCTGATAATTTTGATAGATAATTCTTATGATATGTGTGACTGTGTGACCCTAGAATATACAAAATATTCCATTTTTGTAATATTCATACATTAGGTAAGAGAAGAAAGAATACCTTTTATTTTGTGTAAAATCATTATTTCATTTAGAACTTAATTTTTAATTGCAATTGAAAAAAATATATTTAACGAAAAGTTTTTTCCGAATATTTTCTGCTGAAATTACAAATAAGTTTTTCTTAAAATTTTGAAAAAGTATACGGTGAAAATATACTCACAAATTTCTTTGAAAATAAATAAAGTTTTGTCAATAATCCTAAAATTATGCTTTAAAAAGAGGCAAAAGAGGAATACTAAATTATATTTTATTTCAAAATATAAGATTATTATGCATAAATTTAACTCCCTATATTACCAATATTGTAAGATTTAGAAAAGCTGAAATTCTTATAAGAATATGTATTAATACACATTCTCTGATTCCTCTTAGAATAATTTTCTATATGTTTAAAATGCCAAAACTCTAATAGTAGTTGCATTTTCCTGGAATTTTATTCGAGAAATTATAACTGAAAACTAAAAACATAAGCATTGTAATCCATGCTCTCTTTCTGAACTTTAGAAGAAAACATTTTTAAGAAAAGTACATAATTTATTTTCATTATTTTTCTAAGAATTTTATTTGCAGAGTTTTAATTTCAAATACTCTGCTGGACAATTGCTAAGAAAGGATAACGCAATCATCCATAGCAACCACAAAATGAAAAGAAGCAAAATATGGAAAATTAGAATAAGTGCGGGATATAGTAAGAAGTATGCGTATGCAAAGAACAGCACCGTACTGCTCGTTTGCAATGTTATCGTGCGCATCGCAATTGGACTGAACAGTACTGTCAGATATCAGTATCTTTCCTGAATATTTTCTGGACGATAAGCAGTACCACTCTCGCGCCGGATCAGTTGGCGTCTACAATACGATGACAGACTGAACCTACTCTCATCTGAGAATTGTACGCATGCCCAGTCCTGTTGAGTCTAATTGCGATGCTCACGACACCATTGCAAACGGGCAGTACGGTGCTGTCTTGTCAATGGGACACACGCAACAGGTCTGCGGATGTATAGTCCTCCTCACCTCAAACATCTGGCAACAGTTTTTCAGGATATCTACTTTCCTGAAACAGCAGGAAACTGATTTGCCACCTGCTGAGCTGTGGTGTTCCTTTTTGCTGATAGAGCGATATATCTGTCTTCTGAAGGTGTCGTGCTTCTAACACGATCTCCCCCGTGCCGCCTACTACACATTCCAGTAGTTTTAAGTGACTTCCACAGCCGAGAAACAGCGCTGTGATGTCCAACTCCCTGGCAACATCTGTTATCTTTCGCCCTTCGATTTTTCCAATAATTTGACCAAACATAAAATCATCTAAGTGATGATTTAAAATCATCTAAATGTAAAACTTTGACTTGAAACAATAACTGTCCACGCGTCAAAACATTTAAAGCTCTTATGAACGCTATCACGTGATTAACAGACGTGGTAAAAATTTGCATACGACTACTTCTTCTTACTATATCCCCCACTTATTCTATTTTTATACATTTTGCTTCCTGCACTTATTCTAATTCCCCACATTTTGCTTCCTTTCATTTTGCTATGATTGATAGTGTTATTCGTCCTTAGCAATTGTCCACCAGTGGGGTAATCTATATATATAACTAAACTGATTAGCTACAGTAATATGCATTATATTTTAAATATATATCTTGCATTTTGTATTTACTTTAGATTAGAAACAGATGTATGTAAAATTATTTTACTAAGCATAAACTTTTTAAATTAATTCTAATATTAAATCGAAAATGTTTTTGAAAAATGTGTAAAATATAGGCGTGATAGTTTGAGGTAAAAATTTTTTTAATTACAAGAAACTAAAAAAATAATCTTAAGTAATATTGAAAAAATAAAAGAAATAAAAATTTAAATACAAAAATTAGAAAGATTTGTAACAAATCCAATTAAGTATTAATAACTCTGAATGGTTAACCATAAAATTACATTTATTTGCCAAACGTTTCTTGAAATCAAAGCTATGTTTTCTTTTACTCGCAAGATCTTGAGGCCAATATGATTTATAAGTAAGTAATTCAGCACGCTTGAAAGATAAAATGAAATTTATGAAATGGACTCACTGAACTTAGAAGTGAAATCTGTTAGTAGAAAAACCCCGTGTTAAGAGACATGATTCTTTCCAACCATTGTAATTTAACTTACTTTCATAGTTAAATTTTTAATTTTAGTTTCACACACACTACTTAAGTGAGCAAAAATCAAAGGAAGAGTTTTCCATACATATTTTACCTTCAAATAGGGAAATTTTACTTAAAATATTTTTACAAATGGAAAAAAATTACAATTTAATTTTTTTTTACACTTCTCTAACAATTGATTTAAAATAATGCTCCAAATATATACTCAGAAATACATAGAATAATTCCATATGAAAAAGTATAATTTTTAAATGCATGGTTGGACGGAAATGTGTCTCTAAACAAGGGCTTTTTCTACTAACAGATTTCACTTCTAAGTTCAGTGAGTCCATTTCACTGATATATATATATATATCACTGATATGTCATAGATCATTATATATATATACACACTATTGGTCATTAAAATCTGACACTAGGAAGAAATGAAGATAACAAAATAATATTTATTGGACAGATATATTATACTAGAAATAACAATAGATTAAATTTTCAAAAAAATTTGGCCGGATATAGATCCTGAGAAATCAGTACCCAGAACAACCACCTCTGGCAGTAATAACAGCAGTTATACGCCTGGGCATTGAGTGAAACAGAGATTGGATTGCATGTACAGGTACAGATGCCCATGCAGCTTCAACTCCATGCCACAGTTTATCAACCGTAGTGACTGGCGTTTGGTGATGAGCCAGTCTCTCGACAACCATTGACCAGACGTTTTCTATTGGTGAAAGATCAGGAGAACGTGCTAACCAGGGCAACAGCCGAACATCTTCCGTATCAAGGAAGGTCCGTAAAATACCGGCAACATGCGGTCGGGCATTATCCTGCTGAAACGTAGGGTTTCGAAGGGCTCGAATAAAGGGTAGAGCCACGGGTCGTAACACACCAGAAATGTAACGTGCACTGTTCATAGCACCGTCAATGCGAACAAGAGGTGACCGAGGCGTGTATCCAATGGCACCCCATACCATCAGGCCAGGTGATGGGCCAGTATAACAATGACAAATGCACGTTGCGTTCACCACGATACCGCCAAACACGGATGCGACCATCATGATGCTGTACACAAACCTGGATTCATCTGAAAAGGTGACCTCTCACCATTCGTGCGACTAGGTTCGTCGTTGATCACGCCACTGAAGACGCTCTTGTCTATGACGCAGCGTCAAGTGAAGCCGCAGACATGGTCTCCGAGCTGAGAGTCCATGCTGCTGCAAACGTCGTCGAACTGTTCGTGCAGACATTTGATGTCTTCCAAACGACCCCGTTTCTCGACTCACGGCTCGTGACGTGGTTGCACGATCCATTACGGCCATGCGGATAATATTCCTGTCTTCTCGGCTACTAGTAATAGGTGGCCGTTGAGATCCCGCATGGCGTTCCGTATTACCGTCCTGAACCCATCGATTCCATATTCTGCTAACAGTCATTGGATCTCGACCGACGCGAGCAGCAATACTGCGATAAGATAAACCGCAATACCGGTACGCTACAATTCGACCTTTATCAAAGTCAGAAACATGCTGGTACGCATTTCTCCTTCTTACACGAAGCATCGCAACAACTTTTCGCCAGGCAACAACGTTCAAATGCAATATGTGTGGGAGGAATCGGCTGAACAATTTCCTCATTTAAACCCAATATAGGTGTCGCTACTGGCGCCTGCAGTGTCAGAATGCGCTGAAAAGCTAATCATTTTCATATCATAGCACCTTCTTCCTTTCGCATGAATTTCACGTCTGTATCATGTCGCTTTTTTGATGTATCAAAATTTTAATAGCCAGTAGTGTATATATATATATATATATATATATATATATATATATATATATATATATATATATATATATATATATATATATATATATATGTATATATATATATATATATATATATATATATATTAAGGGGAATCATTCCTTAAAATAAATTTAGAAATGATCTTCAGCGCCATCTAGCCCAGTTGTTTGGAGGCAGTCCCTCTTTCAAAGACTGAAAGAACTGATTTTTGAATTAAAACTCATAAACCACGCCCAAGCACCTGTTTACAAAAAAAAAAAAAAAAAAAAAAAAATAGTTCCCAACTCAATGGGGAGGGGAAGAATTTTAAAACGGGAATGAGTTGACAACTTAACCGCAATAGGGGTAAAGTGGACAATATAACCCCCCCACCCTTGCATCCTAATTTCCATCAGCATGTTATCATATAGATTTTCTTCACATTTGTGGTCAATTTGTCTTGAAGTCTGTTTGTCCCCTGTCAACTGCCCTCATTACTTCCTCGGGGTATTCCTTCCGGGAACTGTATGTCTGTAAATCTCATGGGTAAGGAAAAAGTAGGGCTGCCTCAAATGCTTTTCAAATTTGACACCGGAAATATCCGTTGTGAACTTTTAGTCAAGCAATGAGAGAGAAAAAGCTCTGCTCGGAGATTTTTAAAAGAAATATAATTCGTTTTACTGTTTTGCAGAAAAGTATACAGATGCATAAAAATATTTAATGCAATTTTTTTATTATATATTTTCATTAAATGTTCAAAACTTAATATCAATACTCAAATCAAAATAAAAGTATAAAATAACTTATTTTATTTTGCTTGATATAATTTTCATTTGTTTTGATCTTACGAGATTTGATGCTTTTTTAATTTGCCTTTTGAGAAAGCAACAGTTGCTCTTCTCTCTAAATACTTCACTTGTATAAATATTTTCAAACAGACAAATATTTCGAATTTCTTATCTCTTAAAAAAGAAAGAAAATAAGGTAGTTTATTTATTAACTTTGGAATAACTTTTCTTGCTTCATAAAATATTTCAATACAAAATTTACGCAAAATTCCTTAGATTTCGCTTATAATTTCTATCAATGATTTTTGTAGGAATGGAAAGTCTACCTCTCTATTTGCATAGATCAGGTATCTCGACATTGTTTCTTGATGTATTTCTAAGCAAACTTAAAAAGGAATATAACCTATCACATAATCCGCATTTTTCAGTGCAAATATGGCGCTATCATTCGTATCTGAAAAAGTGAATTCACTTCAAGAAAAATAGAGAACCTTTAATTTAAGAATTAAATAATCTTCACTTTGTTAATAACCAAATGATTTGTGTTTGTGTGTGAGTAGAGCTTAGCCTGTCAACAAATTAAAATAGAGTGTGTTTCTCAATAAAATCATAAACATTACAAATTACTCTAAATATTTCACTCCTCGAAATGTCGTAAAATTGATTAGGGTCTCATATTTGATCTAAATTCTGTGTATATACCATTTTCAAATTTCTTAAATTTTCTTCATCTATAACAAACTATCAGAATTCCAAGTATTCAACATCAGAGCTCCAGGCTTGCAGCCAAATTTATAATATCATCTTTAAATATTGTTTTCATATTGATTCTTAGCGTATTTATTCTCATTTAAACTAGCCAAAAATCATAAATTTTTGAAGATAATGACTTTATAGTATTCATTTTAAAGTATCAAGCGTATAATTTTCTCATCTTTAATTATATAAGTAAATAAATTATTTTCCTGCATCAACCTCAAATTTATATTTTCTTATTAAGTATTTTTGTATACATTACTGTTTTTAATTTTGTACTTCATTTAAAAATGTTTCGTTTGATTTTAACCTCTTAATGGTTTTCACACTTAAAGTAAGCATATTTTAGAGGTTTTCATTTTCAAGCCATTTTTAGCACATACTACTTTTTATAATTTTTCAGTACTACTATTTATCAAAATATACTTAAGCTTGAAATATGAAAATGCAACTCTGATTTTTCTTATATATATATATATATATATATATATATATATATATATATATATATATTGCAAGGTAAACTGATTGAGAAAAGAGCAATCCCAGTTGATTCCTAAGGACGTTACACTACTACTCTGGTGTCAAGGTGAGAATGTATATGCATAATTAGCCAACTTTTCTCTTTTTCATGGCTGGAAGTAAATCCCGTATGCAGACCCTATTTGCTTGTGTAGTTGAATTCTATTCCTGTTCGCACCCAGGAAATGAAGAGGGAGTTATTTTTATCCTTTTCTAATTTTTGAAAATTATCTGTTCTGTTCTCTGTTTTGAAAATCATAAGTATTTCTGTTCCGTAAATAAGATGTGCTATTATACTGAGTTCAATAGTAGCATTTTATACATTTTGTAAAAAGTATTTTCGCATCTCAGTGATTTCTTTTTAATTTGATTTGGTCATAATTTTTATTTTCGACATGAAATACGTTTTAGGACATGAACAACACCAATGTTTTATACCACATATTTTGCATTTTTATTATTTGTTGGTATTAAATTTACATTTTCATAAAAATATAATAAGTTTACTAACGAAAGCAGCTAAATAGAGATAATAATTTTCTAAACTTCAACTTGCGTATCTTTAGACCAAAATGTATAAAAGATTATGAAAATAAAATTATTTGATTAAAATGTGCAAGGCAATAATGAAAACTGGTGGAGAAGTCTTTTATAAGTGTTTCACAACGAGACTTTCGGACAGCATTTGATGGATTGCTTCCCCCGTGGAGCAGCGTATCCCACTTTGCCAATATGGTGGCACAAGACAACAACATTTCTTCCCCCTTTCGAGGAATCATTTTCTTCCGATCAAGTTTCCTTCTAGCAGTGGTGAGAGATTTTGGCTTTTTGTGTCCGAAAATCATAAACTTTGAATGTAGCCAGGGCGGCAGTGTTGTGCTACTTCCAATCGCATGTAGGTCCAAGATCTCCCCAGCCCCTACAATGTCTTACAATTTGTATCCAAGTTTTCCCCGAACATTTGGAATTCCGTATGCAAGTAATAACGGTGACATTATAATACATAAAATACTGTGTTAATTTTTTTTTGTTTTTCCTGTTGATATTTCGCATTTCATTACTGAGGAAGAAGGGTGCTTTACCATGGATATTTAAAAAAATCATAATGGACTGGTATAAGTTGATTAAAAGTAAAGTATTTTTTTAGATCTATTCTTGTAATTGAGTAGATTAATAAAGGCAATATAAAATTTAATGATCATCTGAATAATTAATAGAAATTCTTGTTTTTTGCGAAAGAAAATGTGACGATGACAGATTTTATAAAATTATAAAGCTTTCAGAAAGGAAATTTATCAAAAATTATTAGATTGTTGGTAGATATAAGATTTCATCAATAAAATATGGGATAAATCTTGAGGAATATTATAATTGTATACAACGATTTCAAAAAATACTTAATTTTCCAAAAGTCTCATTTAAACTTTTTCTTTTTAATAAATTTTCCTGATTGTCATATCGATCCCATGCGTAATATCCGCTGAACCCTTCAATATCAATCGTATAAAATTTGTAGGAAATGTGATACATTCCCTACAGAGAGAGAGAATAAAAAAGGTGTATACAATTTTACAAAAATTTATTATATGTAATGCATGTCAAATTTTTAGCTTTTAGAATACTAAAACTGTCTGCAATGACTCACAACATGCATTTTTTAAACGCTAAAATATATTTTGAAAGATTTAATTTTGGAGCATTGATATCATATTTGAATTAATAAAAGTGACATTTAGGATAGTTTGAGAATGTTCTGTAACACATTTGTTCAAGTGTGTAATCCCAATTTCCTACACTTTACAAATTTCGTAATAACTAATAAGAGGGATATTCTTCCTAAAATTCTGAAATGTGTAAGGCCAATGAACATATTTATTAATGTCCCAAACCTCATCGAAACTGATACGTATTCCGATTTAAAAAGGAATGCTTTTACTTACCAAGAAACCAAAATTCTCAGAAATAACCTTAAAATCAAAAGAAATATATATACATCCATATATGTATATGTATACATACACGCATACGTATACACACACACGGATACATTTATATACACACACACGCATATATATTTATATATATATATATATATATATATATATATATATATATATATATATATATATATATATATATATATATATATATATATATATATATATATATATATATATATATATATATTTATATATATATTTGATATTTTTCAGGGATAAAAATAAATATTCCGTAGGTTTTGTTGAAATGTTCAAGTTAATTCTGCATCCAAACTCAGTAAGCAATAAACTTAGGATCAAACATAAAATTGAAAAAACAACAAATTTTAGAAAGTTCACTTCATGAGAAATGTATAAAATTAACTTTTTCAATAGATTTAGCTATTTAAAGTCCATATATACACACACACATATATATATATATATATAAATAGAGAGAGAGAGACTTTAAACAGCTAAATCTATTAAAAAATTTATACATTTCTTATGAAGTGAACTTTTTAAATTCTTTATTTATATTTCCTCTCGTATATAGTAAAGGGGGGAAAATATTCCATCTCTGAGGATATATATATATATATATATAGATATATATCATCAGAGAAGGGACATTTTTCCCCCTTTACTATATACGAGAGGAAATCCTCAAAGTCTCTCCTATATAGAAAAGAGGAAAGAAATGTCCTTTCTCTCGCCAATTTACAAACATATTTTTACAGGAACACCTGCATCATTTGCTGGGGATGAGTGAAGGTAACTCACAAATTATCTCCTAGAACTACGAAAAACCGAACTTCAAATTTTAGCCTGTGAGGAGGAGCTTGCTGACTAAAGCATGCAATTGATTGGATTGACTATTCAAACAACCATGTATTCATCCGCGATGTGCGCGTTGCTAATTTTTTGCGAAAAACTTTAAGTTTTATGCATACAAATAAAAAAAAGTTCTATCATAGATAAAGTAAAAATAAAAATTTGATCTTATTTATAAATATATTTACAATTTAAGTCAGTTTTTAAAATTTCTAAATTCTATAACTTTTTTAAATTATTAATGTTTTAAGCAAATTATCAAATTACTGAGCCAATTTAAAATTAGTTAAAATAATTTTAAAAATGAATTTCAAAACAGAATAAATTATTATTTTTGTGCATTATAAAAAACTACAAAAAGTGAAGGTCTAGTTATAATAGAACTTGAGAAATATGTATTTAAATTTTTCCTTAGACTTAACATTAGAGCTCGTTTTCAATATAGCGCGGAATGAGTCCCCCTTTTTTTTTTACTAAAAAACGAAAGACGTAATCAAAGTTGCAAATTGGAATTTCTATAAAAATGAAAAATTTGTGAATATGTTTCCTTTTAAAAGAGAACGACCAAGTTGTTCAGATTCAGTCAAATTATGAGCATTGAAGGAACTGAACCCTGAGCAGCTACAAACTAAATTCAAGTGTTGGTTTCTACCTTCACGTGATATTTTTGTAAGTGTTTGATAATTGATGCATGTACTGGGTTCACAACAACTACAATAATTGAACAAGTAATTCCAAAAGTTGCATTTTCTTCGGAGATTTATATTGGTATTTAAAATCCTGTCATAATATAAATATAACTACTGAGCAGCTTTCTAAATACTTCGGCACAATTTAAAGTAGCGCTATTCAGGCGGTATGCTAAAAATACCTCTTTTGCAAGAAGATTTATGTATGGGTTCTAGTCATGCTCTTTTCACAGGAGCACCCATCTATATTGAAACTATGAACATTGTACTTAGCTAATTCAAAATAGTGGCACAGTATTATGTGCTTAGTCATTAAAAAATCCTGTTTCAAATAGAAGTTTGTGATATAAAATAATTCACACTGAGATTCTTATATGAAGAGAAACATCAAGAAGCAATTGCCCAGCAAGCAGCATAGAAATAAATCACGAAACTAATAGAAGAATATGAAATTCAAAGCAGTATTTTTATAATACTTTTATTTTAATCACTCAATTAAGCTCTGAACTGAACAGATAAATGAGTTTAAAATTATATTTACATTTAGCAACATAATATTCACCAAAAAAAGAAGCCTAAAATAAAAAAAGTTTCAAAACTCAAAAATAATTAAATGTACTTGCAATAATAATAAAATTTATGGATTGCAATAGGTGTTGCCTTTCTATAAAATATAATAGATAAAAACAAGTTTTTAAATAATTACACAATCTAAAATAAATTAATAAATAAAGTATTGAAATCATCTTAATATTTAATCATTAACACCCTTCCACTTTGCAAAGTAAAATCTTTAAATCGATATTTGCCACTGAAATTTCAGAATTTTAAATCTTTAAATCCATAACTTAAAAATTTTATATCAAAATAAATAAGCTAGTAATTTATTAAGATTTCTTATCACAAATTCATTTTTTCTGGAACACAGATCACTCTGCCTCTCATAGTTCACATCGTTATTAAATATTTACTCAAATGTTGACCACACAATTAACTATAAATATCTCAGAGTAGTTCTTATAGGTAATTTCATTGGACGATGCTTGAATTTACAGGTTGAAAACAATCATTTGAATTTAATTTCGGTATTTTCAGGTGTTGACTCGCTGTACTTGCCGTAATATCTGACTAATGGCGGTCAGTATTTGCCATCTTTTGCAAGTAGAAGTTCTATGACACTATCAGTATTTGCCATCTTTTGCAAGTAGAAGTTCTATGACACTATCAGTATTTGCCATCTTTTGCAAGTAGAAGTTCTATGACACTATCAGTATTTGCCATCTTTTGCAAGTAGAAGTTCTATGACACTATCAAAAGACATCTGAGCCTACTAACACAATATCGCCAATTGCAATATTCCACTGATCTTGTTTGCGATTTTTCCGTTGAGCTAATAGTCCCAAATATTCTGATCTAAAACGTGCTTTTAATTAATTTTGTGAAGTTAGTCTGTATATCCCTCTCCTTATTAAAGTCTTTCGTTCTATTGTATATAGATCAAGTAAGCGACATTCATGCACATTTTGAATAAATATATTTGGAGAAATAGGGTAAAGGCATTCTTTTTCATAAATGTAATTAGGAATACTGGAATTCACCACGTTTTCACAATCTACTAATAATTCCCCCATTCCCTCGTAGGAGGCACAGAATTTCCCCAAAATTATTTTAAAATGTCTTTCAGGAGTCTAATCAGTCACTTTCATCAACAGTATTTAGCAGATGGTGGATTGAACTTCCATTAAATAGAGTATAAAGTTCCGTATTTCTAAACACGTCTCCAATATAAATATATCCGAGAATTAACTACACCATTAAATTCCTGTCATTATCGCAGTAAATAATCCAACATCTTTCCATGTAGCCTACGTTATGCATCAGTTAAAGTAAAAAAATAAAATAAAATAAAAAAATAAAAAAAAAACTTTTTAAATGGACTGCTCATTGGATAGAGCATGTGATGTTAGCACACGGATTTTCTTTTACTCGCATTTATAAGAAATAGTATATCTTCCATATCAATCACTACCACTTAAAACACATCAACATCTTTAATTATTTTTCTTCTGAAAATGGACCAGGAACAACTTTTAAACTTTTTGAAGTGAATTTCTTGCTGGTGTAACATTTTAACTAAACTGTATGCAGTGTTTTTCTTCCCTTTAATAACAATGATCCATATGATACACACTTCTGCTTCTTTGAACTCTTTGACAGTTAACTTTCCTTTGCTGTTTATTGATTTCTTCAGTTATTCTTATAGAGAAGAATTCCTCCAATCATGCGCAGGATATTTTGATAATTAGAAAAATGCTTATAATATGAGTCACTAGGAAAATTATTTTCTGATGCATAAACCAGAGATTTAAGCCACTAATAACTTTGCTAGTTCAATTTCCATTTCAAATTTTTTCTTGAAGTGGGCGTTAACAAATTCACTGTTATTTATATGATGTTCTGTATCAACTTCCAAAAGAAATGGGCTGTGTTTTAAACCGAAAATCTACTCTCGTATATCGAAGAAACTTTTTTTTACACTTTTTGTTACCTCCATAGGAACCTTAAAACATCATGATCCTTCTTGTTTAAACTTATTTGGAGAAAACTTATTTCTAATGTCCGTATAGCGTCAATCTAGTTTTTTTCGAAAACGTAGCAAGATCTCAGGTATAAGTTTAATTATATTCTGTGTACTGTCTAAAAAGTGATTCATAGAAGGTTGACTTTCATCCTAGTTGATATATCAGACAACGATCGAATAGGAGTAGTGCGTCTTGGTTTTAATTCTGGGTGATGATGTAAATAGTTACGTTTATTTTGAACTTCATCTTTGGAAATTTTTCCATGACAGCCTCTTGTAGCCTATTTGAAAATACATTATCGTATTCCTGATTCAAATTCATATTTATAAGCTTTCACTTTTAAGCGTTTCTTTGATTAAATTAAATTATTAGGTAAAGGTGTCTTATAATCACCCCAGGATAAGAAAACTTCATATCACCATTCTTTGAATTTGACAGTCTCCAGAAATTGTTCGTTGATTTGACAATCAGTTTCATACTGTGATTTCTTCTCGATGAGATATTTAATTCTAATTAAATCTAAACTCACAAACTGATTAGGTCAGCTACTTTGACAAAGGTTGATATAATACTCACTACCAATTTTTTACGTACGATGTCATCTTTTTGAACATTTCAAATCAATATCCAGTAAAGCTGAGGCTCAACTGCCTCCAAACCTGATGAAAATATTTTTCATTCATCTTTTAAAAGTTTTTCAAAAATATCTGCTCCAATTAGGATTTGAATGGAACCACAGGGTGAGACAAATGAGTTATAACTGAGTCCATATTGCTTAACTTATCTAGCCAGGGCTTTTTTATTGGCTGAGATTATTCATAAATAACGCCTTCATCCAATACACCAAAAATTGCAAAAAAACTTTGCATTTAAATTCTGAAGCTTTATTCTATGTACGTATTCCTAAACAGATATGTTTGTGCTCCTTAATAGATAAACTCTCAAACAGTGGCAATGATTTAATTGTTTCTTGGCGACAACTTGAATTTTTCACTTTTTCTACAATATTCTTCAAAATATATGACATTTATGAGTCCATATCAACAAACAATCTGGTCTTCTTGTTTTGTTAAATTTGAATTATTTATATTAAGAAGATGATCACACAGTTGCACCACAAGCATTTTGTCACAAATTAGGCATTTAACAAAATTTTGATATTTTCTCACTAGGTGATCGAGTGACAAATAAGTAAAGCAACAATATTTCTCTTAAAACCTTTTGCTTAACTTTGAAACTGATTTTCCTTGCCAAAAAGCAGTCTGCTCTTAAATGAATTTTACAACGAAATTTATAAAAAATTGGCGTAATTATAATTTAGGTTCATTAAATTCCTTTTTTACACTACCTGGTTTCATGTCTTCATCTAGCACACTAGATATGGTTCCGACCTTTATTTTTACCAATTCCAAATCATGTTATCTTTTCATATATATCTTCTTGTTTTGTAATTTCTTTTGAGATGTTTCATCAATAGTATCACACAAAATAGTTTGAACAAAAGCTAGATATAGTCATTGCTATTTACAATAGCTTTTTTAAACTGTAAATAACTTTTGAATGCAGTATTTTATTTATTTTTTTATACATAATAATTAAGTCATCTTTTTTAAACTGAAACAACTTTAAACGTAATGACTGCTAAAAATCCTGTCGTGGATGCCCTAATGTAGCTAATAGAACCAGAAATGAAACACTAAGTAATATTTTCCTAACACTTTTCTTTTAATCACTCAGAAACACCCAGAGTTCAGGAAATTAACGAGTCAAAAATTATATTTGAATTTAAAAACATAATTTCTTATCAAAAAAATTAAAAAAAACAGCTTAAAAAACACAGAAAAGAACTGAAACTACTTACCACAGACCTATAATTAATAAACTATCTAACTCCCATAGACCAGGAGCAGTCAAATTGCAGTATTTTTGTACTCGAAAAATTTTGGAAACCAATAGCATGATTAAAAATATGTTTGGGGCACATCTCCCTCTTGCTGAATATTTATTTGTCTGTGTTTCTTTGGAAAAATTATAATATTTCAAGCGCATGATTTAGAATTTTTGCTTGAAAACAAAATTGAAATTTTTTTTTTTACAAAGGGCGTTCAATTGAGTCTATACATAATAGTGAAAAATTAATAAAGAAAGGTGGTAAAATGGAAACACTGCGCATAAAATATGTGTTCGTATTTTACATTTAATCCTTCATACATATAAATTTAGTTATGGAATGTAACCACTTTTTTCATCTTTTGTTTTATATAATGATTTAATATGTTGTTAACGCATGAAATATAATTATTTGCTTTAAAGTTTTTTGAAAGCTTCGATTGTAATGATTTGTTAAATGTATATCCACACGTTATTAACTATAAAGTGGTTGTTTCTTTCATGACTACGCCACTTTATTACGATTCTTATTGGTTTAAAATATCTATGACGTCAGATAACGTTATATCTACGTCCGTACGTATTGAGAGGACGTCGGAAATCCGACTTGTTGGAGTATTTACTGTTGCTCTGATAGCTTTCTTCAAGAGGAAGCAAAGAAGGCAAGGTTCACAATCGAATGTCTGAAAATATTGTAGAAGCTCATTTTGTTAATAAAATGATTTCTTATATAAGAATTAAATCATGAGATTGAGAAGCCTCTTCGCAATAATTCATGCCAGCAATATATGGGCAACAGAATGCTGAAAAAGTAAAATGAAAAAGGCATTTTAAAAAACCCCCTTCATTCTTAGTTTAAATAAGCAAGGATGATTAAATTTTTTTAACATTTCCTTACTTAATCACATTTTTACCCTTCCGATATGCATGAAATATAATGCAAGCCAAATGGACGAAACTTTTATTTAATATTATTTTTGATTAAATAACTACAATTATTAAAAATGTAATCCGCTTGATATTTAAATCTTATTCATTATGTATAAATATAGAAATTATGATAATTTAATGATTTATTTCGTTAAGAATGCTTGTTTCTTATTATATTTATTTTTTATTTTAATTCTAGATTATATTTCATATTTAGATTTTTTTATTAATTATGCCTGTTTCTTTTCGTGATTATCATATTGTATGTATGTTTTTACAAATAATTTCTATTTTATTATGTGTGTGCTTAAATAAAACCAAATAGTGAAGAGCTGTGTTAATCTAAATTTGAATGGGATTACATTGCTTCTTTATTTTTTGGTTATGACTTTCCATTATATATATATTATATCTATCTATCTATCTATCTATCTATCTATCTATCTATATATATATATATATATATATATATATATATATATATATATATATATATATATATATATATATATATTTATATATATTATTTTTTTTTCAAATTGTAAAATGTCTGCATGTCTGCTTTTGTATAGGATAAAGGATGATGAAATAACTTAATAAAACTGCTGAGATATTTGTCCAATTTTAAATAGAAATTTAATTTTCATTTGGTATTAATATTTCAATGATTTTCATAAAAATGTAAAATATTGTATGCAAATATTCCATGTATCATATAGCATATAAATCATGAGGATTAAAAGTAGTTTAAAAAGATTATGCATTGGCATCTGGTACTAAAGCTCTTTTCAAATTAAGCATTAAATTATCAAATTATGAAAAATAAATATTTTATTGAATGAAATGAACTTTGCTTTTATGTAAAAATGTACTGATGAATTCTAATGCAGTATTAAAGTTTTCCTCACTGTGGCGCTGTCATCCCATATTGTCCAAAATTTGTGACACTTGAATTCAAAAGAAGGGCCGTTTTCCAATTGGGAGATTGCAGTATTATTAATTATTGGCCTGTGCTATAATGATACAATAATAAAATTTGTAGAATGCGATAGGTGTTGCCATTCTGCAAAATTTAATCGATAAACAAAACGATAGTTAATAATCAATCGACGATAAAAAATAAAATATTAAAACTAGCTTAGCCTTTAATAGTTAATGTAACGATTGGTTATAGCCTTAGCATTCTATTATGTCAAAGGATCATATCAAACGAGTGTAAAACTCCCAATAACTGATAGTAAAATAATCTAAAAATAATTTATAATTTTTTTGAGTGTAAAACACCCAATTACTGATAGTAAAATAATATAAAATTAATTTATTATTTTCTAGCGATATTTTTGTAGAACGGTGAGAAAACAATTAGTGCTTAAGCATCTCTATAAATACCGGATATATTGTGACTATGCAGACTATACCCAAATAAGAATGCAAAGCGTAAAAAAACTATAAACTATACAAAAATTAGAACGTATTTATAACCATTCAAAATTTAGAATGTATTTATAAAGTATTATCGGAACAAAATGCTTATTCGTAATATATGAACAGCGAAATCTATGAATTTTAATAAAATCCAGGATCTTCCGAATGCTGTAGGACAAGATCTCTAAAAGTGTTACAAACACTATTTATAATATCGGAAATTAATGGTATAGTCTTTTATTAATTGCCTTTTTTATTTGTTTAGGAACTCGATATAATATCGATTCATGTTTTAATATTCAGTGTATATATAATGTCGTTTTTTAATAACTTAAATAGATATAATATTCATTATAGTTTTATATTTAATACAGAATATCATTTTATTGTGATACAAATTAAAATGATTTTTTTATTTACTCAGATTCATGGAAAATTGGATTTTTAAATTAAATAATACAGACAGGAATATTAAAACATCAATGTAGATTATTTTTAATATGAAAATATCAGTAAATATAATGTGTTTTTTTTTTCCATTTACTTCTGGCTGTTTATGACAAGTTATCTAAAACATTTAAATGATTAAAATGTCTCTTTATGTTCACAAAATTTAAAGAGGATGAACTTATTACCAACAATCAATAAAAGTTTCACAAACATTGCTTCTTTGAAAAAATAGTGCACTTTACATTTTTCTTGAATTGCACAATATGGTTATAAAAGAAACTATTGTGCTAAGTCTGTAATAAAATTCGTGAAACATCTGAAACTTGTTAATATACTATTTGCTGTTCATTATGGAATAAATTATGTTTTGTACAATTTATAACAAATAAATTAAGAAAGTAAGGGGTTATTTGAAATATTTTCATGACGTATCATTCAATATCTGTTAAATATCCCCATTTAGTGATAAATTAATTGATTAACAATTTTCCAATACTGTAATTTAATTCGTTGCACGTTCTTTGTAAGTAATATCATATAGAACTTTTATTTTAGGTAAATACCAGTTTTGGGACGCTTAAACAATTTTCATTCTTCATAGATCAAAATGATAGATTCTTCCCTTTTTAATCCAGAATTACGCAAGTACAAAGACAAAAATACTGTGTTAAAATTTATATATTCCTCTGAAAATTATGGTATTTTTCATAATTGTTACTCGTAAATCTAGCCAAGAAATTTAATATATTAAATGATATTGAGTTCGCACATTAAAATTTATGAATACATTTTCTTAAAAATGAAAAACTGGAGCTAATATCTATTGGTAATTATATATTTTATATTTTAACATTAAGTTTCCCAAAAATTGCTTAACCATCATAATTTTCCTAAATAATAAAAGAAATTATATTATGAAAAAAGCAAGTAATTCATCGATTACATAATTGTTTAAATCACCGTATCATAAACATACAACTTTAAATAAGTTTATAAATTCATCTCATTTTATCTTTTCTTTGTTTCTACTGTTTCGAAATTTCTTAGATTGATTATTATAATTTCATTTTTAATTCTAATAAAATAATAAAAATGTTTGTTTGTCTAAACAAATATCACTTCATCAATAGTAAAACTATTTCACGTCAATTAGGACAAATTTTCCTAAAAAAATATTTAAAATATAATAATTCATTTAAACCAATCTGTGATAGGGAATTTATAGTCGATTATCTTCCAAATGCCATGGTGCTATTTTATTGTAATTGATATATTAATGATTTATAAATGAAAAAATGTTATTATTACTTAGATTACATATGAAAACCACTTTTTTTTCAAATAGTATCATTGACTTTAAATATAGCTCAAATGAAAGTAAGATTGTACTATTTTGAAATGTTTTATGATATTCCGAACATCATGGAAGAAAAAAAATCAGTGTCTATACAAGTTTAAGCTCATGGGCTGCTTCAAATCTCTTGCAGACAATGGAATAAGTTTCCATATCCAATCAGTGATACACATGAATCCTGGCTAGAATCAATGGCTTGGCATTTTCCCAAGTAAGATATTCGCTGTTATCGTAACTGCTTTCTTTTTAAATCCGTCCAATCCTTATCTCTGCTATTGATTACAGATATCGGGTAAAACACGTGTATTGTGGAAAGGGATAAGTATCGGAATATTTCATGTTTCACGCATAACTTTCCATTTGAAAATTTATATCATTGTGTTTCCTGTGAATAGATAATGTTTTCTCTTTTCCTTTCGATTAAAATTTTTAACGGAATTTGACCAATCAAAGGTACAGTTTTTTTTTTTATCATTCCAATAAAGTAATCTCCCATTAGGATTCATTATATTATGAAAAATGTGCTTGTATAAGAGTTTATTGAGCTTTTTCATATTTCTTTGTACATTCGAGTAGATTTAACTTCATAGAAAAATGTACAAAATACATTGATTCATTTATTCAAATTTAAAAATATTTCTTTAAAATTGTATAAGATATATAGTAAAACGTATTTATAGAAGTATACATGAATTTATCTATTCAATAAAATACATTTTTGTATAAGCTTGGCGGTATATAATTTATTACCGTGTAAAATAAAAATAATAAGAAACATTTGCGTATCATATTAATCATTATATAACTAAACAATATTTCATTTTTTGAATGATTCAACTCTTTTCAATTTGGGAACAAAAACTGTCTTGCTGTACACTAAAACTTTGGAAATAATTACATGGTATCGTGTTACGAATAATATTTTTCTCTAATTTTCTTAAAGACAGTTGATTAGAGTTGCAATAATATATAGCTACTTTTCACTTAATATATTAAAATTCTGAGTAGTTCTATTTTAAATTACAAGTATGTATGCTAATCAGTTAATATTAAAGTTTATATAAATAATATCCTAATTAATAAAATAAACATTCACGGAATTTTTTCTTATTAACTTTAAATATTAATTTAACTAAATTATTCAAGTTAAAATTCCACAATTTATTTATTTGCAATTTTATTTTGCTTATAATAAAATTTATATTCACATTATTTTGAATTTAAAAGATGTCTAAAGCTTGTTACGTTTGTTCAATTTATGATTTATTTGTTGTTATATTAAAAGTAATTTCCCATTCACTGAAAACTTCTCAATTAAAGATGGAAAAATCATAATGGTAAAAATAAGTATAATTAACAATAGTGTTATGCTTGCAAATTTGAAATCATATTGTGTTGGTTGTACAACTAGGAATTTCAGTGCAAAAATACATCCAATACTTTTTAATTGTTTTCTTAGTAATTTGAAATTCTATTCAAAACCAACACGGAGAAATCAAAGTTAAAATTTTTACAAAAATTTTAAAGAATTTCATATGTTTCTATTTTATATTAAATGACAATATAATTTTTATTTAAAATCCGCTTCTATTGCATTTTCTTTCAAGTTTAATTTTATATGCAAAAGTTGTTAAACTATATTTTATAATATCTGTTTTTTTTCTTTTTTTTAACATAAAGATTATATGTTTCTTTGAATTGTAAATATTGTTTTCTATATATATATATATATATATATATATATATATATATATATATATATATATATATAAATATATATATATATATATATCTATATATATATATATATATATATATATATATTAACAATTCAACAAATAGTTACAGGAATTAAAATATTTCTTGCAATGATAAAGTAAAAATCTTAGTATTTGCATAACTTTAACGTATATTCTAATTCATACTTAACTTACTATATCTTGAATTGTATTAGCAACTAAAATTTGATTCGATATTCTTGTCAAATTTACTGTTAGAGTAATATTATAGTAATGAAATAAATATTTAAAAAATTCCCATAGTAACTAAATTTACATTAAACAAACTATTCATTTCTTGATTCTTTGATAGTTTATTGTATTATTAGATAAAAGTTAAAAGAAATTATTTAAATCTGCCAATTTTTATTTTCTCTTTATCTATATTACTTTCAGTAAATGAATAGAAAAAACACTCATATTTTAAAAATGTATATATTAATATCGTAAAAGATTGAATTAAAGTTAATTATTTAAAAATGATGCGTTTCTTATGGATAATGTCCCATTACTGAAAAATATAAGTATTAATTCTCTTTAAATGAATTTTTAATGACTCATTTTAAATTACTCACTTCGCTTGGAAAAGAACATTTCTTACCTTCAATAATAAGCTCTATTTGAACAGAGTCCTCTCCCATAGTATTGCTGACATGGCATACGTATCGACCACTGTCTGCAGCAACAGTCTTATGAAATACAAGTACACCACCGTCTTGCCTTGCTGAAGAACTAACTTGTAAAGCTACTGGTTGATTACCCACTAGCTTATGCCAACGATACCTTGGAACAGGATAACCTTGGGCGATGCAAGATAAAGTAGTTTTTTGTCCAATCGGTGTGGAAACAATGCTTGATCTTTGCATTATTCTTGGTGGCTGCGCATGATGTGGATCTATAATTTAAATATTGGAAATATTGTAACTTCCATCAAAACTTAATGTTAATCAACAATTGTTGAAGATCACAGCAAACAGTTTTCTTTTAAAGAATAAATAATGCCATTGAGTGATTCAGGAAAGTTACATATACAGTTTATGACTTACAGTAAAATATAAGATGTAGCGATTTAAACTTTAGTATGATATCTAAAAGTATATATATATAGGGTTAAGAATGTACCTTAAAATATTTTCTTAAAACTTAAAAAATATGTACATAAATAAAAATATCACCCAATAATTTTTCAAAGGAAATATGTATCAAAAACAATTGTAATACGTATTTTGATATGAAAATATTGAACTGTAAAAAATAGAAAATATGACTTAATTAGTTTTGTTTTCTTAAAGCCTCTCCTCTCCCAATGTATTTATGTAACACTTGACGCAACAGAAATTTCAAACTTTTAAATATTATATTTTAAACTATTTTATTAAAGTAATTTAGTAAGGTTAATTTATTTTGTACTGAATTTTTTAATAAAAATAGAAAAAATATATTTTCTTTTTTTCACCGTTATTATATGTTTCACATATTTATTTCAATGACCTTCAGAAAATACGCATATACTGTGCATATTAATATGCACAAATAATTACGTTAATATAACCAAAAATATTTGATAAGTAAAATAGAAATTGTTACAGCAATTTATGTAAATTTTAAACTTTTGTCTAATGAAGAATATAAAGGAATTTAACTATAATTACTTACTTCTTAAAAACTGTATTTTAAGAAAGGTACTTAATTTAGGAAGCGCATACTTTTATAAAAAAATAAACTAAGCTAATTTATAAAATCTGTACTCTTGCATTATAAATATAAATCGGAGGATTTAAATTCTTTACTGTAAAATCTATAACCAATAAAACAATTATTGTAATACAAACATAATTTATTTTAAATAATTATAAATTTTATAAAGTATATTTTTTAATTCGGCCAACTAATGTAATAAGTTATGATTTTCAATGACATCGATAGTAAATGTCACTGCAAAAGTTAAGCAAAAATCAATATAATTTTTTTTGATCAAAATCTCTAATCATATTGAAAATCTCAATTGTTTTAAAGATTAAATCATGTATCGCGTAGATGATACATATGTTCCATTCCTGGAACAATGATATAGAAATGTAACTATTTTGATAATTATTTATATTAGTCAATATTTTTATTAAAAACAAAATTTATTTTCATGATTAAAATATTTAATTCTTGATTGATTATTGTTAAGTAAACTCATTCTAACTCATGATTTTTGAAAATTAACATGGATTATTCTATCTCATGAATGAATTATTAAATAATCATGATTCCCGAATTAAATATAAAATATTTGGAATATCAGATGAAAATTAGAAAATTTCAATATTTACTGAATGCTAAGAATACAAATTAACTTTGAACAATTTATATATCCTAAAAATAAGTAATATTTTACTTTCAATATCTTTATATCATGATTTACTTCTTTATCAATTACATATAAAAATAATTATTGTATATTGAGCACATTAGTTTTAAGAAATTAATATAAAGTTTGTGTAAAACACTAATTATAAATATATTTATCAAAATGAAGTATTTATTCATGTATGTTAAACATGCTTGGTTACATACATTTAATATAATCTGAATAAAAATATATATTAGAATATAATAAATTTTATAGTATCCATACGCAGTTTTTAGTATAACATTTGATCACAAAATCGTAATAGAAAAATCACTTATGTCTACATATTTGGGGTATAAGCATTTTATTAGGTGTTTGACAGTTTATGGAGGCATAAAAAATAAATAAATTGAAAAAAACATTATGTAATTGTCTGTATCAAGGTAGAGTCTAATGCATGTTCATTATAATAGTATAGAAACAACATGTAACGAAATTAAACGATGGAATTAAGAAAAAAAGTTTTAAAAACTTAACTGCATTTTACTTTTAATTGTATATTGTGCATTTGCTGTAATTCTGCCGTGCGTTTAAACTTAACAACCCTGGACAATGAAGTTGATTGAAATGATTTCTTGAAGTGGGACAATGGTTGTGCTATTTAAGACGAGGCAATTTACACTCATGAAATGAGACACAGGTAAGTTTTCAAATTAAAAATTTTATTGTAGCAGTGTTTTATTATTAAATGATATTTTACTCACACAAAAATAAAAAAAAGCGTAAATAATATCTTCTTAGGTGAATGTTTCTTCAAACAGAGGGGAATATACGTGTCTAAAAACAATGCATTTTTCTATACTAATTACATCTGTGCTGTTTTTTTTCAATATGATAGAGTAAATCTTAATACTGCTGAGCATACGTGATAGATTAATGTAAATTTTGTTCTACATCATGCAATAATTTTTGTAACTCAGGAATTTATAAATAAATTCTTCTCATGTTTCGAGTTAACAAAAAATTTCAATACCTGATTGAGGAATTATTTTAATTTTTAATGAGTTTTTAAGAAGTAAAAAATATTTCCCTATAATGCAATATACTAATAACTCGTATTCATATAACGTGATTTCATGTCCCTCGTATAACATGAGTTTTCTCTTATATAACACGTTGATCCATACGTTGTATTTCTGTATTACGGAATTTATAATGATTTGGACAGTTCACAAACAATTTAAATAACGTTTGCACATTGTGTCAAACGTGTTCTAATCAAATTAAAGTGCTTTATATTATTGACTTTTAAACAATCTGCGTTGGAAACAAAATGCTAAAGTAGATAGTTATTTCAGATAGTTCCTACAGGGAATAAACATGTAATAAAACTGTTTTTGAAATTATTTTATTTATTTAAAATTAACTGTTTTTCTATTAATATAGGTGTTTTGTATAAATTGTTTTTAATTTTGCTTTAATGAAACGCACATATTTTGTTCATAACATAGTTTTTCCTAAATATTTGATTTAAGCCCCATTTGAGAAAATTTGAACGTGAATCATTTTAATATGGCGAGGTCATACAAGCGTGTTTTACGAGAATGTTAGCGTACAAAGCGTTACAGGAAAAATATACCATATTATAGAAGTGGATTATAATATTTTCCGTTACAAAATGATGGTTCAATGCAAGTATTTAAAAAAAAAAATTGTAGATATTAACATTTACTTTTAGTATAAAGTAAAGACGCTAAAAGTAATTAAATGTATTAAAATAATTATTAATTTTGTCGAGATAATGATTTATGAATTTAAGAAAATGACACCATTTTCTTGAATTATTCATAAAAAGACGGGCTTATGAAAAATACTGAAATACAAATTATTTTTTTGTTTACAAGGATACTTGCTAAAGTCTATGTATTTTAGTGGTGTTGTTAAATATCACTTCATGCAGATTTTATAGGGAAAACCTTAAATATGAAATATTTCTAAAGAATACCTGTGACAATTAATCTGGAATAGTTGGAGCTAACTTTCTTTTCCCTTGTTATGGAGTTTTCAGTATGACACCTGAAGCTAAATGGGTTAACATGATCTGTTGTATCTAAAAGATACAAGTCCCCATTTTCAAGCATTCCATATTTACCTAAAATGAAATCATAACATTTAAAATACAATATTTTGCATGTAAATTATTTGTATTTTATCCACAGTTGCAAAACAAAAATTTTCATTAGTAATGAACATCAAAATAAATGTATTTTGAATAGAGATTATTTTAATAGCAAAAATAAGGTACCAGGATTTATTCCACTGATATATTTACATTTAATTTGTTGTTATGTTTATATAATTTTAATTTTAAAGATTTGAAGTGTAGTTCTACTATGAGGAAATCAAGAAAACATGTGCAACATATGTAGAGTCAATGCCAAGACGTGTTGAAGAGGTGATTTTTCAAACAGGAAAAAATACTTTTAACAAAAATTGATTTATCAATTTTCTTAATTTATTTAAAAATTAAAAATAAAGATTGTACGAAATGTCAAATTTTTCTTTTTGTCTCAATTAATTCCATTTAATTTCTACAGGCAGTTAAAACTTAACATGCATTAACATACACCAATTTATATTACATAGCCATGAAACTGAAGATGATTTTACAATCAGTGAAATAAGCACGCACTGAAATACAAATGTCATGCATATGTAATTGTAAAAAAAAAGTTACAATTATAATGTAAATGAACTCAAATTTCATGTAGTTGGAGCATGCAGCTTAAGACTAAAGTAAAGAGAAAGACCAATGCATTCATTGCAAATGCGTCTTCTACGGCAAGGTAGAAACAGGGCAAGGAAAAATCATTTGATTCATTTCACACGTGGAAGCATGATCGGAAACCTTGAACAAACGTGTAGAAAGTGTCAATGAAATTGAATAGTTTTTAATCAACAAAACTGCTTTTATCATTCCATGAAAGACGTTCGAGCTATTCGCAAGGTTTATGGTAGTCGTTCTAGAGAAACAGTTTCAATAAATAACATATTTATTGTACTGTAATTGAAAAAAAAGCTTGAACCAAAAAGAGCAAATGGCTTTGTTCAGTAATAAGGCAAAACATATTTTCGGATTAGAAAATATTTGAGTAGTCATTTTAATGGACATTAAAACATAGACACAGAAAACTCATGCCGTTAAGTGAAAAATGGAACTATCGTGTGGGTATTCCCATAAATATTATGTGGTTTAAAGCATATTCTCCCGCTTTAAACCACATAATATTTATGGGGATATTTTAAAGAATTTTTTGCTGCACAGTTCTTCCAAAGTACATTCTAAAACAGTGATGCTAATTGAAGAATGGGCACATTTACCCAAACATTTGTTGCACAATCTGGTACTGAGTATAGAGACAATGTGCGTAACAATCATGTTTTCACAGAGTTTGTAATTTTATTTAAATATTTAGACCATTTTCTCGGCAGAGGGCATAAACAATACATTTTGTTTCAAAAATTGGAGAAAATTGTAAAGTTAATTACACAGGAGTAACAAGGATGAAGATATAAGAAATGATCCAATTCCTTAAATATTTTATCTACTTTAAATGCCTGCGCACTGATGAAAATAATTTTCAAAAGAAAATTACCATACTTTTTTCCTGAAGAAAGATGATACGATGATCTCTTAAACTATATATATATATATATATATATATATATATATATATATATATATATATATATATATACATACACTACTGACCATTAAAATTGCTACACCAAGAAGGCGACATGCTACAGACGTGAAATTTAAACGAAAGGAAGAAGGTGCTGTGATATGCAAATGATTAGCTTTTCAGTACATTCAGACAAAGCAGGCGCTAGTAGCGACACCTACATTGTGTTTAAATGAGGAAATTGTTCAGCCGGCTCCTCACACACAATTTGCATTTTAAGATTGTTGCCTGGTGAAAAGTTGTTGTGATGCCTCGTGTAAAAAGAAGAAATGCGTACCAGCACGTATCTGACTTCGATAAATGTCGAATTGTAGCGTACCGGGATTGCGGTTTATCTTATCGCAGTATTGCTGCTCACGTCGGTCGAGATCCAATGACTGTTAGTAGACTATGGAATCGATGGGTTCAGGACGGTAATACGGAAATAAATGCAGGATCTCAACGGCCACCTATCACTAGCAGCCGAGAAGACAGGCATATTATTCGCATGGTCGTAATGAATCGTGCAACCACGTCACGAGCAGTGAGTCAAGAAACGGGGTCGTTTGGAAGACAAGTGTCTGTACGAACAGTTCGACAAGGTTTGCAGCAGCATGGACTCTCTGCTCGGAGACCATGGCTGCGGCTTCCCTTGAGGCTGTGTCATAGACAAGAGATCCTTCAATGGTGTGATCAAGGACGAACCTGGGCGCACGAGATGCCATCTTTTCAGATGAATCCAGGTTCAGTGTACAGCATCATGATGGTCGCATCCGTGATTGGCGGCATCGTGGTGAACGCACACTGGCAGCGTGCATTCGTCATCGTCACACTGGCCCATCACCTAGCAAGATGGTATGGGGTGCCATAGGATACACGTCTCGGTCATCTCTTGTACGCATTGACGGTGCTTTGAACAGTGCACGTTACATTTCTGGTGTGTTATGATCCGTGGCTCTAACCTTAATTCGAGCCCTGCGAAACCCTACGATTCAGCAGGATAATGCTCTACCGCATGTTGCCGGTATTGTACGGACCTTCCTTGATACGGAACATGTTTGGCTGTTGCCCTGACCAGCACGTTCTCCAGAACTTTCACCAATAGGAAACGTTTGGTCAATGGTTGCCGAGCGACTGGCTCGTCACCAAACGCCAGTCACTACGGTTGATGAACTGTGGCATCGTGTTGAAGCTGCATGGGCATCTGTACCTGTACATGCAATCCAATCTCTGTTTGTCTCAATGCCCAGGTGTATAACTGCTGTTATTACTGCCAGAGGTGGTTGTTCTGGGTACTGATTTCTCAGGATCTATATATCCAGCCAAATGCCATGAAAATTTAATCACTTGTTTTTTCTAGTATAATATATTTGTCCAATAAATATCATTTTGTTATCTGCATTTCTTCCTGGTGTAGAAATTTTAATGACCAGTAGTGTATATATATATATATATATATATATATATATATATTATATACATATATATATATATATATATATATATATATATATATATATATATATATATATTATATATATAATATATATATAATATATATATATATATATATATATATATATATATATATATATATATATATATATATATATATATATATATATATATATATATATATATATAATTTTCACTTAATTTGATGGCTCAAAACCCTAATATACTCTTATGCATTTTTAATTCATTGTTAGTTTTCAGATGTATATCGACTTTGTGATAAATTGATAAGTAAAAATATTGGTTTGACTTAGAGTGTCGCATTATTTCTGGAAGTTCGTAGAGAATAATATATGATATTAAATTATTAAATTTCAGTACAAAAAATTCCGAGATACCTAACAGAAGCTAAAAAATAACATTTTGCTGAATGTATAGGTAAAAACAAGAGTTTTAAAATTGAAGAATTAAAGCAAGTAAACTTTATGTAATGAATAAAACTTAATGTAAATGTACATAAGAATATCGTAAACATCTTACCAAAATAAGATAATAAGTTATACATAATTAAACTATTTATTTCGTAAATGTAAGAGTTCTTAAGCACCTTCTAAATTTTCAGCATTTTTCTGGTTGGTTTATTTGATTTGTCTTGTCTGTGGAAATGCAAGTTTACAAAATTAATCAGTTAGGTCACATAAAACCCAGACATACTTCATCAAATTTTCAATGGACAAAAAATTTAAAAACATTGAATCCTAAAGTGCTTTGAAGTAGAAGATTACATTGAAATGTTAAAAGCTTTCAAATCATTTGAATCAAACAAATTTTAAAAATAAGTTATTCACTAAAATAACATTATATTTATAATTGAAACAAGAAATTTTTAACAGATTGAAAGTTGTAGGAAAATTCTTTAGGGCTACTTGATATTTTTTTAAAATATGTTTTATTGTACTCAAATATGTACATAAAAGTATCATGTGAACATATACATAAAAATATGTATTGCACTCAAACATGTATATAAAAACAAGTTCTCATATCATAAAATGATATTAAGTTACTCAGATTTTTAATTGCAACCAGAAATAATTTCGTCAAAAAACAAATTTTATCCAATACAAATATATACTTACAATTTATAACAGTATACATACGCATGTATCGTTATTTAAGATATATTTAGTTCAATCTATTTAATTTAATAAATTATGTTGAAATAAATACATTGGTGATAAAATACATATGTCGCTATGCACACTGATGCCTGTTATCGAAATTATTAAACAGATAAATCATTCCATCAAAATAGTTTGCTCAGTAACATATGCTGCAATTTTGATAAGCAGGTATACAATTCTTAATTAAAATGGTAGAGGAAGAGAACATGTCATATATAGATGAAACGAATGATTAGTGAAAGATATCCTTTGAGTAAATGAATACGTTCAACAGAGAATTTCATTTAGTGAATAAGGGCTTAGACTGATGTTGAAGGTTGTAGATACATATATTAAGGATTGTTTTCAATTACTATTTATACAGAAATTATTACAGCTTACATTTTAGTGAAAATAATAATAGAAATCTTTATTTTAATTATAATAAAGATAAATATCACTTAGTGTTTTAAGTGTTAAAATACCCTTCATTGAAATTATATGCATATATTTTATAATTTAAGTGTGTAGGATACAATGTATATATATATATATATATATATATATATATATATATATATATATATATATATATATATATATATATATATATATATATATATATATATATATATATATATATATATATATATATATATATATATTATATATATATATATATATATATATATATATATATATATATATATATATATATATATATATATATATATATATATATATATATATGTATATTATATACATATATATATGTATATATACATATATGTATATATACACACATATATATATATATTGTTTCTTCGGAAAATGTCAGTACCGCATGAGGAAAATTATATTTCTGTGTGAAATGTTTGCTTATTCTCTTACCAGTTGCAGCATTTGAAGTGATCATAAATCCATCAATTCTCTCCCATGATGTTACTCGAACATAATCACTCACAGAACTTGGAATCGGGCATCGAAGAACCGCCATGTTCCCTCGTAACACAAATTCATCAAACAGACGTATCTCATAATTCTGCGTTACAACTGTAAAAAAAAATAATATTTGTAGATTATGTAAATACTTCGTAAAACATTTTCGTTAAAAATTTGTAGAAAGATATTTAACTAGCTGTAAATATTGAAAAAAAAAATAGTTTTGTAAAAGTTAAAGAATTTTTATATAAGATGAGAAAAGAAAAGTTTTCAATTAAGTAATAGTAAATAATATCATTTATGAAGACAAATTTCTACGTATTAATAATATTTCCACATATCATTAATATTTTTTAATAAAAATGCTGCATTATCAATAAAATTCATTTTTACACTTCCTTTACACTTTACTTAATTTTGTAAATGCATTGTTGGTAAAAAATATTTCTACATCTCCAATTTTATGTTAATATTTCGTAACTAATGTTTTAAAATCTTTAGCGATGCAATTATCACAAAATTTATTCAATATTTGCTGACATTATTATGATAAAAATTCAAAGTCTTGATTTAAAAGAAATAATTTGCATGTTAAACTTACAGTTAACACACTGCATGGCATTACTAATAGTGTATTTTCAGCTTTCTTGAAAGAAATACAGAGAAAAGTGTTCAAACAAAACGGAATTTCTAAAAGTCTTCAACAACTAACACGCACATATGCATTTTACATTTTGCTTAAATTCAAATCATTAACTCTAACTAATCTAAGGTACATTTTCAATAGTTTTAGGTTATTTATGATAATCATAGTTATTAAGTTAGGCATCTTTTATTTATTAATATTTTCTTTTTATTTTCAAGTCACCGGAAAAAGTTAAAATGCATTATATTCTGCTGAATTTGGTATATAACGAAACTTGTTGAGTCCTGCTTTTATACTGTATTGAGGAACTATAAAACGTACCTGCTGGAGCTATCAAATGGTGGGCAGGACAAGTAATAATTCATAAATAAGGAAAATCTTATTACTATTCAATTGTCTTTACATTTTTATATTTCTGCTGTATTCTATTAAATAATTATCTAAAAAATTATAAATGCTGTTTATTTAATACTGAGATAAAAGAATTTTCCGAAACCCCATTACTTACATTCTAAAAAGGACATTCTACATATATTGCTATTATTTATTATTTTGATATATTGATTATTGAGTTTATGAATATTAATGAAAGTATATCAAATAATTATGTCAATGAAAAAATATTTCTTTTTAAGATAATTTGGTTAGTCAAAAATTAAAATTAAATATGCAGGAAAATAATAATAAGTATAAAAAATTGTGAAAAATATTTGAAATTATATTATGCTACATAAATCGCTGATAATTTTATTATTGTAAAATATATATGTATATACATATTATTAACTGCAATTTATGTGAAATGATAATAGTTGTATGATGCACAAAATGTTTTCTATTGAATAATGCTATAAGTGTATTCCATGAATATTTATTAAACAGTTTTAAGTGCAAATTTATTTTGCAATATTTATATTTTCTCTCTTATTGCATCTAAATGAATTTTGTAAATTATATGTTATATATTTCTTATTTCTCATTTGAATGCATATTAAATTATATTGAAAAGAAAACAAAGTCGTTATCAATGGGAATCAAGTCACTTGAAATTTCAGTTTGCTGACGAAAGTAAAATGAATTTTCTTAAATATGCAAAAAATTTCTCAAATAAATTCGTAAAAAAGTTTGAATGCAATGATATTCTGTTTCAAATTGAAGTATAGTTAAAATAAAACTGCACATTATAATTAAAATATATACAAACATTAAAAGAGAAAATGAATAAAAATAAAAATGCTTCATCGAACGTGAATGAATTTATTTCATTTAGACAATCAAATTTATTAATATTAATGAAATTAAAAAATAATTAGGATGTGATATTCATCCTAATTATTTTTTTTTTAATTTTATTCCTAAATTATCCTAAAAGTATTTACTTTTAGGATAATTTAGGTTCTCAAAATTTAAAGTAAAATAGGCAGGTATAATTATTAATAGGAGGGGGATTTTATGTGGAATTTCGAACAAATTGGAATAACAAATTCAACGAGTACAAATATTTTAAATATTTATTAGTTGTTGAAGTTTTCTCTTGATTCCGGTCACAGGAATACCTTGGCTAGAAATAATGATTACATATTTTATGAAAAGAACAGGTATTTTCATCAGAATTGCAACAAGTAGATTTATTTTATGGGTGATCATGTTATTTTTTCCTCTTAAAATACACTCAATGTCTATCGAATCATTTATTGGAAGCAATTTGATTTAGATGTTTCAAATGTGTTTAATGTGTGCAAAATTGTATCGTATTTCTCGTTTGTACTCCGAAGAATCAAGGATTAGAATCACACATTTAAAGGATATGAATTTGTGTATAATATAGGAATTAAACTCTCAAGTTGTAACATTTACCATTTTAATAGAACTAATGACACTAATAAAATATTTTACTATTAATTCAAAAATAGTATAGGAAGGCATTCTTTGTTTTTATGTTCTTGTAGAATTGAGATTTGTAATTATATTGTAGTGTTCTCTAAATTACAAAAAGCTATGCTTTTGTACGGTTTAAGAAGATTAATAAACAGTCAGAGAAAAAATTTTTAGGTGATAATGAGTATCGAGATTTTGGGAAGCTTCTGCAAATATATGTGTGCAATGCGTTGATATATAGGTTATATTTTAATACAAGTTGCCAATTTTAAAATGAATGTTATTTCAGTTCAACAAAGTTTAATGTTCAGGATTTCAGAAATGTTGTGCGAGCTATTAGGCCTAACAAAAAATAAGTATTCTAACTGAAAATACTAGAGTATTTTCTTAAAAAAATTCCGGTTACAATCTTTGCAAAGAAAGCTATTTGTAGATGACATTCTAATTACTTAACAGACTTTCGAGAAAGTAATGTGCTTAATTTTCTATATCATATTATATCTAACCTTCATTTTTAACATACAGTTTCCTTTTATAATAGGTTGTATTACTGAAAAATAGACTTTTAACGATTTCTAATGATTTCTTTGCGCTATAAGATATTCTCAGACAGCAATGAATAAAATATTCTGAACATGCGTTATTGTTAACTATGCTCTTGCGTTAAGCGTTACTTAAACTAAAAATACACCCATTTAGTTAGTTAAGGAAATCTTAACTAACTAAATGGGTGTCTTTTTAATAATCATAATAATAAAATATTTAGTTGAATAATTTCAAACAACGCACTAACAAATCAGATAATTCTTTAAATTAGATATTTTACAAGGAGTACTTTTTAAAAAATAGTGTATTTTTTTTTCCATAATTCCTTTAAATATGTTAAAAGGCAAATAAAAAAGGTGTTAAAGGAAAGCCTCTATCTGTTACAAGAAATATTTATGTAATACTTGTGCTTTAGGATATTTTCTTTCAATTATAAGCGATTAAATTATAATATTATATATTTTAATATTAAATATTTGCTAAATGCATTCATTTGTTAAATATAAATTATAACAGAATTTTTAGTAAATTTATTACTATATAGCACGGCACATGTGTTATTTCAAAAGTTTTTCAAAGCGCATAAAAGATTTCCGTGATATTAAGAGTCAGATAAACTAACTGATGTTATGTTTATGGTGTTTTGATGTTACTTCGATATTCACTTTTAGATAAATGTTCATTAGATATTACTGATATCTCGTTTTTATCGACCTAATAAAGTTGAGAATGAAGTACAACAGATGGTATGACACTTCTGTTTTCCTTGATATCATTTATCAGTTTCATGAATTTTTAATATTATATGATTACAAAGTTAAACGCAATGCACATATATTTGTTGCAACAATATTGGTAAAAATAAATTTCAAAAATATAATTTATAACAATTTAATACAAATAAAAACTAAACTAACCAATAAGCACTAAATACATATAGAATGGTAGTTTCAGAATTTAATTTCTTTTTTGTTAATCCTCTAAAAATAAATATATTTTTAACTTAAATTATAGAAAAATTCTAATAAATCTTTAATAAAAATGTATAAAATTTTACAAATTTAAAAATATGTTTACATCGAAATATTTCTAAAATTTAAAATTTACTTAATTTCTAGGCTTACGAAGCACTTTTAATTAAATAAGTTATTTAGTTAAGTAGAGTTAACATCTATTTAAAAACACGGGAAATAATAAAAATAAGTAAAATATTTATGTATTTACGGAAAATATACAATGTTAAAATCTCTTCAGTTTTTTTTCAGCCAGAAGTTTTAAAGTAAACTTTCTGTAAACAAAGGAAAATTTCAAGCAATATCATTATCGATAATACAAGTTTTACTTAAAAAGTAAATATATGTATTTTAATGATATATTACACTTCTGTGTTCAAAAGTTTTCAATATCTCCAAAAACCACTTATTAGTGTTTAAGAAATAAAGTTTGAACTCTAAACTCAAAGATTAGTGAAATAAAAAAATGTTAAATAAATTTGTCACGAAAACCCTTTTAATTCGTAATTATTTACACTTGTAAGAAAAGGGGTAGATTATATAAGAAATAAGAAATTTTAAGAAACGTTTTCAACCACCATTAAAGAAAAGCTTACGAAATATTTTTGATAATAATAATAATAAGAGACATTTTTCATTATGGAAGAATTGGGAAGCATATTCTAAGTGTACACTATCCAAATACACACACACACACACACACACACACACACATATATATATATAGTATGTATTTATTAGGAAATATTAGAATCCGAGGATTATTTTTTTGTTAATTGTTTATGTTCCATAAAGTCTCCAAAAAATAAAAAGAGTAATATCATTTAAATTTAAAAATTACTTAAACACTTTATTTACATATTGCAAGTTTTGACTCATATGCTATACTTTTGGAGCTCATTAAAAATTCAATAAGTATATGCAAGCAACTATATATAAGAAGTAAACAAAATATTGACTTAAAATCAATCGCGAAGACATATTAAGCATTTCGTTGTACTGAAACTTTATGGTTTAGAACAAAATTTCAATATTTAAACTATATTCTATATTTAAACATTGCCAGTTTATTAATTCTATATTTATGTTTGCTGAAAAAGAATGATTTTTTCAGATATATATTTAAAATATATGCATGTAAGAAAATCATGAAATTAGATTTAAGATTTATTCCATATCTTACGACGAATTTATGCGGAACTTAAATTGACTCAGAGAAACTTGGAAAATTAATGCTATTTTTATCTCTACACTCACAGATCGTTTCCTTAAAATCCATTTTATTTAAAACTCCTGGAAATTTATGAAGATGCGAAAATGTAATATATTCGATTTTTCTTTTATGTTTCCTTTATGGGAGGTGATGGAATTATGCCTTTGAAAAATAAGTCTTCGAGATTACAATAAAACGAGCTATTTTGCATATCTCAGAACCACTGTCTCTCACGCATGTTTTTGAAACGTTTTTTTTTTACTCTTTCCTTTAGAGTTCTTTGGATTAACTATTTTCTTAAAATAATTAAATGATAGTGTGAAACACTAAACTTAAAATATAGTGTAAGATAAGCATTGATTTTTTGACTTCGAAACAAAACATGCACTTTTTATTTATATTTGTATTATGTATTCTTTCGTCATTTATTATGCAATATTTCGTTTTAAGCGTTTGGCAAAAAGGCTGTCTGTAAAATGAAAGAAAATGCATACTTAAAAATAAAATTCATATGTAAATTTTACAACATGTACGTTATAATGGTCGAAATATTTTGTTACATTATTTGACAAATAATTTCTAAAATGCTTTTTTGACAACAAAATTATTTTCAGAATGAAGAAACAATTTATAAATATGCAAAATTAAATACTGATATGTTAATTCTATGAAAATTCATCTGTCAATTTATATATCTTCATTGACTAATGTTGTTTAAATGTTGCAATACATCTTCATTAATTTTTTCAAGAATTTTATCTTGTTTAAAATTAATAGGGTTTATTCCCATTCTTGGGTTATTCAAAAATTAACAATCACTTTTGAATTGCAATAATATCTAAAATAATTTTTAGTAAACAAAATGTTAAACATGTGGTAAAGAGAATGTTCTAATGATTCCTCCATTATATAAACATTGTTACAAAGTGAAGGAAAGTAAAGTGAAGTTTCATTTTAAAAATTACTATGTGGATGAGATGCAAGGCTAATTGTTAAGTATGTTTGGTTTTTCATTTTAATAACTTACACATTGTATTATTTTTTATTATAAATGGTGATAGTGATTTGTGTTTTCTTTTTTCTTTAGAATCCATGATGAATTGTCTTTAAAAGCCAAAATTGTTTATAAAATATGCAATAAAACATACATATCACATGCGATTTTCCTAAATTTGATTTGATACTGGCATGTGAAAGGAATTTATTAAATCAAAACTAAAAATATTTCATTCTGTAATCTTTTCGGTAATCTTTCATATGTACTGATTTGTCTATTTGTATTTAATTTTTGTTCTTACATATTTTCAACTTTGTTTTATTTGTTATATATATATATATATATATATATATATATATATATATATATATATATATATGTATATACATATACATACACTTTACTATAACCTACTTTTTTGACTGATTTTATCAGTAATACTTTCTTTAGTTAACAGATTTTATCAATGCTTTGGTAACGAAAATCCGTTATTTTCTAAACATGAACTAAACAACTGTAATAATTTAAGCTTTTTTTTATTACGTTATTTTAAGATATTCATTATCTTATAAAACATTCAGTTGATATTTACTTTTTGATGTGAAAAATTTTAAATTTTTTCTCTTTATTTTTAAAAACGAAACTTTTTCTTAAAAATATTTTAGATATAATAAATCAGCAGATTATTTTAAATATTTCAAAATTATATTTATTACCTCAACGTATATCTTAATTACAGGAACATAAATTTTTAGATTAGATTATAGAACTGAAAATGTTATGCCCACATTGTGCATTTTATCATTTTTTTATTTTACATTTTTTTCCTCAAGTAACTAGTGAAAGTTAACAGCATAGCTGAGCTTTTAATGTTAAAGACTTGTCATATAAACATTCGTATTTTCAAAATTCCATCAAAGTCTTCCACAATTTTCAAAAGATGCATTAAGGAGGAAGGCAATTCAGCAGCTGCTTTTATATGGCGTGCCTGAATTCCTAGCCTCAATGTAGCTGTAATTGCCGTCTAAATCAACTGCGTTATGTGTTACACACGTGTCTTTGCAGTTCTCGTTAAACTGCTGTGAGTGTCCATCCTAAAGACGAGGCCCAACAAATTGTTTTGCATAAATTAACAGAACTTATTCAGGGAAAGAGGAAGATGAGGAACTAAAACATCATTTGAATTAAGCAGCATGTTAAGACTTAGTTGAGTGGTGGGAAAACGCTATTAGTTGCTCAACAAACGCATTATAAGAACTGTGTAGTTTTAAATACATAAACTAATTACGCTCTATAGCTTCCAATTATTCACATTTTATGTAAAATGAAATATCATATTTCAAAATAATTTTGCTTGCTTTTTAAATTTTATATATTTACATTAATTTATATTATCAAAACTGTGAAACCGCATCTACAGTCATTCAACGCAATATTTTAAGCAAATCTGCATAATTTTTTACTTTGAGAGTGTTCACCGCATATAAAGAACATATTTGATTTTTCTTACAGTTCTTTTAGTATTTAATAGCAATAATTTTTATATTTATAAATTTTTTGTTTCTACTAAGATAATTTATTACAGTTTATTTATTAATATAAAAGCAGCGAAATCATGTTTAAAATTCCAGTCTTATTAATAATTACTTTTACATTTAAAAGAGAATTTGCTTTAATGCTCATTCCTATTCTTTAATCCCTAGGAAAATGATTACACACTTATTTTAAAAATATTAGCAAATTAATGTCAATGATATATTTTCGCAATCATAATTAGCTCCCTGACTTCAGAAATAATAGCAATTTACATAGTTGCATTGGATGTAAATATTTATATATAAATATATGTAAATATATATATATATATATATATATATATATATATATATATATATATATATATACATATATATATATATATATATATATATATATATATATATATATATATATATATATATATATATATATAAATATATATATATATATATATGTAAGAATTAAATGAGCTTTTGTAATTTTCATTTGATACTAAAATGAGAAATCAAAATAGGTAGATATATTTAAATCACAAAATTTAAGGAGCCATATTATTTAATCATTTAACTTGTAAAAATAACAGGTCTTAAAATTTATTAATTTAAATATACAAATTGAAATAAGATATTAAAAAAAATTTGCAATCAAATTATAGTTTCTTGTCACTTTTTTTACAATGCGCAGTGAAATCAAATTTCTTTTACATATTTTTAAAATTAACTGCCTGTGAAGCAACGAAACGGTAATTTTAATAAATGCAGATTTTATATTCTTCATTGGAAACTAGTGTACTCAACTGTGACTGATTTGAGTTTATTTCGAAAGATAATGCATGATTAAATTGTAATTTTTTTACTGCTCAGGAACACAGGGAGAGACATCTTGAAAAGAAATGAAAAATACGTAAATTTAAATATAGACAGTAAAACTCTTCAAAATTTTAATTTAAAAAATATGAAACTCTTTCACTTTTCTCAAAGAAATGAATTTATGTATGACATATTTATTAATTTTTTTTTTTTAGATTTTTTATTTACTAGACACATTTTAAGTCCGTGTTTTTTATATTTTATTTGATCTTTCAATTCAATTAATTTTTCTAATTCGTGAACTGCGAGAATGAAATGAAATGAATTTATGTGTCTTATAATTTTTTTTCATTATTAATTTATTGTTGATAATATTTTTTCCAAAAAAGTAATATTTGATTTACCTAAAGTGTAGCCAATAAAACTTAGTAATTTTTATCGTCGCATATCCCAAATTGAATAAATAAATTTCCATATAGTGATTACTGAAGTATAAAGTTATTAATGATTATTTTTTTCGTCGTGAGTTTTAACAATAATTTAACAAATATTTTATTTAAAAAGTGAAGCAAGCAATTTTAATTTTGAATCGCATAATATTTTTTTTTTCTATATTGATAAACCTATCTCTAAAAACTCTTAACAATTTATGTTTACTTCATAAAATATGAGCTGATTTTTTTCTGTTATTTTTTTTTAAATTTCTGAGAATTTCTTAAATTTGAAATGATTTCTCTAAATCACATCACAGCCATGTAGATAAAATTTTAAATGGTATGATACATTCATTAGGGGTAATAATTTAAATAAAATGCAATATAAAAATTTAGAAATTTATGGAAAAAATAAATGGAAAAAAAAATCTTTGACAAATTATCTCAAGTTTAATGAAAATTAGGGAAAAATAATTGCAATTCATTACTTCCTTTTATAAGAATAATATTGTAATTAATACATTTTAATTAATTTAAAATAAATATGTTTTTTTCTAGCCATATCATTGAATATATAAAGCTGGATAAATATCCAAAAATTTTGAAATAATGTTGGATTGATACATGGTATTTTGGATGAACACATTTCTAATTTCCTTAATGCTGGTTCAGTTTTATTTATTTGCAATAAAATTATAAATTTAAAGAAGTAATCATTTTTAGAATTGAACTTCAGTTGTGCAGTTAATAATTAATATTTCAAAGCATTTCGTGAAATCACAGATTAGAAATGATGACTGCCTGAAGAAAAGTAAATTAAAAGCATAATTATTTTGTGTATGTTAAAATAATGTACATAAAATAAGAAAATAAATTGTGGCATTATTCTTAAATTTCCCTTATTTTATACAAAATAAAATAAAGGTTTGCATCAATGAGATAATTAAAAACATTTATCTGAATAATAAAGAATCAGAATTGACTAGCAATATATGCTTCTACAATAAAATGAAATCAAATATGGCACATTTTATTCAATTCAGATAATAAATAGCATCAAATAAAACATTTGCAAATGTGGTTTGACAATAATACAAATATATTACCTAATCAATAGATAAAATATCTATTCAAATTTCTTAAGTGAAATTTCAGGGCATTTATCAAAATGTATAGCATGAAAACAATAAATTGACATGGACTTCTGTGATATATTTTAAAAAATGGTCAAACTTTCGTTCAGGTAGATAAATATTTCTAAAATTAGTACACTTATATATCAAAAATATCTCACTTTTTTCAATGAAAAATATTTTCGATAGTATCAAGATGACATTTGATAAAGAATACCTGCAATAGTATGTTAAATATTTTAAAGATATGTAGAATTCTGTAAATTTCATTAGGGTAAATTCTAAGACTTTAACAAAAACCTATTCAATAAAAGTCAAATAAATTAAAATTACTCAACTGGAAAAATGGAGAAAATCTACAAATGAATCTTTATTTTTATATAGGAAGTTGAGATGCCAGTCGATTTAGAAGTTAGTGTCCCTAACTTGGAAACAGTACGTATGTTCCCGGATCGAATCCTGGTGCGGGTATATATGCTTTTATCTCTATTTTGTTTGTCTTTCTTTATAAATTCAGTTCCGGGGTGTAGATGGCACACCCACAGAATATTATAATTTAGAATCATAAAATGATGAATAAAATTTTCAAATATCTCTTTGTGTAAATAATGTAATTAATGTAAAGTTTAATTTACCGAAAATAAAAATTATATTATTCTTTTTAATAACATTAATATTTTCCACTTTAGGGAACAATTCATTGAGTCAATTAAAATTTTAAGAATAGAATAACGAAATTTCTCTCAAAAATTTTCCTTTAATATTGAGTAAATATAGTTATGCTCATTATTTTTAGACTATTCATTTTAAAATTAAAGTTTGAAAATACATTTTTACAAAATACTTTTAAACTATTTAAAAAGAATCAAAAGTTGAATCAGAAAAAAAAAAAACTCCCAAAAAACTCTAAATATTGATCTTGGATTAATTTTTAAATTAACCAAATTTTGTGTTCATTAAATAGTTAGAAGTACATTAATATTACTTTTTTTTACATCTAGTACGTATTACATGTGAAGTAATAATGTCAGATATTTCCTCTGAAGCATGCGTAAAAAATTAAATGTTCAGTAACGTTGAAAATGTTATTTTTAATTAAAATAACAAAATATATATCCTATGTAGCTTTTATGTTTCATTTTTATAAACATATAATAAAATAATAATCAATTATCTAATCAAAATATTTATAAAGTTTTGTGAATAAAATTATTAATTTAGAATAACATGAAACAAAAGCGTTAATATGAAAATTACATTACATTATGTGTATATATTTATTATATAATGTTTGTAACTATAAAATCAACATATAACATTTAGTTTATGAAACTTGATGGAACATCAGCACTTAATATAGATAAACCTGTTAATAATTTACAAGTGATATCTATTGAAAACCTGATTTATTATTCAAACAGGTTTGGTGCATCTACAAATTAAGAAGATTTCTGTTACGGACATTACGAAAGAGATCTAGATAATAACCTTAAGTTGCAACTTATCACAAAGCAGTTTAATATAATCCGCTTTAGAAAATGTGGTATTTTATAATTCTTTCCATTTGTATTCATGTTACAACAAGGAGGCCACTAAGGGCATTTGCCTCCCATTAGAGGAACAAGAGGGATTAAATTTAATGATGATATATTCTTCCAATGGTAATGGATAATCTCTCCCCATCGAACCTAAGCATGCAATATAATTTCTTAAGTGCATCAGTAAATTTCTAATAATAATAATAATAAAATTTTGCTTCGTTATTTCTCATTTTAACAAAAATTAGAACAATCTGTTTTCACAATAATGGCCTTGGCAATTTTCGATAGATAAATGCTTATTTTCTCTTTTAGTGTTGTATTTGTTGATACAGGGTCGGGTAATAACTTTTTTGATGTCGTATCTAATCATGAAAGAATTATTTTCCCCTAGGCAGAAGCCATTTGTCTTTGCTTCAAGAAATTCGTGCAGTGTAACACATATGATAAGTGTTCGTTATTATTAGAAAAGAGATTGTATAAAAGTCTCAAGATAATGATTTTTTCGTCCTTTTACCATGATATTTTGTTTTGTTTCGTCATTACATATTTGAAAGATGCAATTATTTTTAGTTATTATTCATCAATATTTTTGGAAATTCTTTTGTCTATTAAAGAAAATAGGCTTGTGTGTAAGGGAAGTCAGGGAATTACTTTTATTTGTCTTTTTATAACATGTAACCCTGTGCAGTGACATATTGAAATTTCTGTTAAATCGTTATTGGAAAATGCTTTCTGATTGTGATGCTCGATCGAACTGTTGTTCGATAAATAAAATATTTGATATTTTTGCAGCATAGTTTTCAAATAAAATCATTTTTTTCATACCATTAAGTGAAAGATTTATTGATTTAACTATAAATTTGACTTTTTATGACTGCGGGATTTGTTTTCAATGTAAAAGAAAACGTGAATTTTTTTTTCTACATGTGTTGAGGAAATAATTTTGAAACACACTTATTTTTGTGTATTTTTATGAACAATATTAATTTTCACATGTAGCAATTAATAGCGTAATGCCCTTTACAGATTCATTTATTTTGAAATATATAAAACAATCGTGTTCGTAAATTAAATGTAATGCAAGCTCAGGCAAAAAAGTGACAGAAGCAAAGCAAATGTGACATATTTGTAAAGTCTATTTATTAAACCAAAGATAAAGATAAAAAAATTCAAAATTTTTGAATTCATAAATAAAAATTGTGGTTTTTATTCCCTGGAGCAAATTTTAAAAAAGAACCTATATACAAAAACAATTATAACATATTCGTTTTTAGGGTTAAAACATAGTATGCCATTCAGACGATGCAATACAAACATACAAAACATAGGCATGCTGAGTATCAAATTATAGATCTGATCTTGCGGTATATTACACCACTCATAAAGCAATGATCTTCGAAGTTTCAGTAAACATGTGGGATCTGATTGACGAGCTGCAATTCATCGGCCAAGCATGTCCCACATATGTTCTATTTGATTCAAGTCTAGTGAGTATGCTGGCCAGTCCATATGTTCGATACCCTCAAATTGAAGGCATCCGTCTACAATACTTGCACGGTTAGGACGGACGTTGTCACCTAGAAACAGAAATTATGCACCCATGGCACCCCGAAGCAAACCTACATGTTGTTCCAGAATGACATCCCGATAGATGTGGCCTGTCATGGTTACATTCTGAACATGCATGTTAGTTCTGGAACCCAGAATAATTCCTCACCAAACAAGCAATAATTCATCACCATAACGGTGTCGTTCAATGGTCTTCTCTTCTTGGTAACGGGTACTTGGCCCTACTCCATATGAAAGTCCATGAGAATAAGACTGAAAGCTAAACCTAGACTCGTTGGAAAACATCACAGAAGACCAATAATGAGGGGCTGAAATGTATTCTCTCTACTTTAGGCTTACCGCAAGTGAAAATGAGTTTCGATAAGTTGAACACATCTGACAGGGCAATGAGCATGTAGACCAATGTGTTCTAAGCATGTGTATACGGTCTGCCTTGAAATTGTCGCACCAGTAGCTGAAAAGAGCTGACGAGACAGGCCTGAAGCTGAGCTTCATCTCTTTCTTTTGGCAGTAACTGCCAAATACCGGTCCTCATTCAGCGTTGTGGGCTGTAACGTCTACTCACGTTACCATCATCTTGGAACCGTTGCCAAAGCCTGGAGATGACACTCTAGATGATTCCAAGTTCCTCAGATACTTTCAGCTGGGTATGTCCACATTCCAGATGGACGATATTCTACCACGTAAAATATTATCCAAATGGTTCCTTTGTATCATAGCTATGTGCTTATTGCACTGAAAGGCTTTTAAAGTGTTTGCGAACAATTTTACTTTTTTCCAACCGTTCCTATATAACCCTCTCTGGTGGGTTCTTTATATATATATATATATATATATATATATATATATATATATATATATATATATATATATATATATATATATATATATATATATATATATATATATATATATATATATATATATATATATATATATATATTTATATATCAATGTAATTATTTACACCATTTTTTGTAAATTTATCTCTATCTATTTATATAGAAATAATATATATAAATAAAGTGTGAAAAATTAAATTAAAAATTTCCAAAAGAATTTATCATATTCAATTAAATGTAGATTTTATATTAATATTTATATTAAAAGTTTGATGTTCGTTTGTTAGAATAAAATTAATTCTTAATTACATTTAATGAAGTATAAATCTAGCAATTTTAAATCTGCACATAGAAAATGTTTTACAAAACATCGTGACTGTTACCCGGAGGAATTCCTTTTAAGAAATCTGAAACGTATTCGAGTTCAAATTGCATCCATTTCGAATGCATTTCCTTTTTCTTCGCTAGGAAAATACAAATAACAAACAATACGGAAAATCTGTACTACGTGACGTGGAAAACAAATAGATGCTTAATATCATTCAGTTACTTAAACCTAAACATATGTTAGATAAGGAAATATTGAAAATTCTGTCTCATATAATTCTTTATACAAAATCATGGACCTTGAATCTGAGGAAAAAATAATAATATAAAAAATGAAACTATTATATAACTCATGGTTGAAATGCACACAATCGATACATACTTTCTAAAACTGGGAAATTTTTCTTCTTAAAGTTTGACACTAAAACTAAGGCAAAGATGCTTCTGGGAGATATAAAAATGATATAAACTGTTTCGACTTTATTCTAGTAACAAGTGCAGATGAACGAGTTCCATGGCTTCAAATATTCCTTTGGGAAATATAGTGTAAGGAAGACATGGTTTTATTATAGGATTTACTACCAAAGAGTTTTAAGGAAATCCTTTTTTATTTGGAAACGCTTTGTGAAAATGTTTCAAAATTACTTTACATTTAAATTTTGTATTATATTTCATGAATTTCTGTTAAATGTCATCTATCCATAACTCGTCAAGTGTACTTCATGAATATGGAATTTTCTTGTAAAATCAAAGTAAATTGCAGTTATTTCAACTCATTGATATAATCTACGAACAAATATTTAAGGTATAAGCCTAAAATATTTAAAATATCTTTATTTTTCTTTTTTTTTCAATTAAAATAAATTGATTGGTATCTTCTTTGAAAAGTTCATACTACTTCGCCTCCTCCATTCTTTACTTCCCAATAAAATGTATTACTAAAAAAATATTTTTAAAATATTTAATACATTACATTATTGATGGCGTTTGTTCTACAGATCAAATAACAATGCTTTTTCTACCGATTGTCTTCAAAATAACAAGCTACATGATCAGTTAAATATATATTTCATAAAATAAGTGAATGATTAGAAGTAAATGAAAAAGTATGGTATATTAACTGTATTTGAGATTTAAATCTTTGGATTATTAAATAAAACGCAATATTTATAAGAATTTATAATGTCTTAAAAATATGTTATTAAATTCATATAGAATTTGAGCATATATACACCTAAACACATTAAGTAGTACGTTTTGATTTTTATATCAATGAGAATGTAATCAATTTCAGTATTATTAATAGCGATTCTAATGTTTTATAGCACAGTTTCCTTTTTCTTTCAAAGTAAATATTATTTGTAATAAATAATAATTTCTAAATTCAAGTTTCTAAGGGATAATTCAGAGTGAGGGATAGTGTCACGTTTTATCCTTTTTTTGTTTGTTTTTGAAATCTGTATTTATAAATACCTTATATACAGAACTATCCAAATTTCCTTAGTCGTTGATTTGCAACATAAATATTTTCTTGAATATTAACTCGTAATTATTCATGAGAAGCACAAGCAAATAGTAGCTTATTTTAAATATTATCAACAGTTTTCAGAGGGTTTTCATTTTTAAACTTAGTATATAATATTTACAGTTATACGCTATTGCACTGTTGCAATGATAACACTTATTTAAACTATTTAAATATCTTAACCTCTCACAAAACTATATCAACTATCATATTTAGTCAGAATATTTTATGGTTTTGCTATTTCTTCACTGTTGTATAACTTTGGGTTCAACTAAATTTAGGTTATTAAACATAGAAAACCTAAAGTAAAATTCTTGTAAGATTAATAATTTATTAAACAACATGGAAGACAGTTTCAATAAATTATATGCATAAATTTAGAATTTATATCATATTTTTATATAAAGAATGTCTTGTCATTTTCATTATTGAAACCTGTAAAATTAAGTCAAGAGTGTTTGATTTACATAGCTACATGGTATAAAAACATGCTAGGAATTATGGTAAGATTATAAAAATGAAATGTGTGGTGTTTTACGTCTCCTCATAAACTATGAAGTAAGAAAAATTATTAATATTTTTTAAATTAAGCTATCGAGACTTTTTTGTTCCTTACATTCCTAAGTATCTATTACATGCTCTAAAAATCCAATTTAAAATTTTGCAATTATATTATTGAATATAAAATTGCTTGAAAATTTTACTTATTTTTATGAGTCTTAACCTCTGATTTTTAGCACCTGTTTTATCCGAATCTAACCTAATTGCAACTTCAAAATAGAAACTTTTGCAAGAATGATATTTAATAATTTTTATTTGCAGTCATAATTATAGAAAAAACATATTCATTCAATTCAAATACATTTTTATTGGAAATGATTAGTTCTATTATTCTTTTTTTATTTTTGTTTCAATTAATTAGGTTTTAACTTGTTCTTTATAAGATAATCTCAGTTTTGTATTTCAAGTTAATTATATTACTTAAAATATTGCATTTCTATTACGTTCATATATATATATATATATATATATATTAGAGTAGAGCAATAAGACTCAGTAGATAGTTATTTACTGTAAAATGGGACAAGTACGACGTATCTTATTCTCATTGCTTCTTATAATATTTTACCCACAAGTAGACAAATTATAATTGATTCCAGACATTCCAGATAGTTCTCGGAATGAGTTTTGCTTATAAGCTTTTTTGCCTGGATTTTGTTAGTTCGCAAATTTTTCTACTTGATTTTTGAAATTTCGAGAGATCACGGTTAGCAAAAGATTGCAATGATAAATGCGTTACAATTATTAGAAAAAATCTTAACAAACAATAATTGCTTTCACTGATGATCCAGAAGTTTAATTAAACACTGATTTTTAAATTATTTTATCTTTGATTAAGTTCCACTATAAGGAATGAAAACCCTAATTAGTGTATTCAAATTATCATTCACAATCTTAGTCATAATTAAATTTATTTATTAGTTACACGGGGTTACGTAAATTCTACTCATATGATTAGATGATGATTTCTTTTAAAGTGCTTTTATAATTAATTATATAATCAATCAAAGACGCAAATATAATTGCAATAAAACATGCATAAGCTATTCTGAAAAGTACAATTTAAAGCCAAGTGTTCTTTTCAAAGCATTCTTAGTTTAAAAAATACATTTTTTAATAAATGAGATGAATTGTAGAAATGAATTATGTGTAATATTCAAACACATTTGTAGCATGACTGAGTCATACCACTGTTAACCCCTGTTTGATTTGAAATTCTAGAAGAACTTCTTATATAATGAGTTTAGTGCTATTTAATTGCAACTTGGCAAATTATATTTGCTGAATAATTTTGTTTTGATATTATCATTCCATATTTAAACTGAATTTTATTAAGAATAACTGCAGAATAAAGAATTCAATTCTGAATTTTTTTTCTTTATATTATGTTTTTTATAGAAAATGTAGCAATAAAAGTAATCTTCAAGAAAAATGTACATATCTATTATATTTTAAATAAGTTTATAATAAAATTGCGCTAAAAATAGGTTTAATGAAAATTTACTCTAAAATATTTCTAGTTAAAATTTAATTAATTCTAGGATTACTTATTTTAAAATATTTATAATATCAAAATTTTTTAATAAATAATTGAAATTAAATAATGCCACAATCAAACTTACACATTACATTTTTACCTTAGTGAAACTAAGAAAATCTTGTATTTTTGTTATATGATTAAATAATACCTACGGTACATGATTATATTGATAATGCATTTACGTAAAACACATTTAAAACACAGTGATTCCAAAAGAAGTCCAATAAAAGAAGTTAAATTGTTTTAATAAAATCAATATAAATATGATTATTAACAGTTGAATGATTTTAAGCTTAATTTTTTTATTGTCAAATCAAAAATGCGTGGGCTTTGGTGTATATCCTTTATTCATATAATTGTAATAAACTATTTTTTCAATGCAATTATTTCTAAAATATTCGATCTGCACTTAAAAGAGAAAGTCCATGTTTAATGCATGGTAATTCAAAATTCTTAAGCATTCTAAATGACTTTACTGAATTTCTTAAGATATTTAAGAGTTCCATGGCAGTTATTTATACATTATTGTCTAAGGCTGAAAGAGGGAATGCGTTTGGTGTAATGAAAGCCTTAGCAGTTTCTCGATGAAAGGTTTCTTTTTGAAGTGCGTAAGGCATTTAATGTTTCAAGTAAGGAATCTCAAAAGGAATCTTCACTTAAGTGTACTTTTAAACTACAAATTCAGTCTTTAATAAAAGGGACTGAATAGTTGATCCTTTTATACTGCATAAGAATATTATGATGTTAGGCCATCATACATCCATTAGCTTAAAATGTGCTTTATGGTATTGCAAGTTTTGGAAGAAACTTTAATTAAAAATGTTAAATAATATTTACTAAATGTGAATTTTTCTTTTTACATGCATTGTGTAAAATTAGAATATATATATATATATATATATATATATATATATATATATATATATATATATATATATATATATATATATATATATATATATATATATATATATATATATATATATATATATATATATATATATATATATATATATATATATATATATATATATATATATATATATATATATATATATATATATATATTATTTATGACTTGAATAACCAAATGCAGTGGAATTGAGAATTTTGCCTAAATATTTCATGAAATTAATGTGAAACTTGCATACTTTGATGCAATGAATTACAAACCACATTGCCCATAACTGAATGATGTATAGCATACTCTAATTGTGCAGAAAAATATTTCTTCTCACATTAAGGCATAGTACAAAAACTTTAATTTAATGTAAAATAAATATATATTTTTATCTATTTATATAAAATATATATAAATAAGTTATATTTTTGAATTAATAAACGTTAATGATCTGATACTGTAAAACGTGGAATGTAAGATATAATTTGAAAATATCATTTTGTTGTATTTTTTTATAGTTTTTCTATTCTTGTGAAAATGAAAATTAAATTTACTGGAAATGAAGCATTTAAAATAATTAACTATATTAGATTTTGAAATTAAATTTTGGAAAAATAATAAATCATAAAAATAATTCAACATTTTCTGTAATTATGGTACCATTTTTGTTTTTCCTTATAATTTCTAACAACTGTACTAGATATATATTTTTCGATCAAATTTCAGATCTTTAAAATGTACTAATCATAAACCACAGCACAAAAACTGCATTATTGCTTCAATAAAAAAACTATTTTATTTAGTTCAGGTTAACAAATTAATTTTGGTTTAGTCATTTACATTATAAAGTCTTGATTTTGAAAAGTTTGTTAAATTCATATAAATATATATTTAAATTTTCTTTTTGAATTATTTCAGACATTCATGATTGACAGTCTAAACTAATAAAGCATTTAAAAATTTTAGATTACAAAATAAAGTTTTAGCCAACAGCTCTGCAAAAAATGTTAAAAAACTAAGGTTTTAATTTTATTCAAATAAATGTTTTAAATCATTAATTGCAGCTATTCATTAGTCATTTAATAACTGAAATGTTTTAAAATTTTCATTAATTGAATATTATATAAGTATATAAAGATAAAGTAACTTTCAAATTATGAATATGACCAAAATAATTTTTAAAATCAATAAATTATTATATTTTCTCAGGCTGGACCAAATATTCACTTATATTTACATTCAAAATTGATTAGGAAGAAATATGTGAAAGTTCTTTTATGTATTTGTTATTTGAATGTTAAATTTTAGAAAAAAAATATATGGTTCATTCATTTTAAAAATTAAAAAAAAATAGTTTTTATTAATTAGAAACTGAAAATTTTTAAATATAAATTTTTAAAGGAAACAAAATTTGCCATTGTTTTTTTGTTGTAAGGTAATGAATAAAAATATTGTTATAAATCATTTGTCAAACAAACAGTACGGATCTTTCTTTTTGTTTGAAAAAAAATGAATGTAAGACAAGTAATAAATTAATACAATTACATTTTCCTTGAAATTATTGCATGTGAAAAAATATCAATACGATTAACTAATTCTAAGGAGCGAATGATGGGAATATCCGTCTGTTTTCCAACAAATAAGTGATACATAATAAATATGTCACCATCTTAAATATAAAATAGTAATTTCTTGAGGCTTCGGAACACTAAAGAACTAAATAAATTTGACCGATGCCGCCATTTGATATTGTGCTGTTATGTGAAGTTCTGTTTGTAGAAAGGTCTTTGAATAAAAGTAGCTTGAGAGCACTTAAATATTTGGAATGTGAATGTTTGAAATTTCACATCTTGTTCATTATCCTTTTGCTATTTTACCAAATTGTCATATTTATGCAAAGAAGACATGAATGTGATATTTGTAGAAAAATAGTGCATAAATATGCCTAGTTGGCTCGCAGATTAATATTCTCAAAAACCCTTTTACATTGGCCTCCATCCGATTTGGTCGTCTACAGAATATTTGATAGCCAACAATCTTATTTTACCAAGCGAAATACTCTTTTATACATTGTGACGCCAACGATGTGTGGGCATTCAATTATACAGGTGCATATACTATTTTTCTTTAATTTCATTTCGCATAGATATTTACACAGGCATTCAATAAAATTAACTACGGGCATTCAGGTTAGCACAGTTTACCTTGAGTCAAAACTTATTTGATCAGATATATTTTGCTTGAAAAGTACATAAAACCTCAGAAATGTTGATTTCTATTCTTTGCGACAAATCACCTGGAATTTCTCCTGGATCAAATATCATTATAAAAGTACATTCGATGTGGGATTATAAAAGTGGTTATAATATTTTGATTTTTTAGAGCACTTGAAATTTTTATGTAATGTAATTTATACAAGAATTCAGAAATTGTCAAATATATTTCAATATGTATTTTTTTTTAAATTTTCTTGAAATATAAAAAAAATATTAACATTGGAGACAATAGATCACATTTGTATGTATTTGATTAATCACAATTGAATATAATGCAAACCAATAAATATTAATGCATAATTGAATGCTTTAAAATAATTAATTTTCCTTATTTACTATTTTTTTTTATTTCAACCCTCAAAATGAAATAAAATTAACTAAAGCATATTGTAATATTTTGCAGTTTGTCCTTTAAAGAAAGAAATATACGTATAGTTTTTTTTTACTTGAAGAATGCTTTAAATAATATAATTAATATAATTCCTTATATTATATATATATATATATATATATATATATATATATATATATATATATATATATATATATATATATATATATATATATATATATATATATATATATATATATATATATATACAGAGAGAGAGCGAGATAGAGTGTGTGTGTCCAATAAAATTATTTTAATAATAAAAGAATTAACATATTTTTCCAATTTTAAGGTTATTATTATTGCATTTATTTTTATAATACTATATTTATTCAAAATTTTATAATGATTTAAATTATTTTATTCCATTAAAAATCCGTCTGTTCTTCAATTAAGTAAATTGCAAAAATTAAAATTATTTTCATCCAAGTTTTTGTCTGTACATTGATGAATTAATTTAAAATATTGTACATTCACATTGATATTTTTTACATCACACAATAGGTTGAGAATATGCAGAATACTAAACGTATACATATCTTTAAAAGCATCTGCAACTTAAATAATTATGTCTTAAAATATTTTTGCTTTTTAATTGCAATTTTTGTTCTAGTTTTCATTTTTGTTGATTAAACTATTCTTTTGATTTCATATTTTTAAATTCAAATTAAATATTATGCAGCATAAAAAGGTAATAAATATTTAATCATTATATATATTATCGAAGAATTAGTATTCAATTAATTAAAAAATAAACGTAAATAAATTTATTTTTAAGGCTTAAATTTTAATAAATTAATTAAAGTTTATCTTAATATCTTTTAAAGATTTTAAGTAAATCAATTTCAAATAAATTATAAACGTGTACCTTTTAAAGGTATTTAAAAGATTACTTATTAATCTGTGAGATGATTAAATTAAATATCATGTTAGGAAAAATGAAGCTTATAATTAATTAAAAAGCAAAAAGGAGTACCTGTGAATGGTTAATAATACTATCATGGTTAAAATATTGAATATTTGCTAAATTGTTATAATATTATGCACTCATAAGTACTTAATGTCTTTTAATAAATGAAAATAAAATAAATATTAAAAAATATATCAATGATTCTTAAATTTATGCATGTTAACATATTCTCAAATAAAAATCTACTTAAAACTTGAATTTAAGAAAGTACAAGTAATTTATTTTTCCATAAACTCTGACATAAAATAATTAAAGATATTCATATATTAAAATTCTTTTAATATACATGTAGTTTCAATTTTAATATATTCCATATTTAAACTTAATCATTTTTATAATCAGTTTTTAACGAAAATGCAAAAATGAAATTTTTATTCTAATTCGTACTTACACAGTATAAATGGCAATATGAATTACAAGGTAATATATTTTGTCAAGGTGAAAGTATATATTTACTTTTTCAAAAGAAAAATATATATACAAAGTTGTTTTTCTAAAAATGTCTTTTTTTCTTAATGTGCAGTTCAGTTTAACTATGTCTTTTGAGTTTCAATTTCAGAATCGTATTTCAGCACTTACAGCAGATCTCCGTGCTGCTTACGAACTACTTTCTAAAAAAAATCGCTTTTGACCTAATGTTAGTCATCATCATCATCTCTGCAACGACTGATGAAATCACCTTAGAAGCATGCAAGAATTTTTTTACTTAATATACTGCGTTTCCAAGAACATCATTCCCTTTTTCGAAGAAAATTATATGCCTCAATTATTATTTTTTCATACATCAGAATATTCATTAAAATGGATTATCCATTAACTTAAGAACAATAATATAATCAATTAGTTTCTTTAGATATAAAAAGCTATAATCTTGTAATAAATATTTAAACTATCCCATTTTAAGATTTTTACTAATAGGTTTTCCTCATTTGAAAATTTTACTTTCATTAAAATTAAAACTTGCCAAAGATGAAACCGTGCATACATAGCATAAATATTCGCATATATATACGTACATACCTAAATTATATATATATATATATAATATATATATATATACATATATATACACACACATTTATATATATATATATATATATATATATATATATATATATATATATATATATATATATATATATATATATATATATATATATATATATATATATATATATATATATATATATATATATATATATATATATATATATATATATATATATATATATATATATATATATATATATAAATATATACATACATGAAGGAGGATAAAAGATAAGTTTAAATACAATCTTAAAATCTCCAACAAGTAAAACAAAATTTGAAAAATCAATGACAAAAATAAAAAAACTTTTTTCCAACTATAGAATTAAAAAAAATTAATAAAAAACAAAAATTAAGTAAAATAGGGACTAGCAAAATTAAAAGTAATCTGCAATGCTGATGCCATACACAAAAATGTTACGTTATATATAGTAATACACTGCATGGTTGTTCCAGTTTGTATAACTTTTCTCCATTCCAAATATCAGATATACTTAATGCTATTTTATATGGATTAAATAAATAATTTTTGCCATCTGTGAATGTAACCATTTTTCAACGTTTGAAGGGTTGGATGGTTTAAATGAACTAAAAACTGTCAATCATCCGCAAACAGCAACGTTTCCGAAATATGAATTATAGGTAAATCATTAAACAATGAGTCAGTTTTTGCATAATTTAAATTTATAACAATGCAATAATTTAAACGTTGAATACTTTTGTTGAAATTTTTTGGTACTAAAAATGTGAATTTTTTTTCTGTAATGGAAAAATGACACGAAATAAATTTATTCTGTCTTTATTATTTTCTTCATTTTTTCTGATGTTAAAATATTTGATGCATTGCATTTAAAAATGCAATTTAAGGAATGATTACCATTTTGATAATGAATGTAACACAAGCTATCATCTATTACTGCCCTCATATTATATATTATATTTTAGAATAATATCCAGCACATGATTGTAGAATTTCTAATATCTTAAATATTCCTTCAGTTAGACAAATGCTTTTTTAACTTCCTTTAATGCATACACTTATAACTAATGAATAACATAATCAAAAAACCTTCATCTAAAACATTTATCATGCAATCTAAATTAATTTGATTTTAAAAATTTTTATTTGTTTGTTAGTTTTGTTCAATTTGTATAGTTCATTAAGTTGTTATTGTTTAGGATAACATATCAAACTATTTTACTTATATTAGTAAATGTAGTAAAAAGTACTATTTTAAAGTATCAACGTTACATTTCTTATTATAGCCACAACTTGCATTGATAGTAATTAATTTTTAAATTTCATTGAAATAAAAGACGAACTTCAAATCGTATCTGATTTTTTCAAGCATTACGACATTACGTATAATCTTTCCTGCGTTCATATTAATAGGATTAAAATATGCATACAATTATAGAATTAGTTACATTTAAACTTATTATGTCTATTAAATTCAGTAGAAGTAAATTTGTACAATTTGGGATTTTCTCGTAATCTTAATATAAAACAGATAAAATTTACAATCCTATTCATGTGTTGATTATCAAAGTAAATTATTCATTAATATTTGAATGTTTACAGTAACTTTCTGTATAAAGTTCTTATTAGAATATACATTACATACGAAATTTTTAATATTAAATGAAAGAGAGTATTAAGTAATCTGAAAGCAAACAAATACTTTAGATGATAATTAATCTTGAACGGTGTAGTATACGCACACTCACATACAAACCCAATCCAAAAAAATTTTTACATTTCACTTACGTTTTTATGCGCTTCAGAATTGCTAAATTATAAAAAAAAATTATTACAATTAATATTCTTAAATATTTGGTAAAAAAATCTCTGTTTAATTTATATATTTTCTTATGGTAAATATGTCTCATCATTAAAAGTACTTTTATTATTGTGTTAAATAAATTTAGAGTTTTAAAAACATTAAATAAAAAAATATTACTGGATATAACTGAAGGTAAATTATTTTAATTCCAACAATAATTTCTGCATTTAAAATATATTTATATGGAAAGTATTACTAATTAAATCATACTTGAATTTCCTACGTTGAGAAAATGCATAATTAGCATTAACATATTGAAAGAGATTATAAGTCGAGTGGAAAGGCTTAACTATAAAATTTATTTACTCTTAAAATAATTTGCATGATTAATAAATGCAGCTAATGAGGAAAACTGCAAATTTAAAAATTTATAATGTTGAAAAATAAACCAGTTTCAACAGAATAATACTTTTCTTTCAAAATACAATAATATTGTTTTCAATGCAATATAATAATGTCTAAGATAATTAAAAGCATTCTTATATCATGCAAGATTTAAATAAAAATAAATTTTGAATTCATCAGTTTATTGTTAGATATTATTAAATTATGAATTTATAAATGTAAAATAAATTGCACATACATTGGTTGCCTTTATTTACATTGAATGACGCAAAAGTTACGATGTTTCTTTTAATTTATATATATAAAACTCATTTCCATAAATTCTTCAAGACGTTTAATTTGGATTATTTCTTTTTAGTTTTGAAATAATTGTACTTATATTTAAAATAATTACTCTCTCGTCTTTTACCAATCACGTTGTAGAATATAAGATTATTTTAATTTGCGACACAGTTTTATCCTTTTTGAATAAAACATAAAAAAAAAGAAAAAGAAAAAAAAAAAAAAACCCTGATGTGTGTGTGTGTACAAATTATCCAGAACATTCTTAGGAAGATGACTTTTACATGTAGGCTTTAAAATAAATATATTTTTAGCTGCAAACTCTTTTATAGTACTTCAAAATAAGTAATTAACTTATTCACTACTGATCGTATCCTTCAAAAGAAAAAAAAATATTGGAAAATTGTAAACATCATTCTTCGGTTTCACTGAAAAATAAAATACTATATTTATATTGCATGACTTTCAAGTAAAAAAAGAAATCATGTTAAAATTTAATTTAATTTAATTTCAAAAAGAGGTATTGATGTCGTGTAATTATTTTTCATTTGATATGAATAATTCTTAAAAGAAAATATGCTGCTACACTTTTTGAAATTTTCATTTTTTTTCACGTCTAATTAAATTTGTTGACTTTTAATTTGCAAATTCTAATTTTACAATTCTAATAACTTCAATGGTATTAGAATTGTAATATTAGAATTTGTTTCAAAATTTTAATATATTCTGTATTAAAATTGCAGTAAAATACAATTAAAAATAAATTGACTAATTATTAATTATTAATATCTAATTTAAAATAATCATGAATCATAATGAAGTTTAAAACTACGTTAAAGCTATTTTGCCCTTTTGAAATTCAAAAATAATATTAAGCTATGTGATTTTCAAGTAATATTTTGTACTACATCAGTTATTTACATACAATTCACCATGTTATTTTCCATACTTTTTTGATTCTTAATTTTATTCATTTATCTGATTTTGTAATTAATTAGTGAATATTTAAATATATGCATTCAAATGAAACCAACCAATTCAAAAATTTAGGCTTAATTTGCATAAAATTATATTAAATTAAATGCATGTGTTTCTACATATCTCATAAATTCTTGAAAATATATAAGAATCCCATATACATATTATGCATTAAAAATTGCATTTAATTTTAATTCATAAATTTAATACAAAAGAGGAATACTATAGGAAAATTTATAATGGAAATATACAAATTAGTACTTTTATTAATTCATTTAACAAACTAAATCTTTCACTCAATAAATTATCCCAATTATATATTTATATAATTATACAATTTAAGAATAATTTTATTCTTTAAATCATATCTTATAAATTATTTCAGGAACAGATACAGAGGGAAAAACAGAAACGAATTAAATGCTGTTTAAAAATATTACAGTTTATTTGATATTTTTATTTAGTATAATTTTTTTATGTTATGTTCTTTTAATATGTTTTTTTATATATTTCATGTATTTTTATTTACAGCAATAAAAAGGAATATTAAATCTATATAAAATAACAAACTTTGTATCTAAATTGTTTTTTGATACTTATATGTAAACGCACTAATTATTCTTAATTATATATATATCATTATTAATAATTTATGTGAGCATTTTTAAATATCTTATTCAATGATTAAAATAGTATTTATTACATTTTTAAAAATGTATTCATACGAATATATTCTTTGAAACTTGGCAAAATTGCAGATCATGTTTTCAGAACTTGATTCTTTTTCTTTAGCTTACTTTCCTAAAGAAAACAACTTTGCTATGTCTAGGATTTTTATTATTGGAACCAGGGAATATTTGAAAGTGGATTACATAAATCTATTCCTGCACTCTTTCGTAACGAACTATGGACTTGGGGTAAATAACGTTCCTGGATTTCTGAGAATACGGAATTTCGGATCTTTCTTGGAGATCGTTTTAGGTCTTCTAGATGCTTGCAAAGGATAATGGTGTATGATAAAATGAAGCATTTATATTTTTATCTATATGTTATATATTGGAAAATATGCTTAAAAAATTTAAGATTCAACTTCAAAGATTTTTTCAAAAAAGTATGGTCATGATATTGCTACTTACTCTAAGTAAGCGATTACTTTTCTCCAGCACAAATATTAATTTTTATATTCATTGAAAATAAACAAATGTTATCCTTTTAAATTTTACCTAGTCAATAAAAAGAAAATCTGTAAGTCATACATCATAACATCTCTTAAAAATTATCTCCTGTAAACCAGATAAATTATTAATAAAATTATTTGAATCGGCATTAATCATGGTAAACATTAATATTATTATTGAACCTTATCATTATAATTCAAAACACATGGATAAGAATGAATATTTATTTCAAATGTATCAGCTACAAATGATGTAAATTTACTCTAGTTAAAAAAACAGATAAGATATAACAGATTTGTGTCTATTTAGTGGTATCACAGAATGATTAATAAAGATTTCGTTCTGATAGTAAACGATCTTTGTAATGAGGCTTTGACAGTGGGAAAAGTTCATCATCTATGCAACACTATGTCTATAAAAATTAACATCATTTCTGTTATTAATTGTATAATTTATCATATTTGCTGTTACTTACATATGAATATTAGGTTTAAATAATCATGTCAAATAAGAAAGAAAGTAGAGGACTTAGTAATAAGAATTGATGCTCATACAAACTTATGAAAACATCTGCAATTCTAAACAGCTTGAAAAGGTGTTTAGCATAATTTCTGCTCTTCTTTAAAACACAGGTAATCACCGTGGATTTAAAGGTGTTTTTTTCACGTGGTGCACTTTTGTGAATACGGTATGGGCTCTGAACCTGATGCTAACAATGCTTCAAGGAATTTTATCATTGCGATGTGTTATTTCCTGTTATAGAGAATTTATCACAGAAATTTTTGTTATTCTATTCAGTAAATTTTATGTATTTTCCAAAAGAAAAAAAAAGCTTTAAAACGTGAATAATACTATCAAAATATTTCTTTATTTTTTTATATTTATCAATGTGCACAAATAAGATAAAAAGAATTTAAGTTAATAAATATTGTATTGTCAAAATCTTTGCTTCTTCGTTAGTACATATTAAAATATTTTAGGAAATATTTCAAATATTCGAGAACAGCTGTTTTTCAATAATTTACAAAAGTATGTAACAATTATTCCAAAATGATTAATAGTTTTTGGGAATAAAATCTGAGGGACAATTATTATAGATTTTAAATTTATTAATCATTTGAATAATTTCTCAGTTTCTTTGTTTTTTAGACTATTTCTGATAATAATATCGAAATTCATATATTTTACATCCTTCCATTTATTTTCGGTGAACAATGAATTTAATTCACTTTTACAAAATGAATACCGATTATTATTCAACCAACTGACTTCTTTCACTTTTCCGCATACTTAATAATGTAGGATATTCGATGCTTCAAAAACTAGCTCCACATTTCGGGTATTCTTTCTCATGTTTTCCCGGGAATTCCTGACCAGTGGGTATTTGTTCATCGTTACGGAAAAGAATTCTATACAGAAGTTATTGAGACGAACAAGTTGAAAATAGAAAGGAGGTCGTCTTAAGAAAATATGATATTCTAAAGAAAATTGAATATACCTGTCAGGTATTGGGCGATTATGGAACACTTGCAACATAGCGAAAAACTTCTTTGATTGGTTAATTTTTTTTCCTTTCCAGAACTCTATTACATTTTATGAAAATGAAATATGATAATAAAGTTATTATTTGCAAAATAAAATTACAGTTAGATTAATAAACAACTCTTAGCATTTTTTTATTATCTTTTGATCCATGATGACGAACATGCTCAAATTTAGTTATTAAAGAAAAATATATTTCATATAAAAATATAATCAAAATAAAACTAATTTAAATTTGATTTTGAGAAAAGTGCTTCTTCTAAAAACAGTTAGTTCATTTATTTACAAAACCTTGAATTTAAAAAAACTTTAATGTTAATATTCTAAATAATTGTGTAGAATTAAAGCTGTGATTCATAGTTAAAAATCCCATTTTGAAGAATATCAGTATTTGAAATATCATTGTTATCGAAATAAATATATTGCATTTAATTTAAATTTTAAATTCAAATACCTGTGCATCTAATCAATGCATTATGATTAGATTTATTTTGATAAATACGATGCATATATATGAAACACCAAATGGGTTAAGTAATTTCTTTCCTTGATTTTATGTAACAACTTCAAATTAATTTTTTTAATGATATAAACTATTTAACTTAATACAAATATTATAAGATGAAGTTTGTGCAAAATGATTACATTTACCTGAAGCTGGATTTATAAATTATTTTCTATTCAAATAAAATATAAGTTCAATATATGCTTAAAAGTTTAAAACGTATAATAAATAAAAATCAAAATTTGGTAGTAATTCACACCATATATTTTGGTTGTATTTGTTTTTAACTTCAAATTTTATATTGTTATTAGAATATAAAATTACATTTATATTTTAAGCTCATATGTTTTAAGCAAAGTGATACATGTCTAATGAGCAGTGTTTGATTAATTATTAAGATAATCAGTGGACGCCAAATAAATAACTCTAGCTTTGCTTATAATTAAGTGAAATGCTTACAGAAATATTCATAACATTAAAATTGGATACTTCAATTTTAATTAATAATAGTGATTCACCTTTCATAAGTAAACATAGTTTCACCAATTCAGGAAAATATATAGCCTCTCTTGTGTTCTGGAAACTTCCACAATATATTCAAATATTTCGAATATTAAATCAGGTTAATCTTAAAGGCTGAAATAACTCGCATTCATCATTCGCAGACGGAGCCATAAGCAATTAATATGCATGCATCTTAAGCAATGTAATAAGTCGGTTTTCATATTTGTTGCATTGCTTGGATTTTTGGTTTAATTATTACGGTTGGGACGTTTCTTTGAGGCTTAGAATTTATTCAAACGTTCGGAAGCGAATGAAACAGTTCCTTTCTTAATATTCGCAAGGAGTTGGGAATTGCCTAAATTAATTCTTGCCACATGGCTTTCGTAAATCTCTGACACGGCAACATGAAGAGATTCACTAAGAGCAGAAATCTTTGCTCAAATTATTTCTCAGGTTATACTTTTTAATTAAGAAACATTCTGGATCGTGTATAACAAACAGTTGCTATAGACCCTTGAGATACATTTCCGTTTTACCGCTAAGATTTCATTATAGGGGAAGCAGGAAATGACTTTACTTGTTAAACTTGAAAGCAACACGTATAAATTAACCTTGCTAAATAATTGAATAATTGAAAATATGATTTTGCATGAAGATCTTTATTTTTTGTCCCATTTCTTTTTCAACTGTTATATTCAGAAATTTGTATAATTTTTATGTGCTTACAATAATCACATAATCTTAAGGATTAAAATCTATAATTCTATTTTGCTTCATTAAAAAATGATATAAAAATGTCTATTACTTATTGTTAAAATTTATTTTAAATATCTGTTAGAAATTAATTTTCACTCATGATTTGGATTTTAAACCTCTTAATTTAAGTGATAAATTTAAATTTCATTCAAAGGCAAAAAGATAGTTATTAACCTAGTACATCGCTTAAAAACTATTTTATTATAGACATCTACTTTAATAGCAAAATTCCCTAAACATTATCGAATAAGCATAATAAAGTTTCATAAAATAGTAGTCATGTTAATAATATAATATATTTATTATGTATGAATGTATTTATAAATTCAAAATAATGTTGAATGTCACTAAAACAAAATCTAAAATGACAGAAAAGAAGCATTAATGGAACAATTGAGGAGATTTGTTTGTAAACAGAAAAGAGATCATAAATCGATGGATAAATATGAATGTATTTAGATGTTTCTTTTCAACTTTGATCTTTACTTTTTATCAATCACCATCACGATAAATACTTAAATTGATTCAAACAAAATTTAAGACTTAATTAAAGAGTACTCTACTAAGAATATTTCCTTTGGAAATAATTTTAATATATTCAGTTTTCTGGTAGACTCGTATAAAAAGTTTAATTTTAAATTTACGGAAAATTTACTAAATCGAGAATAAATTTTAAAACATATATGGATTTCCTTACATGTTTTTAAATGATCTCTAATAAGTATGAGAAATTTCCTAAAACCTTTTGGCAATCATTAATTTTACCATTTAAATACATTTTAGAATTATGGTAGAAAATCGAATACATGTTTCCAATGTCAACGTGAAACACGTTAAAAAATTAAATAAAATTGGTAATATTTTGCAAATGTCTCACAAACTGAAAAATTACTTAATCATGATACATGTGATTTATTTTAAAAGAAATCACAATATTGATAATCAAATGAATAAATATTACATAATGCTTGTTTTTTAGTAAGAAGATAGTTTGAAGCATGATTTTATGGAAAATATAAGTATCTATTAAAATATATACACGATTTCTTAAATTATAAATGTTTATTCAAAGATTGACACTCATTATTTAAGGAATTATTTCAAAGAATGAATGTCATTCTTTGAAGAAAATCTAGAAAAAAATATATGAGAATGATTTTTTTATGTTTATAAAAATCACGTGGAAAATGTTAGGAATGCTCTTAAAACAAACATCAATGAAATGAATGTAAGTATTCACTACACGATGATTTGAGATAAATGACTAATGTGAAACACATTCACTAAGGTAATCATTATTTTAAATTCTTGTTCTGTAAAATGCAAAATTATAATTATAATTTTTTATATTTAAAAATATATGCTTATATAGAAAAATTTTAGTAATGCATCTTAATTTCCATTATGACTATGATTCTATTTAATTTAAAGTGAGTTATAAAATACCAACCAAAAATTATACTTACAAAGAAAATAATTTATAAATGATCATAAACAAAAAAAACACAGAATACCAATATCAAAAACTGCTTAGTTAATATCAAATTATATTTGACAAATCCTTAGAAATTGTTAAAACTTAAAAATAATATTCTACACATATCATATGCACTTTTATCAACACTAGTAAGAAATAATGGTGAAGTTAATAAAATTGTTACAAAAAATATATATAAATTCATTTTAGAATTAATTATTCATATTAAATTATAGTTTTATATATGTTCCAAAGTTCTACAAATTTCTATAATAAAATTATTAAACTCAATTTTTGTGAGATTATGTTAAGCACAAATCATAATAATGAAAATAAATAATGGTTTTGGAACAGGCTAATTTATTTTTTAAAACATTATTTAAGTCTCACTTTTGCGACTGAAAATACTATCCTTATAAAATTAATTTTATTAAAAGGAAAACTAATACCCATTTATTTCTGAACTTTGAAGTTTTACTCTTTGCATTATTTAAATAAAATAAATTTTTGATTTCACTAGAACATTAATAAATTTATTGAAAAGTGTTACAAACTAGAGATATATTTATAGATTACAAAGGAATTAATCTGTTTAACTCAGTAGTTGTTAATTTTTTTCATCATGGTCAGCTAACAATCTTAATAAAATGAATATGAAGCATATACATTATCGAAATCAATTCATAAATAAATATTATTGGTTTGTGTTGTTATTTCTACTGTTCAAGCATAATTTTATTTTTGTAGAACAACAAAGTTTTGATTATTTCATTGATCAAATAAAATGTGTTAGGCACTTTAATTTACTTATTCTTATTTCACACACTTGTCAAAAATATCAAAAAAATAATTGATTATACAAAAATGAGAAAAAATGTGTGTTTAAAAAAGATGTGAGAATAATAATACATTAATATTATTATTCTCACATTTTTTTAAATGTAAAGCGCTGAAAAAATGTATTATAAGAAATATTAAATTTTGTATAATATTACGTGGAAAAACGTGTACATATTCCCATCGAATGATTTCCTACATATAAAAATATTTTTTCAGTAAAAGGAAATTAAAAATGGATTTAATAAAATATGCAAAAAATTATTGCCTCTTAATCTAATGAAAAATTTGTCATGCTTGAATTTTGAAACGATAAATTTAGTTTTTTAAAAGAAATATATTTTTTATTCATCAAAACAAATTGGAATGTAGCAAGTGTAAAATAATATTTAAAAATGCTTTTTAATATTTGATTTTTTCATATTGTTTCATCTTCATAAAAGAACGTTTAAATTTTTACATTATATTCCTTTGAAATATTTATGATTTCATTAGTTATATTTTATTTATTATGCTTATTAAAAGTAGGAAAAAGTTTATGATGATTTTAAGAATATATTTTTTTAATTTTGTTAAATAGGATTAAATTTCCTCAACTGTGGAAAGAAATTAATAAGCTCTACATGAGAAAATGTATCTTATTTACAAGCAAAATTTTCAATTAAAGAAGTTTTTAAATGTTTTTTTTCCAAATCAATTAACTTAAAAGCTGATTTGCAACAATTTCTAATTTATAGAAAAGTACACTACAGATTTATATATCAAATTACGAAATATTGTTTTTCGTTTTAACAGATTTTTAGATAATGGAATTTCAGAAATGCAATTACATTTAATGAATCAGACTTTATTACTATTATTGTTTAAATAAAAACTAGTAAATATAATAATAGAAGTTCAAGAATTTCAAAATTATACTCAATAACTGATTTTTATTATGAAAATTTTTTAATAAATTTTATAGAAAATTACGTTATTTTGCTGAACACATTTCTTTTAATTATTAAAACATTTTTACTTTTTTATGAACATTCCTTTTCTGGACTTATTTTCTTGATGCTAATATTTGATGTCATTATAATTTTAAAACGATTTGATTACATGGAGATTTAGAAATTATTCATGTCATTTTAGCAATTTGAAATTTGATACAAAGGAAAATATATTTTGGAATAAATTGGATTGTTGATTATCTTTTATTACAATTAAAATTTGTTTTATACAATTTTATTAAGTTTTAAGGACATTTTTGTTATTTTAAATTAACAATTCATACATTTTTATTAGGTTTTACATTTTTATGAAAGTAGTAAGTTGTGAAAATTTATGATTATATTTTTCTTATAATTGATATCTAAATGATTATATGGTTGCAGAGTTTTATAATGAATCATTAATTTAAGTAATTAATTTAAATATAAACAGTAAGTCATATACAGTCATAGTAATTATGTCGTAAAATTTATAAAATTAAAATCATAGTTGCAATAAATTATATAAAAACTATATATATATATATATATATATATATATATATATATATATATATATATATATATATATATATATATATATATATATATATATATATATATATATATATATATATATATATATATATATATATATATATATATATATATATATATATATATATATATATATATATATATATATATATATATATATATATATATATATATATATAAGATAAAATATGAAAAAAATACTATATATAATATATATATATATATATTACTCGTATGTATTGTACAGAGTAAACATGTTTATGCTATTAAAATTTGTCAATCTATAAAATGTATTAGTTAACATTTTACATGCGTTAATAAGCTATGATTTTTCATTAAAAGTAGTAGGTGTCACATATTTAACATAATGCAGATTCCTTTGACGTTTCTCCTATGTATAGTTTTAAAAAAGAAGAAAATTATTTATTATGCTCTAGCCAAATGACATATTTTCTTTAGATACTTTTTGTAAATAATGTTAAAACTTCATATGTCATACAAATTAATCTTTAACAAATTAGATTTTACAATATATTGTAAAATACATTTTAATATATATATACATAAGTTACGCTATATATATATATATATATATATATATATATATATATATATATATATATATATATATATATATATATATATATATATATATATATATATATATATATATATATATATATATATATATATATATATATATATATATATATATATATATATATGAGTTTACGCTTTTAAAAAATTATGTGTATTATTTATATACATCTTAACATATTAATGGATAATGGGATTCTTTCTTAATCGAATTCTTAAGGAGATACACTTGTTCTTTCCCACTTACAACGTCTGTTATAAATAGGATACTAGTAAGGTGGAAGAATAAGGAAAACTTTATTACTCTGTGAGATAGCTTGAAAGCTACATCAAAGAGGCATATCTTTTGCTGCAAATCACCTCCGATACCCTTTAGGCTTTTTTGCAGAATGAAAAAGGCAGATAATTCTATTCTTTTACTCAGCTAATGTTGTTTTGACTAACAAGAGATAAACTACTTTTTTTAACTTGCAAAATTAGTATTTTCTATTCGATCTTTTTTTTTCCTTTTGAAGGTAATTTTTAGTAAAATATGATAATAGGATAAAGGAATTCTATTGCTAATCAAACATGAATATTTTATATCAGTCATTATCAAAGAAGTCGCATTTTTTTCTGTAATAGTATAATAATGTCACTGTAAATGGAAGTATTTTTGCTTTTTTCTAGTAAAAAAAATTATATTTTAATATGTATCAATAATTTCTAGTATTCAATGTACTTTTTGATTATATTGAAAATAAAATATAATTAAAAAATGTGTAAAATAGGTTACAGAAATCATAAACAAATAATGCTTTTTATTAATTTTAAATGAAATTTAAACAAAATGCAAAGTTTAAAAAACCAAAAATAGCATGAAAATGAAAAATTTTAAAGCAAATATAATAAGAAAACTGCGTATTGGTAAAACATAAACAGAATTAAATTATTTTTTTATTTAAACTGTTATATATCAAATAAACACCATGAAGTTGTCGGCGCCAAAATGTACGTAATTTTAAGGGAAATTGAAAATATAAATTCCCTGTGTATGATAATATATACAATGATTAATATTTTTTCCTGATGTATTATGATCACGTCAGTATTGTTTATATAAGGATCCAATCTTTCATTTCCAATTATCTAAAATGAAATGTTAAATATTTTTTTTTACGATTTTTCTATTTGTTTATAGTGATTTATACGTCTCTGAGCAATATTTTTTATCATCTGTCTTTGTGATTAATAAAAAGTAGCTAATTATTGAATTTTGTAATTAAAAGATAGCAAATGTGTCGAAAGATATATGATTCATCATTATTTAAATTAATAAATTTTAGAAAATATTCAAGCCATTTTTCGTAAAAATTATGTCAAAATTCAGTAATTTCTGCGTGTAAAACGTTTTTGATATTACACAGAATCAGCATTTATCTCCTTTATTTCACAGTTCTTATAAATCTAAATGTTTGAAATACAGAAATTATTCACATGCATTTAAATTGTCTCAAACAGATTACTTATTGGTTAATATACAGTTGTTAAATTTAACATTTTATGAATGATTCCCATTTCATTTGAACATATTTGTTAAAATTATACTTAAATTATATCTAGTTAGTGTACCTATCTTATAATAAAATGACACTACCGTGTCATGTATGCAAATTTATCCACAATTTTTTTATTAAAAATTACCATTATTTTCATTACTCACTTAATTTTACGTACATTCAAAATTTAATTGATTAATTTTTTTTTAATAATTGTCATAATACATTTCAAATATAATTATACAGCCTTGCATAAAATTTTAGTTTTTGCATGAAACTCTGAAAAAAAAGCAACGATTGTCTTGTAGAATATCATTGAAATATAACTGCTATAAAATCCATAAAAATTTAATTGTATTATTTTACATTATAATAATCAGAATTTACATGACATGTTATTCGATAAAACTTATTCAGTTGATAAAGTTGTGTTTAGCTTTAGAATATATTTTCTATTGGAACATTTTCAACATATATAAATATACGTCCGGTGTTATAAGCAATACGTTAATGTTGAGAGGTTTCATTGAATACATTTCTTTACAATGATGCATTTTAATGAAATCTATGCACGTAACCCAATATTCTATTTCTAATGAAAATCAAGCGTACTGACTCACTAAAAGATGTATTGACTGGCAAAAATATTACAACAGTTTAAAACGTAAACCCCATTTTAAGCAAAATATTTCTCGAATTCAGATGCTTTGAATATTAAAGGAGACAAAACATACTATTTTCTTTGTAAGTACAATAAATACTAATAATAGATTTGTTCTTATACCTCCAGCAAAAAATAAATAAACTTTTTTAGAAAATTATCAGTTATAAGTTTTTTCAGTGAAATATTTCATGATAAAAATTGTGAAAAAAAGTAAATGCACTATAATTTTTAGGAATTGTGTTTTATGTATTGTTTTTAAATTTTGTTGAACAAGTATTTTCTTTCCTTGAATTGATTTTTATTCAATTTTTCAAACATTATCAGGATTTCTTAATTTGTGAAAGTTACTTTAACATTTATATTGCGGATGATATACTGTAAATACACAGAATTGAATCATAAATGTCAAATTTTCAAATTAATCTCAATCCCTTTTCTAAATTTATAATATTTCAGATATATCTTTCATTTTTTTTTAAATATAACATGATGGTAAAGATAGTTTAAGTTAAAAATTACGTAATATTTTACTCTTTTTGAATTACCAAGTGCAAATTTTATGAATAAAAACGAAAAAAAAATATCAGGAAACTGAATGTGCGCAAATAAACGGCATTAAAAATTCTTCAACTCGAGAAAATATTATCATTCTATTTGACAACTGTTTCCTCTACACTTCTATCTTATTCTATTTCTCTAACTTCTCAATATAGAACTTTGAATCATGAGAAAATATCATTTAACTATTTTACTTTGAATCGTTGTTTCAAGTTTCTTTAGTTAATTTTTTCTATCATTGATGTTAAATAACCTATCTAAGGAAAGGAGCAAATTTTATAGGGAAATAAACCACAAATATTCAGCAATTTTTAACTTTTTGTTTATTTTTACTGAAATCTTTATTTGTAAGTATATCCTCGATATCTTTCTGTCTACCAGAGAGAAAGAATAGAAAACCCCAAAGTTCTGGATGTAATATTACTCCACAAAATAAGTTATCGAATCAGTTGATAAGAATTTTATTCAGGTTTAAGTAAATAGATGAATATAAGTGCATTTGGATTTGAGTTAACAGTGATCAACAATGTAGTTACAGTCTCGAATAACAATTTATCTAGTGACAATAAATTATATTACACATGGTGTTTGAATTAAAGATCGCGTTTAATAAAAAATAATTAAATTGTGATATTTTCACACACAGTAAAAATAAGTACTATTAAAAAATCACTTAAAATAATTTTTTTTATTATACACTATTTTCTTTTATTTCTTGCAAATTTGTGATATACCCAAAACTTACAAATAAATTGTAAGTGACCCAAAACTTACAAATAAATAGCAAATAACATCAACTACTGTAATTTATTTTCAGCAAAGGAAGGACATAATTTTTGCATTAATTCTTCAGTAAAAATTAATTGCGCATAGTTGTCTTTAAACCGTTAAAAATATATTCTCTCTTACAATTTCACATATATATTAGCTTACTGAAGCTAGGTTTTAAAAATTCACTCAGTGTAAATAAATATCAAGTTTTAAATCCATAAAAGGAATCTATACTTTATCATATTTAATGATAAAATTAAGTTATTCATAATGTCGGATTATACACTAAAAAATTCTTTCTTCAAAATACAACGTCACAATGTTTATACTAATTTTTATTTTAAGTGGTTTTAAGTAGCCTACAAGCAATAACACTTCAGCTATAGTTCTCAGCGTTGTAAATCATCATTGAAAAGTATAAGTTGTCATAATTTCAGGCCTTAAAATAAACAAATAGGAAATTATGAGGATTTTATTTCTTCAAAGTGACATAATTCACTTAAAAAATAATATTTGTCCCATTATTTCAATAAATCCCTGATGAATAATTTGGAATTATCTTAATTGAGAGACATAAAGTAAGAAACTTAAAAAAATTATTTTAAGGCATTAAAATCCCCATAAAAGGGACTAATTTAGTAACTAACTACAGAAAAATTTTAATTGAATTATAAATTTTACACATTTCCTCTATCGCTATCTATCTACACCTGTGTCTATCAATCTATCCATCTATATATATATATATATATATATATATATATATATATATATATATATATATATATATACACACACATTATTTTGTTCAATGAATTTTTTGTCTAATAATAATGAAAAATAAATGCAAAATATTTAATAAGGTGAATACTTTAAATTTGCATGATGTACAAGTATTTGGACTACAAACAATGAATTTAACATAGTATATATTTTTCTAAAATATAAATATATATCTATTTATATCTAACAAATCTTACTATATATGAAATTCTATTGAATGCTTCTTCATTTAAATATTATAATTTAAATATCTGCTGTTATAAATTCAATTATATTTATTTAATAATATTTATTCTGAATTTAGTTTAGTACCATTTTTTTAACTTCTTGAAAGTGATTAAAATAGAATTTTATTCCATTGAAAGCCAAAATAAATTCCTTGAGTAATAATAATGATGATAACAAATACAAAAAACATTTATAAATCTAATTATTCAAACTAATGAAATATTTTTAAATGACAGAATCATAAAATGATCTCTTAATTTTTTAAAAATCAAAAGCAAACAATTTCCAATTAAGATTTAAGTTTATAGCTTCATTTATAAATGTATATATACATGTAAGAAATAAACACTGCATTCCTTTTTCATCAAATATTTAGTGCGATTTGTATTTAATGGAATAAAAATTTTCATAGAACCATATCAATTAATAAATCAGAATATAAAACTAATGCTAAATAAAACTCTTGTACGTTTTGCGTTGCCATTGAATAAAGTATAAATAAGTATTTAAATTATTACATAATGTGATTGAATCGATCAGTCGGGATAAAGAATATCAGTCGTTATAAAAGCATGTTCACAAAGGACATTTATCAATCGTAGATCGTACAGTAACAAAGAGAAGTGACCTTATCGAAGGAACTCATTCAGTGTTATTAGCTTTATGAGTTTAAAGTGGGCTTATCATCTATTACAGTCTGTCGCTGAATTTGTCAGGTATTTGGGAATAAGGCTTTGGTGGTATAAAGGTTAGTATAGTTGCCTCTTCCAGCTATTTGGGAATAACGCCTCGGTAGCTCAGTAGGCAACGCATCAATCTCATAATCACTCAAAAAGTATTTGAGAATAGTACTATGATTGGACATACAACATGACATTTACTTCACAAAATCAGGTCGAGAGATTAGAACCTCTGTGATGAAGGTGGTGTCGGATAGACTAGTCATCAAGGAGTTTGTTATGAACTGCGACCAATGGATCAAACGGTTTCCACGGATTTGTACTCACCAAAGTTGGAACGTGTGCAACAGGCATTGCAACAGAAGGATCCAGCACTTGTTAATCACAAGGTGTATTAGATTTTTATTAATAAAGTGATGTTGCTTGTCACGCAGAGGGCCAAGAATACATACATCTATTTGGTTTTGAGATATAATGCTATTCTTTTTACTCATCTGATCTTGCACTATCAGGTTACCACCACTTTTGTTCCCTGGCTAATCATCTTAGAGAAAAATCATTCACCAATAAAGCAGACTTGCAGTAATAACGGTCTTCTTGGCGTTCATAAACTTTGAATCTAAATCTTGGTGCATAGTGATTGCACAACTGGAGACACATTCTCATAAGGTGCCGAATGCCACTGGTGATAACGTCGAAACTAACAATAGGCTGCTCTTTCTGAAGGTAATGAATTCCAGGAAATTTTACTCTTCTATTACTGGAGCGTTTCTAGTTTAAATCATTTGTTTATTATTTGCCCTCATACGAATAAAATAGAGTTTTGTTTCCTCAGCATTTACAGTGTTAAATTTATGGAATATTGTCATCATAATGAAAAAATATGCTGATGTGTAAATGCTATAAAACAATGAAAGAACAAAATAAAATAAGATTTTTGTATGAAAATAATTGTGAAACATGTATAAATTAAACTTCAATATTCCATTTGGTCCTTTATGTAAAAATTAATATTGTTAAATAAAACATTATATAAACCATTTTGCCGAAAAAAATTTGTAATTTTCATGAAAATACATTTAACTCTGTCTTTCATAATTATATTCACTGTCACATGCTTTGTATTAAAAATATGCTATCAAATATTGCTTACTTCTAAATTTTTATTAAAAATTTTTTGCTCTATTTGTATAAATCAATTTACTTATAAATTGTATCATTTGCTTGAAAGTTTAAATATTACAAATAAGTATAGTAAAGATTGAATTTTTTTTATATGTTGTTTATCATAATTTATTATTACGATATGCTGTAAAAATATTATAGCATCTCCTAATTGTAAATTGATTTTATTAAAATATTAAATTTTTATAAATCATCATTTCATGTTACAATCACATAATTGCTGATAGAAATTAACTTTTTATTTTGATTAATTTGGTTCATAAATAGAAATTAAATATAGACGGGAAGTTAATTTACATGTTATTTCCACTTTTATGTGTTTGTTAATTAAAATCATATCTAATTATTTAAAAAAGAAAAATGTAATTACTTGATTTATGACAATTTTGGCTTTTATTAAGCAATTCGTAAAGTAAACATTTATTTAACAATACTTTTGGGAAATATGAAATTTCGAATTCTTTATGTATTTATTCTTCTCATATTTTATATTATTTTAAAGATTTAATATGGACAGAGTGTGTTATTTCTATCGTGTGAACTTTTCATGTGTAATAAATTTTATTCTCTCGTATTTTAAAGGAATGCTGCAAGTATAAATTTCCGAGTCTTTAGTTTCAGCAAAAAGACATGCAAAGAGAAGAAAATAATTATTCATTTATCACAAAAAAAGTTTATGAGATCAAACAGGAAGTTTACATTTAAAAAACATGATCTAATCACTTGTCTAAAGTGATATCAATCAAACATTATTCAGAATGTTAAACTCTGTTTGCTAACATAAAGAAGGAAACACTTTTATTTAAAATGAGCTAAAATTATTAATATAAAGTAATGTTCTAAATTAGTTTTATGATTGTATGCTTTCAAACATGCATACATATAATATTGCAATAAAATAAAAACATGTTACTTGGTTCTTATATTATTATTGATTATAAGTGTGCCATTTTTAACAGAATGTTTAAAAATATACACATGATATTTAGATAAATTTGTGTTAAATTTTCCAAAAAAAAATATCCTTAGAAATCCAATTTTTGTAACCAATTTTCATGCTTTTCCTAGTAAATTTTAACCACAATATTATTAACAAATATTTACAGTCTTTTCACATGAACAGACAATAAACGAGTTTTTTGCATACAAATATAAGATCACGACTAATATAATCTCCATCAAATATAGTAGGTATAGTTTAGTAGTAGAAATTCAATTAATGCTGATAAAAAGTATAAATTACTAATTTAATTTAGAATGTATTTATTGTATTTAAATATGAATGTGTTTGTACTTTTCTAATAGTTTAAAACTAAACTCCCAACCTAATAAGTCATCATTTGCTGAAAACGATCTTAGAACGAAAAACAAGCCACCCAATATATACATTTTTCCAAAATAATTACAGTTTATTTGTATTTCATTCCAATAATTTACAAAACTAAAATAGTTAAAATATTGGATTAACCAGGCATATTATTATGCTTGCATTACCCAATCATAAAGCAAATTAATCCTTATTGAATTAACAATTACTCCTATAATTTAAGTACATATTTTATAATATATTTACATAAAATATTTTATAAAATTATATTTTATATAAAAAACGTATTTTACCTATTTTTTATTTGAAGTTCAGGCAATAGACAGTTTCTGTGTCTTAAAAATTCAAAAATTACATGCATTAGTTAGGTTTATTATTTTAAATGTGTATTAATTTCTAATTTTTGATAGAAGATTTATTAATTCTAGGTTGACAACCCCAGAAGAAATGATTAAAAACTAGAAATTCTCATTGCTTAAAATAATACATTAAGTTTGAAATCAAAAACCAAGGATATTTTTCTGGTTGAATAACAATATTTTCCTCATAATTGCGATGCCTTGCATACAGCTAAGTAGTTAATGACAATGCACTTGTAAAAAAGAACATCTATTATAAATGCAAAGCATCTTATGAAATCCAAAACTATTTATATAGCTTGCGGTAAGAGATTAAACTTATAAGCAGTTTCAAACAACTTCTTATAGGAAAATTACTTTTTTTTTCTCCATCTAATTTCTTTTCAACACAATCTGGCTATTAAAAACAAACTATGAAAAACAGTCTCGTTTAACTTTCGCAGCTCTAAAGGGAAATTTTCCAAGAGCTATTATCATTATAGACTCACATTACCATTCAAATGTATGCTATTAGAAGAAAAAGAATCGAAAAAAAAATTCCATTTAGGAAATATACTTTAAGTATCACATGTAATATAATGACCCAAATTTGAATGAGTTGTAGTATTTACCGATGTCTTTTTGCCCACATGGCGGTGATAATTTTTTCAATATATTAGTACTTTAATGATATTAATAAGTTAGCACTGATGACAACTTTTTCTTCAATATAATATTTAGCTTAAAAACTGAAAAAAATTGTTTATAATTTAACTATTTTATTAAAATTACTCACTAACTTTTAAATATATGAAACTTTAATTTAACCATTTTATTTAAATTCATCCCATTAATTTTCAAGAGTTTGAAACTTTAATTTTAATTTAAAGTACATATTTTTAGAAGTAAGGAAAATAAGAAATATTTACGATTTTTTACTTTAATCATACATACAAATTTACAATTGTATTTTAAGAAGAAAATTTGCATGAAAGAAATATAGCAGTTTATTGAGTTGTTCTAGGAATATTGAATTTTTTGTGTTTAGTTTATGAGAAAATATTGAAGATTACTTTTCACAATTTAAATTTTGAATATTTTAAGCTATTGAATTGATATATATTCAAAGTATGAATCAGAATTAAAATAAGCTGAAAAAAGTCAAATAACTTTGTTTTTACTTTATGAAAACAATTTGTTTGATTATTTTTTAAAGAATATATGTGAAATATTATTTAAAAAGATAGTCACTGGAATATAAACATTGCAATAATCAATGTGTTGAACATATAATAATTTATCAAGAATTTTCTTGATAAACTATTAAAATAATTTATCAAGAATTTTCTTGATAAACTATTAAAATAATATATCAAGAATTTTCTTGATAAGCTATTAAAATAATTTATCAAGAATTTTCTTGATAAACTATTGTATGTTCTTTACAGAGTAAATTTTAATGGCTTGTTTTAGTAAATAATGTATACGTGTAATAAATTAACTTATATCATATCACTTTCAATGATGTAATAAAATATTCCGTGAAAAAGTAATCAAAATAAATTTGCAGATAAACTTTATCATCACAATTAGAAAATAAGGAAATTTAAACATACAAATATTTGTATACAGAAATAGTTTAAAATATTATGGGCTTGCTAAGGTGAAATTGTTCTTGATATCATTTTGGAGTCAAGCAAATTTCTAAGAAACATAATACATGATGAATATAACAATTTTATTGAATGTTTTACCCCTTAGATTTAATAATTTAGAATTTACATTTAATGGATTCACATTTAAATTTATTTTTAAGATTAGTGACGAGAATAGTAATTTCTCTCACTAATAAATGCATGATAATTAAATGTGTAAATAGAAATCTCGAGACTTAATTATATGACAAGGGTCTCAGATTTTCTCAAGTTGTGATCTTATTTTATTTCTATCTCTCTAAATGAAAAAACATATTTTCTATAATTTTGTAGAAGAAATTAATATGATATGTATAATTTCTATTAATTTCTTCTACTATTCATGTTGCTGAATATATATACTGCTGTAGATAAGTTTCAGAGTTAAAATATAAAAAAAAATATATATTATTTTTGTTTTCAGTTGAAATTATTGTAAAATATCTCTTCCTTATTTTGTTTTTAATAAGTTGTTCTATTTAAATTTGTATTCAATAACCTACTTCAAACATTTTGACAGCGAGTTTAATTTCAGTTCAATTACTTTTAATTCCTTACGCTATTTAGAGAGTATGTTTTTGTGACTACATTAAATTTTAATTACAACCAAACGTTTTAACACAGAAAAATTGAAATGTATTTACTAATATATAGATTTAAATTAATTTAAATGAGATACTGAAGATGTGTTTTTCTAATTTTTTTTATGATAAAATTTCTGAAATGAAATACACATTCACAATCACCTATTTATAATTTTATTAGTTTTAAGAAATTTAATTTGTTATATTTTAGACGCTTCTTAGCATTTCTTATCAAAGTGTAAGCTACTTAATGATGTTACTGCATCGCTATGATACAAAAAGAAAACTACTAAAAGACAAATAATAAGAGTTAACGAAAAACGTATAAACATTCATTTTCAAGTAGAAAAAAATGCCAAATAATCATTTTTATGCATGATGATGAACTCATATATTTTATTTTTTTCATATTCTTAGCTTCCTTATTTTCATGTGTTTTTATTTCTTATCCATAGTTTCAATGCAAGTAATTTTCAGAATTGACTATTAACTCCAATACATAACATAATTGTACGCCTTCATAAATTTCAGGAAACCATAAAGGATAAGTTTAATTTGAGGACTGAACACGTCTTGCAATATTCATATCAGTAAGCTCCAATTGACGAAACAAAAAAAAATCGTATAAGGAAAACGTTATATTATTGTAATGTTTGTAACTTAATTTAAATTTAGTTAAAATCTGTTTAGTTTAATTAAAAAAAGAAAAATGCATAGAAAAATATTTTATAAATTAAATTCTCAAATAAAGTTTGCTAAATTTAACTAGAGTATTTGGGTTCGTAAATTTTTCGGTTTATAAATAAATTGAGAGATTTAACTAAAAAAATAACATTATATAAGAACGAAATGATGTATTTTGCAATAATGATTGTCAATGTTTTAAATATTGCTTAATTTTAATATTTCGGATTTGTTTCAATAAAAAAAATAGAATTTCCGATAGTTATTTGAAAATTTAATATATAATATAAATTTTTATGTAAAATTTATATATTTTAATACATAATTTTTTTCATTTAAATTTAATTCATAATTCCTACTAGAAAGTTTTTTCTCATGTGTTCCCTTATCAAAAAAAGAAGATTCTTATATGTAAAATTCAAGGATTTTTTAAAAATATTGTTAATTTGCTTCTGCTAAGTAGATAAAGTAATTTTTATTATTTTAAAAATAATTTTTATTTTTATAATTTTACTGTTTTAAAATTCTAATGATCAAGATTAAAAAAATGGTATATAAGTAAGATACAACAAACTTAAGTTACAGATATTGAATTATATTGTCTGAACAAAATTTCGAAGAAATATCCGAAATCAATCTCTATAAAAAAGTGGAAATTTTAAATTTTGAATGTGTTTTATAAACTATATATTTTTTAAAAACTTTGAGAAAAAAATTACAAAAATAATGAAATTTGAAGCTTATAAAAGATATATTATTATAGAATACATTATTAGACTGTATTATTAAGAAAAAAAATTCAAATATTTGTAATATCAAATAATTTCAGTGCGTACTTATGTAAAAGAAGGCAATTAATGAGAAAAAAGATAATATTTAGCATGCACAAATAGTAAATTTTATTCAAATAACAAAATATTTTTAATTAGCAATTACAATTTATAAAAATAAGTGAAACAAACTAGGAGAAAAATATCCAGATTTTAAATTTTTCCCCTTTTTTCTTACATTAGAACCTTATTTAAGGGAATAAATTGAACCAGGAAATAAAAACCTACTCATCAGTGTCTTTTACACGATTTATTATTTTAAAGCTTTACTATGCCTAACCTAGATTTTCTACTTTCTTCCGTCACTTTCTAAACAAAATACACATCTTTTCTGGGAGAAATGAGATTGAGGAGAAAAGCAAGATAAAGTACTCTATACTGAACTCCGGGAGTCCCTGATCTTGTTGAAATATCAAAGCTAAGATACAGACGAGGCCACTAAAAAAAGAAACTCTTTATTTAATACCAGGGTTCCGCCACTTAATCCCAAAGTGTCAGGGGGCGCTAAGACTTTTACTGAAATTAAATTTACACCTTCTATTGGATCGGATGGTCAAATTTTAGGATTCTCTTAGTTGCGCCAGATATTTTTTTTATTGTCTGTCTTAAAACAGAGTTTAAGGAATGTTGTTTTCGTTTCTACCGCTTTTGATATTTTTGTCATTGCAATTCTATTTATGTCTTTCTTGGAATGAGATTTATTGGTTTTAAACAAAACTTCAAGCTTGCCAGTATTTGTTCCAGAAGCGTACAAATAGTCCTTTTCAAAATGTGTTCTTCCATTAGATGAATCATTAATATATATAATGAATCATCTAATGGCAAGATAATTTCATTAATATATATATACATATATATATATATATATATATATATATATATATATATATTAATAATATTTTCGTTCGTAATAAATATGTCTATACATTTAATAACAATCAATTTAATGAACTTTTTAATAAATATTTTAGTGGCATCATTATTATTAAAAATATTACAGTATACAAATTTTGAAAATATTATTTTGAAATACTATTTCATTATATTATCGTTATTTAATAATGAATAGCACATATAAATATACATTTCTAATTAATGTAAAATATATATGGTTTATAATACTTGCATAATTTATGATTCATCAGACACTGGTAAAATATAATATTATATAATTAAAACAGTTTGAAGGAAACCATGTTTTAAACATTAAATCTGTTTTTTAAGTGCTATCCTTACACATTGATGGGATAAACATATATATTCCATGACTAATTAAAAACAGCTAATTTAATTTGACCATGTTTAAGATTCAGGAAAACTTCTTTTAATATATGTGTCTTGTCGTAAAACTCATAATTCAAGAAAATAATATTATATGTTTTATAATGTGTGATTTATCTAGATCTTTTTTATAAATTTGCTTTATTTTGCAATTTTTAAAACTTAGCCCAATTTATGATCTAATATAGCATAAAACGACAGAATTTTTTTTAAAAATATAGGTTAATAGAAAGATAAAAGTGAATATTTCAGTATCGGAATAATCTACAAATTTGAAGACCTTTTTTATTTGGGATGATTTCATTTTTGTTGTGAATTTCAGATAAATATTTCATAATTTTTTATTTATCATTTTTTGAGGAATAAACACTGAGATTGAAACTAAACACTTTTTAGTTAAAAGTATTTTTTATTTGTTTATTATTTCTGAATTCATTGGATTTTATAAAGTAAAATGTTAATTCAAAATGATACCGAGATATTGGATAAACTTATTAAAATCATATCACTTCTCAACAAATTTACACAATTTTACTCAATGCCAGAAAATTTTAAATGTTTTATGTAGAAGAGTATATGATAAGGTTTATAATCATTATTTATAACCGATTTCTTATATTTAAAATCCAGGTTTTTTCCACACTTTATATTTTGAACGAGCGGGGTGTTGATAGTAACTACAGATGAGAATGTAGAATTCCTGCTTAATTTTTTGATTTATTTTTTTAAATAAATTTTATATTGTGACTGCAGGTCAAGAAACTATTAATATATATTATTTTCTTATTGTTTTATGGTGCATTATTTTTTAATCTATCACCATTTTTGCTTGGCTACGTAAATGCTGATGTACTCAAAGTTAAAAAATATACGCATCAATTCGCTATAAAAATAGAAAATTAATAAAAGCAATTAAATTTAAAAAAAAAGAAATTATTATATATTTTATTAGTATCTCTGAAATTATTAGAAAAGAAAATATATGCATGCACCAAAAATTAAATGATATAATAATTATTGTGAATGGGTAATATGATTTATATTGTGAATTGCATAAATGAAATTTTGAAGAAAGAAAAAAAAAATAAATGTCTAAAGAACTATTCAAAATTTTAGCAAAATATTTTCAAAAGGCTTTAATATAATTCTATAAACGATGAAGTAAATTTAAAATATGAATAAGGAGATATACAAGTTAAACACGTATTCAATTTGGAAACTATTTTCATATTTTCGTAGCTATGATTCAAATATGGTAACAAAGAATATTTGTCTTGATCACAAAATTCACCAGTAAAATAAATCCAAATTTAAAAATTGAAAAAAAAGTATTAAGCAACCGTACATTTTATCCCATGCTTTCTCAACGGCCACTTTCACCACTCATAAATGATGCATGAATTTTATTTGCATATTTCCACGAAATATAAAACTTAAATATTCGATGAGATACGGGCATTATGCGACCATTAGAGAATCCCACAGCTTTAGTTTAGTCGTTATCCTAAAGACTGTGGTTACGTTGGAAGCTGCTTAAAAAAATCTGAAGAAACTCAAACCTTAGTTCATTTTAGAATATTGAATAAAATTTATATACAAAATAAACTTCGTTATCTCAATATTGCAGTTTGAAGTCGTCTAACATCTTTTCTAAGCATTGCAATACCAAGGTTTTCATGAAAGATTCATTTAACTGTTTTTTTCTATTTTATTTTGATTTATGTATTTTTGTATAAAGTCACGAGGAAAGTTAAAAAAAAAATCATATTAAAATTATATACCTATGGGAACTCTATTTTTTTTATGAAATTGCTTTTTGTGGACAATATAAATAAAGAATTCATTATTTTCAAATAATGATATTAATATATATTATACAAAACAAAATTAATATATTAAATATAGAAGTCTTACTAGCAGTTCATAATATTAATTGCCAATACTAAGTTTGGTGTATTAAATATATTGGAATAGATGTATGAATTTCAAGAAATTAAATGATGCAATAAATCACAATTTTGTGCAATTTTTAATATATGGATGACGATTTGTTAATTTAAATTCAATATTTTGCGGTACTTATTTTTAAGATTTTTACCAATAATATTATTGATTTATAAAAAAAAGTTTTCTTAATATTTAAAATGCAACAGATTTAATATATAGTAGTTTATTATAATGTGTGAAAATATGTGATTAGGTTTTTTGATTTTAACAAAGATACATACCTTTGTAATAACATTATAAATATCAAGGTGTCTGTGTTTCTGAGCATGTCGTTTGTGTGTATAAAGTATAACCAGACAAACTATGTAATAAACTAAAAACAATAAAAACTGCACACTTTTTAATTAAGTCTTCAAATTAAAACGAAATAGGTAGCGATGCTCCCAACAGTAAATATATATAAATATTATAATAAATATTTTTAATTTAATTTGAACTACACCTATTACATCGGAAGTGGCTTACTTTAGCCTTTTATATACATATAATTTGTATTCTCATTATAGTTTTGATATTGTGTGCTTGAAATGAATTAAAAATAAAATGTCATTGCTAAATTTGCATAATAATTTAGAATTCAATATAAAGTTAATATAAAATACTAAATTATGCAATTAAAAATTAAAAAGCATCATTTAAAAATAATTAGAGACGTGAAAAGAAGTTTTTCCGATATAAAATGGAAATTTATATTAAAATTACTTCAATTAGATTTTTGAAATTAAGCATTAAGAAATAATAAATAATTTAAATTAGCATATTTCAGAAATTTTTCAAAATTATATTTCTATTTTTCAAAACAAATGGGTGTAAATTGGACACAGATGTACATAAAGTAAAAATTATTCTTTTCTTTTCCAGCACCTTCTTTTTGATCAAGAGCTGCAAGCATTTTTTGATTTCAGCCGGTCATTCAAGAGTTTACCTCCTTATTTGAGAAGGGAATGGCATTAATCACAAGCTGTTTCCCACTGAAGGTCATTTTTTGGTTTAATTTTTTTTCAAATTAATCCTTCATTTTATTTAAAATTTCACTTTTGGTAGAAATTTAAATTTTGACATTTAATTTGCTCCTGTTTCAATTAAATTAAATTAGAAATTATTAGCTTGTTTAATGTTACGTTGCTTATTAGATCCACATTCTTCTTTGGAAGTTGTGTACTAAAAGAAAAAAATTTGTTTAATGGAGTTAAAATTTTTCAAAAAGAATTCATTTAATGCAAATATGTTACTTACATTTTCAACATAATTAATTCCTTTAATTCAAGTTTAAGTTTCAGTAGTAGAATTTATTTTACAAAAGCAAATAAATTCATTAAATTTTTTAGTGACTTGATTTATAAATTTATATATATGTATATATATATATATATATATATATATATATATATATATATATATATATATATATATATATATATATATATATATATATATATATATATATATATATATATATATATATATATATATATATATATATATATATATATATATATATATATATATATATATATATACATACATATATATATATATCCATCCAGCCACATTATTAATCATTTAACTGTTATTTTGAGAAGCATTTATATATTCCTTTAAACTATTATAAAATTATCTTTTCATATTTGTGTGTACTAATATACAGATTGTTGAAGTTTAATAAATTAACTTATTTAGACATAAAATTTGCATTGATTCATTCTCGAACCAAAAAAATATTGTATTTTGAACATTTAGCAAGAAAAAAATATTAGCACTCATTTCTGACTTGGAAATGCAAGTGTGCATTCTATTCATTTACAATAAGATTAAATAATATGTTCATTTCTTCCAAATCATTGATCTGTAATTGGCGTCAGTAAAATTAAAGTTTATTTTTATAGAACGAAGGCAAAACAAAACAGATATTTATGTTGTATCTTATATTTTTTTTTTTACTTATGAAGGTAACCATAATATAAACGATCGGTAAAATCTAATCTATTGTTTATTTTATCATTTTGTTTTGTTTAAGAATGTGTTGCTGAATGTGATAAAAAAGTAAGTTTATAAAAAAATGTACTGTCGTAATATTTTAAAATGAATAAAAGATTATTTAAAAAATAAAATCTTATTATTTATCTCTGTCGAAAACTAATCATTGAAATATGTTTTTTCTTATTTTTATCCTTTTCAAAAAGATTGATGGATAGCTTTTCTTTACTTTAAGAACGTATCACTTTAACTATACTGAAACTAAATATTTCTTTCAACAAAATGTCAAATCTAATAATAATTTATTCCATTATTGATCTTAAAATAGTATGTTTCTTTTTTTGCTCTACTAAACGAATATAAATATCATACAATACAGTATGACATTTTTTATGTTTTAAGTTCTTGAAAGTATATCAATATAGCATATAATAAAATGGACATTATGAAAACAGCTAGCTTTTAACAGAAAAAAATATGATTGGCTGCTTTTTTTTATAATAATTAAAAAATAAGAAAGAAAAATGTTTATTGAGAGAAATTAATTGAAAAAAATATTTAAAAGTTCAATTAAATTTCTAGTACATTTACAATAACAATCTGTGAAGTTCATTATATAAATTTCACATCATAAAAGTTTCTGATTTATTGATTAAAATCATGTATGATGTTAACTTAAGCACAGTTCCTCAAATGTATAATGCGTAAATATTTAATCATATATTTAATTTGTTAAGTAATAAATTATGTATGTGTAATATAAGTATAATTCTTTATTTATACTAAAATTTAAATGTTTTGTAATCATATAAGATAGTATATATTAATTTTTTAAATTAAAGAATGAAAAGAAATAGTTATTTAAAAAAATAATAAGTATTACTTATCTTTATTAAGTTAATCGAAAGTTCTTCATTGTAGTCTTAATGCGATTTCATAAGCATTTTTTCTTCAACATCGTATGGATAAGTTACTTTGGAGCAGCTACATTTTATTTTATCGTTAATTTCTCAACAAATTGAGAATAACGAACAATCAATTTTATTTTCCCTCTCCATTTTACCATTAAAATAAATAATTTCTTTTAGTATAATCTAATCAGGTGTTTGAATGAAATATATTTGTATATCACTTTTTATGACTGAAACACAAATGGCGGATATTTTTATGTCCAGGGACTACTACAAAAGACATTTATGATTATAGATATTTTTCTTTTATTTTATTGATAATTTACTGTTTGTTTAATTTAACCATATATTATAAGTAGAAAGATAACATTCAAAATTGAACATTTTGAATACAAAACTGTGTAGTATTTATATAACTTTCTTTAGTTATTAAGTAAGTAACTGTAAAAAATATCTTGAAATATATTTATATTTATTGAACCCTTTTTTTATTTGCAAATCATTTTTGAAATAGACTACCACATCAATAAAATATGAAATAAATGTACTTATAAGCTTTTGTTTTCAGTAATATATTTTGTATAACTTTTAAAGATTTCTCGCTTTCCAATTATAAATTGCATGCATATTTTACTTATATTTGGCCGAGCTTTTAGTAAGTTAAGTCATGGTACTAAATATTGATAATCGATAGATATTGTATTTAAATTTAGCATAATTTTAATGAAAAGTACACATTCGTTTTATTTTTAGTTTCAACTATTAATAAAAGACTGCAAAAAATATATATTTTTCTTTTTTTTTCACTTTTTACTTGATTCACTATTTTTGCTCTCTTAATTTAGTTTTCAACAGGTTTAAGCACTTTAGGTTATAGTGATATATATACTCATTCATTTTGGTATGTATTTTGTATACTCTTACCTGCTCTAACATGAACATCGCGACTGCCAATCGTTCCAATGTTATTTGAAGCTTCACAGCGATATACAGCCGCATGGATATCTGCTCTGTAGTCTTCAGCAGCAAAGGGGGGAAATACTAAAGAGCCATCATGACGTACATGTCGGAGGCCAGTGAGATCATGTATTGCCTCTCCATCATTCTTTACCCACGTCACTACGGGACGCGGTCTTCCTTCTGTTAGACACGATATCACTGTTCCACTTGAATTGGAAAATTCTACTCGATCTGGAGGTTCACTGACAAATGACGGACCTTTGTTCATTATGTCTGGAGACATTGCTGTAGAAAAAAGTTAAAAAATCATTAAGAACTGTAAGATAAATACACTTAACTAATTGATTTTTATTAAAAAAATCTTTTAATTTTCTAAATATATTCGTAGATTTAAATTACAAATGAGAAATATATTTTTACATGAAAATCTTTACATATTTTAAAATTCGTAATACATATTTTTAAAAATACATATTTTTAAAATTTGTATACATATTTTACATATCTGTAAATCATAAATACATATTTTTAAAATTCGGATATAATAATAATGGTAAAAATAGTATTAGTATAATTACTAAATAATATTTAAATATTTATATTTTTAGTATAACTTGTATTTTTTTTACATACTATATCTGTGAAGAATTCAACACTTTGATTTACTTGCAGCTAAAATTTCATTAAAATGTCGAGTTGTATTTTTATCAAATGAAAATAAAATTTGTTGACTATTTTTATCAGATTTAAAGGAAAAAAAAACGTGCAAATGGTACAAACTTTTCAAAAAAATAAATTGTACCTTTACAATAGTTTATTTTAATCACCAGGATTTATTTGGTTATTTATTTCAATAAGTATATTAAAAATGACGTGTGACTTTAAATTTTCGGTAAACAATTCATTTCGTTCTTCACGATATTACAAACGTGAAAGTGAGCAATCCATTATTATGACAAAAACTGTTTGAAATACATTAATCGGGCTTTCAATATTCAATAACTAGCTTCCCTGTGTTTACAATGAAAACAATGAGTTTTTGATTAAGTGTTATAAGCCTGCAGGGACCAGCTCTAACATCGATTTAGTAAAATTTACATTGCGTGCTGAAGCTTAGTTTTCTTCTTTTTATCGATAAACCTCTCACAGAAAACTAGGACTACAATATATCTTTATTTCTGAAAATCTTATAAGTAAAAGTGAAATTAAATACATCATCATATTTACATGTTTGAATTTAGGTAAATATATATATATATATATATATATATATATATATATATATATATATATATATATATATATATATATATATATATATATATATATATATATATATATATATATATATATATATATATATATATATATATATATATATATATATATATATATATATATATATATATATATATATATATATATATATATATATATATATATATATATATATATATATATATATATATATATATATATATATATATATATATATATATATATATATATATATATATATATATATATATATATATATATATATATATATATATATATATATATATATGTATGTATAGTTTACATATGGAAAGTAAATTTAAATCAGTTATTAGTTTTTATTTAATAAGCTGAATTACTTAAAATTCTTCATTTATTTAAATTTACAGGCAAATCATGTAAATGAATGTGAAATTTTTGTTCAATTTTAGTAACAAAATACAAAATTTATGGAATATAATAGCTTTAAATTTAGGCAAAAAATTAATAGATGCTTTTTAATTGCAGTTAAAACGATTTTACTTGCAAAAATGTCATTAATGAAAATGATTATATGCATATTAAATTTTAGTTATTATAATAAACTTTACTCGTTTAAATACATCTGTTGACATATAATGCACATAATTCTATATATTTTCAGCAGTGTTATTATAATAAAACGCATAAAAATATATTTCATGTGTGCGTTACAAATTCTTTATGGTCTCATTATCAAGAACTTTAAAATTCCATTCAAAACAATTTTGGATTTCGGTTAAGTAACGCATACGTCACAATTTAATGCTGTTTCATATCTTATAAGACGAGTAATATTTTCCTTTAAAATTATGAGAAATGCATAATATAAATTTTTATTCTACTTGGAAACTGATCATTAATTAAAGATTATTAAATATTTTATTGAATCCCTACGGACATGCTTACACTTTTATAAAAAAATGTCTGAATTCAGAATACTCTTAAAACAAGTTCCAACGTGTTATTAGTAAATTTTCACTCTATATACGTTTCAGAATTTTCCCGACTTGAAATATTAGCTTATTAACATAAATGAGAACTTATCCAGAACTGAGAATATTTCTGAAAAGTTTACAATTTACAGTTAATAAAAAAAGAAATTTTACAATTGGATTATTATTCTCGAAAAATCCAGACGACAACTATGAAATAACATACATATATTTGATAACTATAAGCAGCTCTAAAATTTTATGTTTTGATTCAGCCAATTTTCACAACTTTAAACGTAGTTAATAAGTATTTATTATTTTTTAGAATTTTTTTCGTTTTAGTATAAATATGTAAAATATTTAAATACTTATATTTCTTGTATACAAAAAAATTTTATTTTTAAAAAAAAAAAAAAAAAAAAAAAACTCGAAATATTTTTCGTTTATTTTTATCTATTTCTTATTTATTTGAACAATTAAACAAAATGCAAACTTTAACTGAAATAAAGATTAATCCTTATAGAGTAAATCATTAGTAACGTAAGAAGAATTTATTCAATATTTCCTCTAATCATTCTCCTAATTCATCATAAAGTTTAAACTTATATCTCTATAATTGAACATGATACTGAATATAAAGAAATTTTCATTAGCATAAAAAATGAAATTAATGTTTAAGTAACAACTCCGTTATTCTATTAAAAGAAGTGTTCAAGTAAAGAATCAATAATGCGTAAAAAATTTGAAAGGCCTCTTGCAGATATGAAAAAGCTGAAAGTTATAACGGGGTTAGAGATGAAAATAATTGCCTTGGAGCTGAACGAGGACTATTTCTAATTAACTTGCTGAATAAGGTGTCATGTTGAAGAACATCCAAGAGGTGAACTGATAAAAAAATGGAACTCAAGGGTAATTAAGATTTTGATAAGGACAAATCGGGTGCACTCCAGGGGTGAGAAAATGGAAGAAAAAGTTACGAAAGTTAAATTTGAGGTTCTTTCGATTTCTTTTGTTTCCAAGGGTTATCTAATTTTCATTTTTCAGGGATAATAATAAAAAAAACACTTGGTCGATAGTTGTTCGTTTTCATCTTGAATTTACTTTGGAAAGACATCACGCAAACCTTCATGTTGAAAGAACAAAAATGACATTAATCTTTCTTAATGTTTAATTTACTAGAAATAATATCTATGATGAATTTTAATATCTGATGAACTTTGAGCTTTTGAACTAAATTTGTAAGACAATTCACAGATGAAATGTGACTTAATCTTATTTTCTTTCAGAATATTACAATGATACAACTTGCGATGAAAGTTTGGCATCAAGATTTGCATTTAGATGGAAGTCATAAATATTTGTTTTACTGGTGAAAAATAATAGTTGTAAAGGAAATACATTTACAAAGATAAAATGCATGAAATATAAGTATTTTATGAATAAACGTTACTTCAAAATATGCCTTACCTATTTTAAAATTTCATTGTCTGATTTTGTTTTAAATTTTACTATTAAATACATAGCATACATAATTTTAACAGCATTTGCTTTTCTACAAATGCATAAAGAATTCTGTCATAGGTATTTAAATAAATTACTGCATGAAGATACAGTTCATATTACTATAAAATTATTGTTTAATTTAGTAAAATTTAGTTTTTTAATAATTATTTTATTTTATAACTTGTTATTTCATGTAAAAATATAATTTATTCGCATGATTTATGAAGAGGATAAATTTATTTTCAGATAATTCATATTTTGATTGTCACACAAACTTCATATTTATAAATAAAATATACCTGAAGAAATAATTAATTTAAGAATACTGTCGATAAATTATAACTTTTAATTTTAAATTTCTTATTTTTGACTAACTAAATACATGATATCATAAATTACTTATTTCATTACTCAAAATATTTAAAACAAGCAACTGCGGATATTGAATAAAATAAATTATTCTAAAAAACTTATAAAAGACTTTCAAAAATCATGGATAGAAATACAATTTTAAATAGCATCATGGTAATTAATATGAAATTGATGTTCTGAATAAATTAGCAAGCATCTAAAAGACATCCCCAACAATAAATACTTAGATTCTCATTTACTCAACATCACAAAAATTATTTTTTTTCTGAAAAACTAAATTAACTCATGAACATATACATTTTGATAAACAAGTAGCAACTGTATGAAGATAATTATGTAATATTTCAAATACTAATAGAAACTACATATTTTGCAATGTATGTAACTATGAGTAAATTTTTTATTTTATATCACTAGACGAAATAGTAGGTATTTTGAATACATTAGATAAATGTAAACTCTAATATGACATTTTATATTGAAATATTATAGATATTCATTAGCATATTTCATTGTTGATTTAAATTAGTATTCGATAAAAGTTTCAAACGCTACTTTGATTTTCTTTGAATAAAGGCTTGGCATGGAGTCAAAACATCATGAATAAATAAAGAAGAGCAATCTAATTAATTTATGATCTACATAAATGCAGACGAGGAAAGCAATAGCAAAATAAATGATAATTTAATATAAATAATTAAAAACTTTCATCTATAATCCTCTCAAGTTTGGGATTTTCAGGTTAATAGCTATGACTTCAATTTTTGATATTCTCTCTATGATGTAATATCTTATTCAGGTTAGTCCCTAAATTACTAAGAAGCGTATAAGCTTCTGAATAATTAATTAAGATAATAATCCTTTGCGTGCCCTGCTCTACCATCTTGAGAAAATGAAGTATTGGCATTACCATTCTTCCTTCATTAATGAAGAAAGGAAAAATTTATGAAGCAATCCGTATTACAATAATTGGACTTTCACACTTCGTTCTCGACAATCGATGCATCTCGAGAGGGAAATGTAAAAAAAAAATATTGATTTTCTAGTTCAGAAATCGAGTTGGTTTTGAATAATAACGAGTCATATAAAAAAGTCTAATGGTGGAACTTTAAAATGGGCAATGTATTGCCAAATCTGTCTTGATAATCCGGTCCTCTCCCACACTGGTGGGAAAGGATGTAACAATTATTGATTTAATACTTTGTGTATTGAAAAGCGTTTAAATGCTTCTATAGACGAGATTACCTCACCAATTATTTTTGGAAAATGCATGCAGAATATTGAATGCTATTCATCGCGTCTGGCCTTTATGAATGTTTTGAGTTACTTTAAGAAACTATTTTATTATTTGTAAATCATGTTTTAGTCAGTAACATATTCAAGGAAAATCATTTAAATTACTTTTATTTTGCAATCATGGATGAATGCATTTTATTTGTTTTTCAAAATAACTTCATTTTACATTATATTTCAGATATCAATAACTAATAAAGATATTTTTAAATGTTTATGTTTTGTATTGAATTCAAATTTTTTTTTGCTGAATTTTGCACTGATTAATTTTAATAAAAGATACTGTCTTTCAGGGAAATTATATTGGCTATTATTACATTAAAATAAATCAAAGCTAGTCATGTCATTATAATGCATGATATGGCTATTCTAATCTAAATGATTATTTACATTTTTATTACACAATTTTTTATATATTTAAAGATATAAATATAAATATGTAATTCTGATGCTTTGACTTGTTAATTAACTCTTTTTGGCCAAAAATATCTATTTTTATACTTTTCTTTCACATAAAGAATATTAGAAGCAAAACAAAAAATGAATAAACAAATTGCCTCAAAACATTTTGTTTATTCAGTAATGGTTTTATAAAAATTTTAAAAATTAAATTAAAAGAAAAACTTTAAAATATAATTTTCGAAATTGAAATCAATATCAAAATTCCTATGACTTATTTTTTGATCTTTGAAAAATATTGCACTGCATATACATATACCATAATAATAAATAGTATTTAACATAATACATGTAGGAATACATTCAGTTTTCTTTTTAAAGGATATAAATAATACTATATTGAAACATACTCCTCCAATATTTGACAAATAATTTAAATCTTTTGTAATAAAATGACAAATTACTAATTTTAAAACACACACACACATATATATATATATATATATTAAGAATTCAATTGCTAATTTATTCGAAAGGTCAAATTGTTAAATATAAACAATAAATTAATATTTTTATTTAATGTTAAAAAACCATTTCTTGATAGCTTTAAAATGAATCTGAGAAATATAAGATGTTATGTTCTAATTAACTCTAATTTGCCTTATTTCTTCTGAGTATGGTTGCATGGAAAAAGCAGCTGAAGCAACAGCCAGTCAAGAAGCAATTGATCTCTTTTTATTAAAGGTTTCACAGTTTATTGCGCACGAAATTGGTTCGGTTATTTTCTTTATTTTTCTCTTTCCATGTTGTCAGAGACATCTGTTTTAGCCTTTTATTCAATTCAATTCTTGTACCACAATCACACAAGGCTGCCATTTATTATTTTGTTTTAGTTTTTGTACACAGAAAAGAATTTATTTAATTATTCGAACAGTAACAATGAGAAAAAATGAGTCTGATTTTATTTAAAATGTCAAGTTTGATAGTAATTAAGTAAATGTAATTGATGGAATTTTATTAAAATAAACAACTGATACAATATAAAATAATTCATAAAACAAATTTTATATCTTTCAATGCCATTAAGAAAAGTGTATAACTTGGAATGAAAAGCAACAAGCCAGCCAGTATAAGCTTATAAATTTTTTTATTATAACATTTTGAATTGCATTGCACAATACGAGGATAGTTAATATGTTCTGAAAAACAAATAGCATTAACGTTAACGTGGAATCAGATAAATAAAATAGATTTGAAAATACAGAATTATAAAATACTGTATTTTTTTATAAAATGATTTCTATAAGTATATAATTAACAAATAGTAAATAATTATATAACATTATAATAATTTTATTTTAAATTCCATTCATTTTAATAAAATAGCATTATGAATATTGTAATTCATTTTGTTATCCATGATCATTACATATTTTTTTATAAGTATCATGCTTTACTTTTTCTATTTAAATTACTGTAAAATTATCATATAATGTGTATCTTTATCTTATATTATAATTTTTATTATTCACTCAAAAATTTTTTTTTTAAATTTTCACTATAAATAGAAATTTGTTAAATTTACAATTGTTCATGATTTTAATTAAATATTTCTTAATTCCACCCCCAACACCATCAATAATAGTAACATAAAAATGTGAAAGAAGTATTATTAAAAATTCTTCTTTAAGAATAGTTCTACAAAATAATTTGAAAACATTTTTTAGAAATGCCTTCTGATGATTGGAAATACCAAAAACCAATGTTTATAAGTAAATAGTTGTTCATTTCATGATACTAATTCTTAGATGAATTTAGGGTATTCACTGCATATTTAACCATAAGAAAAAAATTTAAATTTAACAATTTATTATTTAATTGATTCAGACTAAAAATCGGAAAAACAATTTCTCATCAAACATGTAAAGCAGAAAAAAAGATTGTGATCTCATCTTAAACATAAATCTTAAATATAATTCTTCAATTTTAAAACACAGTATATGGCTATCGTTGCAAAATATTTTGCCACAAATTTACTAAAATAGTTAAGATCTTGAGTACATGAAATTATATTTTACATGGAATTATATCTTATATTAATTTATAATAGTATTTCGGTTGTATTAGTCCTATCTAATTTAAAGTAAGTTGTATAAAGTTTTCTATTAATGTATTATATATAATTTAAATTATATATATATATATATATATATATATATATATATATATATATATATATATATATATATATATATATATATATATATATATATATATAATATAATATTTCCAACATATGGAAGTAACTTTCATTTGAATAAATTAGTAGAATTTTTTCAAGCAAAGAATTAATCTATAAAAGTTTCCTCCCGGAAAATGATAAATGCATCTCTAAGGATTAATTTAGTATAAACTTGCAGAATGAATAAAATTGAAAATAACTTATTTTGATATTCAAATCATATCATTATTTTATCTCCTGAACCTACATTTTGAGATAAAATGTGATAATAACAATCTTTATTTTCCATTTCATACATGAATGATATCTACATACGATGAGGTAATGAGATAAGCAATAGCTGAATTCAAATATCCTCACGGTTGCATATTTGGGTGCGGTCAACGTTGCTCAGCTTATGTTCATATCTCGAGTGTCACCACACCCACACTCTATTGTTTCTCCAAACAGGTGCACCCTATATCATCTCAAGCTGACATTTAAAAGATTTGATACCCAGTAGAGAATTCAATAGCACGCCACCATAATATTTCGATAGGTATTTTAGCTGCTGTTGCATAAAAAAGTATGCAAATTGAGTATGAGTGATTATCACTGTTATGCTCCTTTGACAAGATTATTGCTTTTACTTAGTGTGACTGATGGAATTTATAAATGATTTGAATAAAAAATAGGTGAAGCGTAATCTCTGTTAAAAGAAACAAATAGGGATTTTTGTACATATAGTCTAATAAATTTTGCTCTAAATATATTGAAAAAACAAAAAAAAAATATATAAAAACAACTACTGGTGATAGAATGATAAAAAAAATAATAAATTAATGTTTTCTCTTTTCACTATCATAATCAAAAATGAATGTTTCCGTAACAAAGTGCGTAAAATTGTAAGATAGTTATTACAAGTTTATGGTCTAATGATTGCTAAAATTATATGAAATATGATGACTAAAATAATGATAGTTCTGATAAATTCCTACCCCATATTCATGACTGGAATGAAAAACTGACCTGATGACTACATATAAAAATGTTTTTTTAAAATTTTATAAGTTTTCTTTTTAACTAATAATGATAGTTTGATTTTTTCTAAAAAAATACTTTTGGTACTAACTAACACAGTGAAGAGAGCATTCGAATGTTTACTGGATTTCAGAACTTTTTAAAAATGCAACTTAATGTGTTTATACTATATTTTACAAACTACAATCAAAATCATAAATACTTTATCAATCATTAGAAAAAATTGGCTCATTTAAGCATTTCATTTCAAATTTATTTTGAATCCTATTGTATAACTTTTAGATAAATTTATTGAGGCATATATTTTACTAATGTACATGGAAACTTGTTATGTTTACTTACAAGGACTTTTGAACAGCAAAAACAAATCATTTAATCTTAAAATGTTATATTATATTCGTTACTAAAATATTACAATATTATTTGAAAATTATTTTCTAAAACAGTGCTAGAAAAAAAGGTAATTCAAAGTGAATAAATATTCCAGCTTCATTAAAATAATGGAAATTGACTATCATATGAATTTAAAATAATTAACTGTTTAAGAATTATACTTAATTAATATTTTAATATATAATCCTTTCCAAAGAATATCCTACAAGAAACATTAATATTAATTTTGAAAGAACTATTAAATATTAATGTCAATGGTTGCTTTTTTAATATGTAAGTTAATATGCATTCTTCATGCTCTTAGTATTAATAAATTTCACTTCCATTCCTTAGATTTTTTTGTAAAATCGATGAAAAAGCTTTATTTATCATTGTGATTGGGAGCAAGCATAAAGAAAACAAAAAGTTGCAACTTAAACTTTGTTGAATGTAAATGTTTTACTTTAAATATTTTTTCCATTTTATTAGTTAAGAAAATTGCTATGCTTTTATTTTATAAAGTTAAACCATTTTAGATATATTATTTATATTTATTTTACATTTCCATTCATATAGTTCAAATATTTTCAATGAATCCTGTATAGAAGTATTAACCACACATGTAACTTGAAACAGTCATCTATGATAACATTATGACATTAAATGTAAATATGATACGCTATTTTATAAAGTTGTAAATACAAGTAATATTCAATTTGCATTTTACATTAAATATTTGATAATGAAATCATTAATTATTTTTATTTCTTACCAATATAAGTTTAATAAATTATATATATATATATGTATGTATGTATGTATGTATAGATATATATATATATATATATATATATATAATATATATATATATATATATATATATATATATATATATATATATATATATATATATATATATATATATATATATATATATATATATATATATATATATATATATATATATATATATATATATATATATATATATATATATATATATATATATATATATATATATATATATATATATATATATATATATATATATATATATATATATATATATATAATTTATTTAATAGCCAGATAGGGCAAAAAATAAATTTGTAATATATCTTAAAACTAGATTTCATTTTTTAAAAACATATTAATTACATAACCATATTTGATTTTATATTTCGCAATTTTATAGAATGCATTATTTGCAAATAAATTGATTAATTTATTAGGATACAATATCATATATATTTCTAAATTCATCATGTTTATTAGTCATACAGTCATGCAAGTAAATTATTACCAAGCATCATGCAATTTATTCCTTATCAATTAATGTTTTTCAACTTTTAGAGAATAAAATCATATTGTTAATTCTTGTAAGATATCAAAACGCACAAAAAGAATGTATTGCATTTTCATGTTAATAAATCCACATTATAGTAGTAATTAATTACATTTTCATCTCAGTTATTCAATATTTAATAAGTATATGATTATTTTCATAATGATCACAAAATTCCATAAAGATTAGGTCTGTCTTGCTTTGTTATATGGAGAAGTATTCTCAGCAAACAAATATTGTAGAAAGCACAATGCAGTGTTGCAAATCAATAGATATATTTGAATTTGATATTTAATGTTTTAAAGGTTTTTCTTAATGTTTTTAAATGGTTATTTAATCGTCAACGAAATTAAATAAGTTTAGTTTTTGCTTGAGCTTGTGAAACATCTTGTTCAGTAGGTCTTAACCAGCTATTGAGCAATAAATAATGACGAATGATGATTACTTTTAAATATTTCTTTCAACCTCTAAATGTTTTTGTTGCTTCACTTCTCAGTTGGTTAGAGAACATCTTGTAAGCAAACAATATCGAATCTCAATTCAATATCATTTCAGCTTGTAAATATATATTTAAAAACCATAATACTTGTTGATTTTAATATTTTTGTCATCATATGCACATATTAGTATTGTCTTCAAAAGTTACATCAAAAATTTGAGAGCATATGCTGATAAACGACATTTAAATATAAATGTTTGAATATTTAGTGTATCCCGAATGTTTAAAAAATAATTGTCTTTCAAAAATTAAAAATTGTTTTCTAATATTTTAAAAGTTTAAATAAAAATGTTTTCATCAAATTGAAAATTCCGTGGCATCGAGTATTAATTTCAAAACATATATTTATCATTCATGATTGATTGTATTAATTATGAAAAAGATATTATAAACACTTTTGATAAATTATATATTTTTAACATTTATTGTAATTTCACCTATATTAACATTTGTAAATACTCTGTATAATGATGTTATTAAATAATATGAGTTATTTTGAAATAAAACTTTAATACAAATTCTTTATAATAAAATTATTCAAATTTTGATAGTTATTTTTTAAAGAAAATACAAATTTTTAATTTATAGTTTTATACAGATTGTCTGTTTTACTATTAAACAAATCTAAACGATAATTTTATGAAAAAAATATGTTTCAAATTTTACTTTCCTTTTTTTGTAACTAACATTAATATATAAGTTACTTTAAAATAATTGTAAGCAAAAATTTTAATGGTGCATTCTTTCATACATATCTTTAAATTCCTACTAATTTCATTGTACAATTTTTCTTTATATAAATAAATCCTTTTACTTAAAAAAAACAATAAATTGCAAATTAACATTAGTCCTTCAACTATTTTATTAAATATTTATCTTTTCAAAGATAAATACTAAAGTTGGATCAAAATATTACTGTCAATAACAAAAGTTTGTTGATTAAACTATTGCATCGCTGACAACAAAGTAAACTTATTTCAAACAAAATGCCGTATGTGCAAAAACTTTTCATTTCGTTACTCAAAGCTATAATGATAATAAACATTCTTCGTTGCTAAAAGTTTTCTTAAAGTTTATATATAACATAGTATTTAAATATATATTTAAATATAGTGCTGATTTTTAAATTTGTTTCAGGGAAATATATTTTTGGGACTTTTGCAGCTTTGTGTACTTCAGTTATATTGTTCATGTATATAATTTTGATATTTCAAGTACTGGATAAGTAATTATTATTATTTGTTTGCAGAAGATTAAAACTCTGATTATGATTTTTGTTCTACATTCATTTATTAGTCCCTGTGGTATTTCAATTGACATGGGAAAGTAGATGTTATAAATAAATTGAAATATTTAACAGTATGCATCCTATTATAAATGAGTCGAGAGACCACAGATTGACACAAGATATAGCTTTCCTGACTCCTGAGTTGTTTGTCTCGAGTTCGCATCCCGGTTCGGACAAAGATGTACCTTTCTCTCTTTCTCTGCTTTCATGTCATTTATTTTGAGATGATTAATGAATGTTGCCAAGAGATATAAATGGGTTTGTGGTCGAGTGATGTGGATAACGAACAAGTCTCTGTGACTTGTTTCACAAGTGCCCTTCGTGTAACGATAAATGAAGAGCAGTTTCCAAGCTTATTGTAACGAAAGGTAACCATTTCCCTCAGTTAGGAAAAAATATCCTTTTAAGTATTATATTGAATATGAAAATAACTTTGCATATGGGATTTATCTTACAATTTGCCATTTGAAAATGAGGAAATCAAAAAGGCTTTTGAGTACTGATAGCTTGAAAGCCATATACTATGTACCTATATTTCAAGCAAATTCAAGAGCTGAATAAAAGTCTTTTGAAATCATCCATTGATAACATCTAAATATGCTCTGTGACAGATTTTTAATCGACTAATAAATTATTATTCCAGATTAAAGCATGTCACAATAATAAGTTTTTAATTCTTATATTTCTGGAAAAATTTTCGATGACTATAACGAACAGTACCATGATTTATGTTTTTAGAAAAAATCGTAAATACAAATTCTTATCTGAAAGCCTGAAAATAACTATTACAAAAGTAGATTTGATTTAAAAATAAATCCATGGCCGGAGATTCTATTTTTAAAATACAGCATGCATGTGTGTGTGTGTGTGTGTGTGTGTGTGTGTGTGTGTGTGTGTGATGACTGTTATAGAATCATATATTTCCCTTATATACATATTCGCGATTGTCACCAGGGAATTGCAAGAAATTTATTTTATGTATGAAAATAATAAGGATTCTCTATATAAAGGAATCAAGAGCCTCATATGGCTCGAGCTTCTATTGCAGAAGTGAACATTTTAGTGTCACTCTAAGGGAAACCTCCTCTTTTTTATTCATCTACTGAAAAAAGCAATAACTGTTCAAGCACTGTTTCAAACACCTGAACACAGTAGACAGCATAAAGAACTCGAAATGAAAAATCTTATAAACTTAAGGTAGACTTATTGATTTTTTTAGGTTAGTCCTAACTTGAACTTTATCTACCTGTTGCCCAGTGTCTCATTTGTTAATAGGCTAATTTTGATGATCTATTCAAACTAATATGTTGCTGCAATTCACAAGTCAAGAGATCGTTTATACGCCCACTATAACTTTTCAATCCAATATGACTACTGAAGAAATTAGCATATATTTTTAACTAATTTAGGTTATATAAAATGTCATCCCATTATAAATAATATATTAATATGGAAAGCTTTTTCGTTTTGTGTGTTCTCTGATAATTTAAAGAGTAAATATAATACTGAAGTTCAGTATAGGTAAAACTAAGAGATGATTAAAAAAATGCATGTTAAACATTTCTATGAATATTTTAGCACCATTTTTAGCTAAATATTTAAGTCAATATTATCAGAAATTAAAATACTGGATGAATTATTATAAGTTAAAAAAATTAATTATGGAAATCGTACAAAAAGACGAACAATAAATATTCATTTACCATCATGCGTAATTTCAAAAAAATATAGTAATAACTATTAAAACTCTACATTGCTTAATAATTACTTTGAGTCAAGCGTTTTTCAAATATATTTAAAGTTTATACTGTAAATATTAATCAACATTTAAAAAATATTCTCTCTTATTTTTCTAAATACTTTCCTTGGTTAAGTAAATTAAAAACACAATTTAAAGTATAGCTTATATTTGACTTAATTTATTATATTACTTTTTAAATAGCTATTAAGAGTTAAATAATAACACTATTTAATTTTTTTGCATTTAATATAATAAATATAAATTTTATATAATTAAAATATTGAAATGTAGAAAAATTTGAAAAATAATTAATAAATGTTCAGATTTTTATGAAGACCAATGTGTTTATTATGATATTATATAAAAGTTATTAATTGATTATTAATTATTATTAATTGTTATAGTAAAATTGATTATTAATTAATATAGTAAAATTGAACTATACTCTTGTAATAGTAATGAAAAATATACAAAACTATGCTTCATTATTTTAATTCACTTTCCTTTCTTTTGCAAATATTTTAATGGTATTTTCAGTAATTTATTTATAAAATGAATAAAAAAGATTGTTTGCTATTTGTTTTTATAAATATTTGGACATTCAAACTATAATACCTTTTCATTTAATAAAATAACTTTTAATAATTTTCAACTGTATAAATAAAGCAATTAAAAATAAAAGACATACATGCAAAAAATATATTTTCATATTACAATAAAAATGGTTATGGTGCCCTAAAGGAAATAAATTTGGCCCTAAATATTAAATATCACCATCAAACAACTCAGATGATTAATGATGCCTAGATACACTATTATGAGTGCTATTTTCTTCTCTTGTCGACTGATGTCGAGATTAATAGCTACTTTCACTGCACCCTCGTCGCTAAACATTATCCATTGACCTATGTAATAACAGAATAGCTTATTTTTCAAGCGATATATAATAATTCTCTTTTTTAATATTTAATGCGCTTTAATACATCAAAACTGTTTCAAAAAAAGTAGAATGAATTTTTTTTTTACATTTTCCACCATTTCTGCATTCCACTCAAAAGCTTATTTTTAAAACAAAAACAACTTATTATTAATGATAACAAAATTAAACTTCAATCAAATTACATATACCACTAAACACAGCATTTTTAAATAGTTTTGGTGAATTACATATAGATATTTTAATAGTTAATTATTTATATATAAAATCTAAATAAAAAAAAAATAAATAAAAATAAAAAAAAAAAACTATTTGTCTTTGCTCAGAAGTCCAAATAAACCCGTTACTCATAACTATTAAAAATGTATACTATTTTAGTAAATGACAGTTTATTAACTGGGTTTAAACATATATTATTGCCAGTCAACTTGTCTAGGGGTCAGCGTGCCTGACTACGGGTAGGGAGGTCATGGGTTTGAATTCCGGATAAGGCATGGATGTGATTTTCGCTATCTATCCTGTCTTTGTCCTTTCCTTGTGTGTGAATGAGGTCTGAATGCCACCATTCAGACCTCATTGCTATAAACTACCCTATAAACGAGTCCCTATGGCATGTGTGTGTAGTAAAGAAGTCGGACTCTACACCAAATATGGTTCATCTGGAAAAGTGGAGTAGAGCACCCCACTTTGCAAGCCTAGATGGCACACGAGAACAAAAAGAGCAGCAGGAAATATTATTTAAATTAATATAAATTTAAGATCAGTATTTACGTTTTCCATTCAATTTCTTTCAGTAAATAAATGAAAAATAAAATATTTTTTTTATTCATTTAAGTTCATCTTTTATTTGATTCGTTTTATCATATATTACTATTTATCTTGTTATTACCTAGTTAAAAGCAGCGCTATTTGATTGTTGTATTTCTGATGTAAAAGAAGATGAAGTTTTCTCTTATTACGTGTGGTTTCATAACATTAATCCGTAGTATTTAAATCCAAAACTAGTAAAGAAAATAATAAAAATGTTTGATTTAATAGCTTCTTATTCATAGTATTTGTGCGTATAACTGATATAAATAAGCACTTGAATACTGGTGAGATATTTTGTTTTCAAAACAGAAATCAATAAAATAAGAAAAATTATAGCTATGATGACCTTTATCTCACAAAAATAATGTCATTAAAAATGTAAAAAATATGACTTTATACTCTACCACAAATTTAAAAAAAATTATCAATTATAAACGTTTTGAAAATTCAGTGTATCTTTCTATACAATTCTTTAATAAAATATATTTTTGAGGTAAGAATACTTTGTTTACTTCAAATTTCATATGAAGATGGAATTTTTTATAATTGTTTTAGCTATCAACTTATTTGACATATATTTAGCAAAATATTCAAATCTTGAATACTAAGATTATATTAACTATTTAGTACATTTCCAAGATTTAATATTAGTTTGCTTAACCTAAAAAATGTCAAAAACGAATCCATCAGTTTTAATATATTTGATTCAGCTTTATGAACATTGTTTTCTAATTGATTCCAATTGCATGGAAAATAGTGCATATAGCATGTCAGAAAAACTTTATTCTATCATTAGGAATTGCTGAATTCTACATGTTGCAATATATTTTCGATTAAAGGTGATGAATACATATCCAATTAATTCCTTTTCTTCTTAAGGTATTACTGTTTTCGTATGTATCTACATTCACAATTCACACACATACACACACAGATATATATATATATATATATTACACATAATCCGACAAAAAATAATTCATTTAACTCAATCTATCTTTACAAATGATTGTCTGTCCACCTGTCCAACAGAAGTAACAACCAGCAGATGTTTCTTAACATGTAATATGCTCACCACATACTGTAAAGATTGCATCACACCCTTTGTTCCTAATCAGCACCAGATTGCCCAGCAGTTCTTGAGATAGCATCACTCATTCCACAATAAACATCTATTACACTTGTTGGGCATTTTTCAGAGATTCTAATCTTTTCAGCAGTCAAATTCTTGAATCATCCCCCACGTGTTCTATAATCTTCCCCCACGTTTGCTGGCAAGTACATCTGAATCTATTTTCCCATTTCATTTATTCCTGGATTGAAGGATTCACTCCAATGACAGCATGGGATAGACATACTTAAGAAAAAAAATGTCCCCTCTTAATTACCTGAGATTACAGAATCTTTGTTGAAATCCTGGACCCCATATAGCCCGTTTACAAAAATGGCTCTGAAGACATCTCTTGGAACACCATTGTGGATTTCATTAGATCTGATATTGAGATGAATCTGTGTTCGACTTATCTGTAAACCAACTAGTCTTGAAAATTTCTTTTAAACCTGAATTGAATCTATTCCTAATTCAGTGATAAAATACTCAGTTTTTGTGTTCCTTGTATCACTCTCAGTTGTGGCAACTTTCAAAGGGAGGTAGAGTTCGTTGCGAAAATATGTCACTTGTGTAAAATCATCCTGGACCCAAATTGCTGCACTTGTCTTAAAATTGCTGTACATATGTTATCTCTATATTTATCACAGCTTAACCTGGTACCGTTCCTTTACAGACTTATCTAATGTCGAAAGTTGAAATTAATTAATTTCCTAAGTAAATAGTGTTCACTAATTGGTTTCTGGCTCATTTTACAAATTGGACGATATATCGTTTCACAACATACAGTTATTTACATGGGGTGGAGCAGCTAACCTTTGAAACAGCTTCTCATATGTTTTACATAGCACAAAGATTATTTTGATTCTCTTCAGCTATACTATTCATACTATGCACTCAGCTCCAGCTAAAATCTCCAGATTTCTGATAATATTTAATCTGTGCAGTCATTCCATGTTTACTTCCATCCTTTCCCATTCATTTTCGCAAAAGAACTCAATTGGAAGTTGAATAATTTTTTATTCCTTTCTGTATCTACTCATCTGTCAAAATGTATACAACATAAAAAGTCTCTAAATTTGTTCACATTTTCTTATTTTCTGCCTAAATATGTATTTAAACGTGTTTTTTTTCAATTGTTTTGCATACTAAAATAAATTTTCAAATATATATACAAAGATTAATAGAAGAGTTAATTTCTTAATCCGAATTATTGTTTTTTATATCTTTTCAATAATTTAAAATATTTTCTAAACAAATATTTTAGAAACACAATATTTACATGTAAATAATAATATCATTAGTTTAATCTTGTTTTCAATTATATATTTAAATCAAAATCAGAATATGGTATTATAAATACGATATTCAAACACAATATTACTAAAATTATTCAAATAATATTTTGAAAGGAATCTCATTTTATGAAAATTTTATGCAAATAATTTTTTATAATAATACGTCTTCAAAGACTTAACAGTATAAGTTAAATATTTTTTCTACTTTTCCGACAAATTATTATATTGTTCCATTATGCAACAATAATGCATTTTATACAAACTTTTCAAAACAAGAATCTAGAATCAATAAACATACTTTCTTTTTTTTTACATGCGTGGATATTATTTCAATATGAAATACGTTGCTATTTCATGACGATATAAAAATATAGGCATAAAAATAAATTCTTAGCTCTTTTTGCAGGACACAGAATTTATAGTGTATCCGCCTGACGGAGTGGAATAAAATTCCTTGTTGCTATTCAATGCTGTCAGAGACTGCAATCCTCGCTATTCTGTTGCCACCATAAAGTTGAAATCGCTTGGCGATTGGAAAATCAATGCTTCTTACTCTTTTGCTTCTTATAGCAGAATTCTCGGGAAGTTTCTCAGGAAAAGCAGATGGGAAATTCTCCCTATTCTTGAAAACCATCTAACCATGATAAAAGCAATTAGAAAGCTTAAAGCTGTACTTCATTTTACGGTTTTTATTTTTGTTTTGATGTAGCATCCTTGAGAAGAGAATGAAGTTTGAAGAGCTTTGTGTTCTTTTGTACTTTCGTACAGAAAACCTTTTAGTGAATGAAAGAGATATTTTTCTTCAACGGAAAATTTGGTTATTGTTAAACTCGATAAGCAGGCACTTGATAAGTATCAATCATCTTAATATTTTTCAGATATTAGAGATACTTACTTTTATTAGATTTTTCGCTAAACTCTTCAACACAAATAATTCTTTGCATTTTTATATTTTGATAAAACAGTAATCAAGTTTCAAGAAAAAAACTACTTAAATCTGATGTATGAAACTTATTTTCTAATTATTTATTTTGCTTTAGAGAGATTTATCGATAGACTAGAAATTAGCAATTTCCTTCTTTTTCTCAAGAAATGGTTTATGGATTTAAAATAAAGATAATTTAAGTTGGGCTAATGTTATTTAAAAAAAATATTTCATGACATTTTGAACATCATATTTAGTTTTATTTTAAAGTGAGTATAAAGTAATTATCAGTTTGTTAAAAGTTATTTTTAAAATATTTTGCACTTAACCACAAATTACAAATATAATTTTGGTAGAAACACCATAAGTACCAAAAGTCAACTTATTTACCGCAGGCAAATTTTATTATTAATTTATGTAAGGAATTGTAACTTTGTCTTTTATATAATATTATAAAATCAAAATAAAACAAATGATAAAATAGCCATCAAATGTGAACAATAAGAAATGCTAAGTGATCGATATATATATATATATATATATATATATATATATATATATATATATATATATATATATATATATATATATATATATATATATATATATATATATGTATGTATGTATATAACTACATGCATTACATATTCGCAAATTTTGAAATCAATAGAGTACCTCATTATTCTTTGTTATATGCTTCTTTGAGAATTTTAAATTGGCTATTGCAAAATTTGAATACATATCTATGCAAAAAAAAGTTTTTGCTTTTTTATCAAAAAACATTTGACACTAGCTCCACTTATTAAATAAAAATTATCTTCAATAACTTTCAATTTATTTATATATGTTTTTCACACTAAAGAAATATACATGTTAGAATCTGAAATTAAATATCAGATACACAAATGCAGTATCATAGAATACCTTGTTAACAATCGGTAAAATTATGTACAACTACATAATAAATATATAAAAATACGATGCGTCAATGGTTTTACTATAAATTTATATGAATATAAATCAATTAATTACAATTATATAAATAATTACATTTGAAACTTGTCTTAGAAATTTAACCACAGTATATAAAATCTAAAGACAAATGACGAAATAAATATTACTGACACATTAATCCTTAGTTTAAAAATAAATATCTCCTGTAGATTATAGTAAAATAATCATGGATTATTTTTGCAATAATAATTTTTAATAAATTATAATTCACTTATAACTATAAAATATTCTTATATGTAATCCTTTAAATTGTTAGTGGTTGAACACAATTGGGTCTAGAATTGATATTAATAATCCAAAGTTGCTGTCCCATTATGATTAAATTTTACCAACGGAAAGGTGATTAAAGTACGTTGAATAGATCTAACAGTAATGCTTATAACGGATTTAACTTATTGTTAACATGCATTTAAATCTTATTAAATATAATTATGAATGCCCTCTATGATTCAATTTATAAGGGATGGTAGAAATCCTCTAAAACTACAGTCTATATTAATTACTCACATCATTTACCTTATGATCCTTAATAAATTAATTTAGGTACTTTATAATAATCTCAACCTCCCTTTATTGATTTACTTCAATATTATACAGCCATTTTGTTGTTTCGATCTTGTGTATTACATAAATTACATGGAGGGCTTGCTTGAAAGTGCCAAGCTAAACTGAGATTTGTAAAAATATCATGAGTTGCTCTACAATACTTAGTACCCTCTACAACACTCTTTAAAAGTTAGTTACTCTGTTATTTTATCTGAATAGACATACATAAATGAATGGTCGATGTGAGATTAATCGCAAATATCATAATCTTATCAATAAGTGGCATTGTCATCCAGAAAATATGTTATCGGAATAGGGTTTGTTATAAATAGAATGAATTCTCTGGTTATTACAAGAAAAAATAAGTATTATTATTCCTTCGTTTAAAACATTATTATTGCATCATTTAATTGACGATAACAACTTATTTAATAACGGATAAATCCATTTTTGTTCAATTTTAAATCTATTTTGCGCAAGTCCAGTACTGGTCCTTGACTTCGCTCGGGTTAGTGGTATCATATATATGATCTATCTTCCGCTATATCTCTGAAGGATTGGAAACAATAAAAACAACTATTTTCAGCAGACTCATTCTCTTTCCGAATTTTGGTAAAGAAGCTTCTGTATTTTTGGCAAAGGTGGTAGACCACTTCAAATCACCAATTCTTTGATCTCCTCAAGTATCTGTTCCAGGATAAAAATCCTAAATAGAAAGTTATGAAATACTCCTTCAAATCCTCTCTGGCATAACTTCAGCAGACACTAATGAAAGCTAATTCTAATGAAATGATTAATTCTCTATTAGTGGGATCAAAGTGAGTGCATTAAGTGCTCATTCAAGGGGAAAAGACCAATCCGAAATATATGATCTACCACTGTCTTCATACTAGCCCCTGTCGATTACCTATTGGACACTCAGATTTACACGACTGGACATTAAACTTGCTACACCACGAAGGCGACATGCTACAGACGTGAAAGGAAAAATGTGCTGTGATATGCAAATAATTAGCTTTTGACCGCATTCAGACAAAGCAGGCGCCAGTAGCGACACCTACATTGTGTTTAAATGGGGAAATGTTTCAGCCGGTTCCTCATACACAAATTGCATTTGAAAGTTGTTGTCTGGTGAAAAGTTGTTTTGATGCCTCGTGTAAGAAGGAGAAATGCGTACCAGCACGTTTCTGACTTTGATAAAGTTCGAATTGTAGCGTACCGGGATTGCGGTTTATCTTATCGCAGTATTGCTGCTCACGTCGGTCGAGATCCAATGACTGTTAGCAGAATATGGAATCGATGGGTTCAGGATGGTAATACGGAACGCCATGCAGGTTCTCAACGGCCACCTATCACTAGCAGCAGAGAAGACAGGCATATTATCCACATGGCCGTAATGAATCGTGCAACCACGTCACGAGCCGTGAGTCAAGAAACGGGGTCGTTTGGAAGACAACAAGTGTCTGCATGAACAGTTCGACGACGTTTGCAGCAGCATGGAATCTCAGCTCGGAGACCATGGCTGCGGCTTCCCTTGATGCCGAGTCATAAAGCGCCTTGAATGGTGTGATCAACGACGAACCTTGGTGCTCGAATGGCGAGACGTCAACTTTTCAGATGAATCCAGATTCTGTGTACAGCATCATGATGGTCGCATCCGTGTTTGGCGGCATCGTGGTGAACGCACACTGGCACATCACCTGGCGTGATGGTATGGGGTGCCATTGGATACACGTCTCTGTCACCTCTTGTTCGCATTGACGGTGCTTTGAACAGTGCAAGTTACATTTCTGGTGTGTTACGACTCATGGATCTACCCTTTATTCGAGCCCTGGGAAACCCTGCGTTTCAGCAGGATAATGCGCGACCGCTTGTTGCCGGTATTGTACAGACCTTCCGTGATACAGAACATGTTCGGCTGTTGCCCTGAACAGCATGTTTTCCAGATCTTTCAACAATAGAAAACGTCTGGTCAATGGTTGCCGAACGACTGGCTCGTCACCAAACGTCAGTCATTACGGTTGATGAACTGTGGCATCGTTTTAAAGCTGCATGGGCATCTGTACCTGTACATGCAATCCAATCTCTGTTTGACTCAATGCCCAGGCGTATAACTGCAGTTATTACTGCCAGAGGTGGTTGTTCTGGGTACTGATTTCTCATTATCTATCCAGCCAAATTTTTTGAAAATTTAATCACTTGTTATTTCCAGTATAATATATTTGTCCAATAAATATCATTTTGTTATCTGCATTTCTTCCTTGTGTAGCAATTTTAATGACCAGTAGTGTATATAGGATTGACATTTATAACAGTTCTCTTCTTGCTTATGACTTTTAAAAGAGTCATGGACCAGCCTGAGACTAGGTTATAAGAAATAGGGCAACAATATATATAGTTAATAATTTTATTCTCTTTGTTTTAATAATCTGAAGAAATTCTATTCAACTTAACTAAGAATATTCCTTCAATAAAATAGTTTCTCATAATTTTCATTCAAACTAGGCTATAGTCACATATAAATCCCAATTTTAAACTTCCATAAACGCAACGATAACTTGACGCTTACTATGTATTTAAGACATGTTAATTGCAATAAATTTAGATTTTATGCCTAAATGTCTTACAATTTTGGGAACTATAAGTTTAATCAGGTAGTCACAATATCTTATAACATCATCTCTCAGATGCAATACATTTGCTTCCAAGCAATCCTATCACATGTTAATATTATTGGTAATGAGGTCTTTGATAGATTATTCAACAAGTGGAGTGAGAATGATGAACCCATTGAATTTATACTAACATAACATTGTACGCCTACTCAATTAAAAAATGTAAACACAATATAATATGGCGCATTACATATACTATTGTAAACAGGCAAAAACTCCCAATGTTTTCTGGTAGCAGATGTCACTATGTTTCCTAGGCAATTCTTCTTAGACTAACAAGTGGCTCACTTAAGTAAATTTTCATTGATAGATGAGAAAAGATGTTTCCTACTTTCAAAACATACTTTGACTATCTAGCTTCACAAAATGATATTCTTGTTTATATCTAACTTTTTTAAATGGGATCTAATATCCATTTCACTTATAATTATAGATTTTTTGGTTGTCAATATAATCTGGATCATATTTGTTTATTTACGTATAAGCAACAGAAAAAATTTTAATTGTATCTATAAAATCTGTACTTTTACATGCGTAAAAAAATATTTTAAATTGTTTTATAATTTCTTTAAATTATTTGAGTTAGTATTAGTGCATGTTTGTTTTATCTAATATTCTTTAGAATATTGTTTTAAAAAATTCAAAAATTAATTACATTTCAAAATGTTTGTCAATGTAAAAAGAAATATGAGTGCTAAGTATATATTGTGCTTTTACTTAAACAGTACATGGAAAATAGCAAGTAATATAAATATTCGTGATATGGCTAAGTTTAATATTCAGTTACTCGAATGTCTCTCTTCACACCTGAACTTCCTTATAATAATATAATAAATCAGTATAATCATTTGTCTAATAGTCGAAGATATGTCTCTTTTTTCTCAGACATCATTAAACACAGCATTATACTTTAAAGAAAAAAATGATTTGAAGAAAAATTATGTTAGTTCAAAACACATATCTTGAATCACTAGTCCATTAACTCTACACTTACCAGGCCATTAATTTAAATCCGTCAAAAATCTTATTACTTTTACTGGAGCTTTAATGAAGTCCATCATTAATTATCGCATGAAAGGATCCTTTAGTTTTTTTGGATATTTTTTGGATTTAACATGATCATTTTAACCATTTTATTTTTGAAAATAAGTCAATGTTCATCAATATCTAATCACAGTTTTCAATGTTGAATAAATTTAAATTTGTAAATTTTGGAAAAATTAGACTGATATGTATTGTAAATAGTAATTTTTATATTAAATGTTATATTTAATCATAATTTTGAAGTAGATGGTGCTAATAAATTCATTTTTATCGACAGGAATAAATTAAAATAATTTTGTTATTTAATTGAATTTAGCCTTTATCATTATCACTTGATATTTATTTTAATTCAAATATATTTATGATAAGAATTGAATTAAAATAAATTTATAAATATTTTTAGCAGAAAAATTATAAATTTTGTTCAAATCTTGTTAAAAAATTCGCACACAAGTGGAAAATAATATTTATTTAATAATTTTGCAGGAGAAGTTGATGATGCATTAAAGGTAATTTATAAAAAGCTTGCATTTATTAATTATATTAAGGAATCATAAATAATGAAGAAATGTGCTTTTTAAAAGATTAGTTTTTTAATGTTCAAACTTTTAAAACATATTTAGCAGAAATTAAATAATTATAACTTACTAAAAATTTTTCCATTTCTGTTCATATTATAGATTTGCAAATTTTTCATGAATATTCTCAATTTGCTATGCATTTATTATAATTTTTTTAAAATTCCTATTATTTTTCCGATAATGTAATCATGTTTATTATTATACCTAATAAGTAAATATCATTATGACTTTATAAAATTTATAATCAAACAGTCAAAACTATTTGTTTGTCGATTATGCTGCAGTTTTGTAAGCATTTGTCATATAATGATGTCTTTTGCAATGATTTTTCAAAGATAATACGCCCTATTTAAGTCCTCATAATCTCAACATGCTCCAAACAGACGTAATTGCAAAATATAGAAATATGTTTCTTAGCTTCGAATGCTAAATCATGACAGAATAAACATTGTACATTCTAGAACATTGTAACTTCTAATAGTGCTAGTTCATATATTATTGAAAATTATTTATCAATTGCTTCATGCAATTATTTTTGTTAATTTTGTAAAATTCAAAGCTATTTTCACTGACACTTAGTTACTGAGAAGAGAAACAATCTTATCATAAAATGTATAATAATTGAAATCCCTATTTATTGCGTTACATATTTCAGTATTGACATCTGAAATGATGTTATTTGGTGTGAATATATTATTTTAATTACTTATGTGTTTAAAGTAATTTTATCCAATATTAAATTCTTTTAATAATGATGGACATTTGATTCGATTATAATTGTAAATAATAACATATGTTTATACACAGCAAAAAAATCTGGTTGTTATCTAATTATTCCTTCTTTTAATTGTGAATATAATAATATATTTTAAAAGTATGTGGGAGAAATGAAGCAAAATATTATGCAATATTGTAAGTTTTTCTAGAATTACGTAATCGTATTTCAAGGTTATAAATTTCAGCTTTTAACTTAAAAAAATATATGAAGAAAGTTTTTATAGTAAAATTATAATTAAGTTCTAATCATAAATGCTTCTGTAATATAAATGTTATCCCTGACAGAATTCTTTAAAAATGATATGTATTTTATATACATCAATTTAAAAAAATCTGTAAAATCTCCACAGAAAGATTGTGAGTTGAAATGAATTTATATTTAGAAATATTTCAATATTTTTTGAATTTTTTGTGAGACTAGAGTAAATTTTTATGTTTTTAATTATATATATATATTATATATATATATATATATATATATATATATATACTTACATATATAAAAAGAGAAAGAGCAAGAAAAAGAGATAGATATTTATTAATAACTACGTAAGTTAGAAAACCATTGGATTTCAAGGAAATTCTTTGATTATACTTCAAAGATTTAAATTAAGTATGTAAATAATATGACTTTTATGTTCACCATTGTTAACTAGCAATAAACTTCAAAGTTGGGCATTATTTTTTCAAACTTTTTAAGCCTCCGTTGAAATTATTCTTAAATATTAAACTCAATTTACATGACTTAAATATTCTGACAGAATGAAAAATTGGATTTCTAGTATTAATAAACAGAAACTTTCTTCAAATTGAAAGGGAATATTTAAACGAATTGTTCACCTTGGGGATTGAGCAAGTATTTTTTTATTACTGATAAAAAAATTAAAATATCATTGTTTGTTTAACACTCGATAACCATCTTCCCCGGCATTTTGTACTTAATCTATCAAATGAATGAAAAGTTCCTTTTCACATTTATATCTTTTCTTATTCTAAGATGACCTTTCGTACCAAATTTATCTACTTTAATAGCATAAAAGTTAATTTTTAAGTATTGTAAACAAGAGTATATACGTGTGTAGCAAATAAAAGTTGGTACAAATATAAAACTTTTATATTGCACTTAATTTTCTAAAATCACTAAGCAAATTATTTGAAATTTAAAAATATTAAAATCTAATTATCAAAATGTTAGATTCGTATAACATGTAAAAAATTAGTGACAATCATTAAGCTTTACATTTGTAAAAATACAATAATTACCTAACTTTTGATGTAAAATATGCTATGAAATTTCTTATTTTAACACATTTATTTGCAGTTAATACTTTTTTGATAATACATATATTGCATTCAATTAAAAGTATTGATTGATGTTTCAAAAATGCAAAACAGGTAAAGTGTGTGCAATGTAAAAAGTATAAAAAAATTAATTTAAGAACATTTCAATTTATAAAATATTTCGTATCAAAATTATCATTCAAGAAATTTTGGAATTCTTCATATTATTAATATATACTTATATAAATAACAATCATTACTTTTCCTATAAGGGAAATTTCAAAGCACAGCTAATCATTTATCTCCCTTTGTTTGCATAAATAAATGCAATTGGAACCTGTGAAATTGATGGGTAGCATTTTGATATGAAAATCATCTATTATTTTTTATATTACACCATTTAGAGGTGTTTTTAAGAGACATTAAATATTTTCTGTTTTAATGGCATTAATTTTGTTAACTTAGTTAAATTTAAATGAAAACAAACTCAGCACACTTTATGCTAAATTGCAATACTTTGATTTTAGCTGCAGTGACATTTTATAAATCAAACAAATCTAAAATAATGCATCTAATAGTGGAATTTATTATAAGTTGCTTATAAATATAGGAAGAATAGAAGAAATCAACTTGGAAGAATTTTTACAAAACCAGTATCAATGTACTATATACAGTTTTAAAATTACTTTTTCATTCAGCTGTTTCGTGAGTTGTTACTTCTTTAGTAAAAATACAACCAATTGTAAGCAGCTATGTATAATAATACTTTTGAACTATGTAAAATTTGAAAAAAATATTAAGCATATAAAAATAATTAAAAAAAAGTATTCAGCTGTATTAAAAGTTTTTCATTATCAGTATTTGATTTTAAGTAGAGGTAACTTATATTTCATGAAGACAAAATGATTAAATTTAGTAGTTTCAGTTTTGAACATATTTTTTCATTAAAAAATAAGCATAACTAAAAACTTTTTTTATTATTATTTCATATATACAGTTTATCTATAGATAAAAGTTTCCAATTTGAGAAAATTTGAATATTTTAAAATTTTAAACTCAAAATTAACAATGTGCGAAAGTTTACATTACATATCTATCTATGTACATATATACATACATACATATATATATATATATATATATATATATATATATATATATATATATATATATATATATATATATATATATATATATATATATATATATATATATATATATATATATATATATATATATATATATATATATATATATATATATATATATATATATATATATATATATATATATATATATATATATATATATATATATATATATATATATATATATATATATATATATATATATATATATATATATATATATATATATATATATATATATATGTGTATATATATATATATATATATATATATATATATATATATAGATAGATAGATAGATAGATAGATAGACAAGTAACCAGCTTATATAATTTTAAGCTAAATATGCGCAACGTGTCGTAATTATTAAATTATTATGCAATTTCTTTCATTTAAGATTATGAAAAAGCATATTCTAAGATATGAAGTTATAATTTAAAGTATATAATATTATCTAAGTTGCATCTGTTTCACAGATGAATATATTTATATTTAAGACTTGAAACCATTGATTAAAAGATATCCCCGATTTGGAAATTAGTATCCAATTTTAATTCTCCAATATGAACATAAAAAATAAAAGAAATTTATTCAGATTGTTATAGATTAATTAGAGTTCTTGTTGCAATGCTTTGATAAGAAATTTCAAAGTATTGGCAGAAAACGTTTCATTTAAAGCTACTAGCACTCTTTTAAAGCTTTTCTTGATAAAAATAAATGATTGAATATATGCCAAGAAATATTCAATTCTTACCTTTTCAGACTTTTTCGAATATTTTTTATAGTATCAGTTAAGTTTATATGTTCAAATCAAAAATTTTTTTTTTATCATTACAAATACAAGGAATATTTAGTACAAGGAACAATTTTTTTCACATATTGTTAAATATTATCCTTATTTAACTATTTATCATTTGATATTAGGTATTAATTTGTTCTCTTTTTATATGTTGGGTTTTTTGAGGTGTAATTTTAGTTTTTATGAAAATGAAATGTATATAGGAAATAAATATTTTATTGTAATGTATTTCAGCAATTGCAGGTCAATACCTTTTACTCTCTTTCTGGTGGGAGGATGACTACATATTAATAAACAATTTAATTTTTACTAGAAAAAATCTAATTTAGATAGGAAAACTGAATTTATATGCTCCAAACAATCCAATAATTAATTATGTCATAATTAATTTTGCAATTAATTTCATACTTTTAAAAGCTAAATGATTTTTTATAAAGGAAGCATTTTTTGTCCTGAAAAACAATATAATTTTAACTGTAACATTAATATAACATTGAAAATTATCATTTTATTTGTAGGAACTATCTCTTAAAATGAAATAAATATAAATATGAGATATTTATCATCAGAGTTGGAAATTTTGAATTTCATAATATTAATAAAGCATCTATTTGAACTATAGAAGTAAATATTTACTCGATAGAATTTTGTTTTATATTTCTTATAAATTTATTAGACTTGCAATTATTTTTGTCATAAATTTAGTGCCTACTTTTGTGAACAAAATAATTATTTAATTGAAAAATTCAGGAAAATTTATAAATGACAGTTCAATTTTGTTTAGCTTTAATTTAATTTTGAAATCAAATACAGAGATGGTGATTTTCATATGCTATTATTTGCATGCAAAAATAAGTTTTAAAACAAAAAGTATGAAAATATTATAAAAAATATTTTATAAAACATCTGTCATATCAATTGGTAAAAATATTTCTATTAGAAGTTAAAATATCGTTTCCTAACATCAAATGGAAGTGTTATTATTTTCAATCTTCTTAACAAGGTAAAATGAAAGTAGTAAAAAAATAATCAGCTTACCTTTCATTAGAGAGACTTGGGTTAAAATCAGAATGATGCTTAGGCTGCTCATTTTTATAGCTTCTTAAGTATTCTTGGGAATACTTCTTAAGATTGCTCAGATTCTGGGTACAACATGCTCCACTTTGTTTCAGGTTTTTTCAAAATGATTTTCTTTTTGAAACAAAGAACACATGAAACAATCTAGAAAATAGTTTTTATACTGTGAGGCATTTGGCGTCCAACTCACGTCGTATATCACAAAAGAAGTTGACTTTCGCCCCTCGGGCTCAAGGGGGAAAATGACAGAGATACTGATTTTTCTAAGAGCTTTTTCTTGCTCTTACCACAAGTTTTCAGATATTACAATTGAACCTATTTGTGAATTTCGTTCTTACTAGTCTCTAAAGAAATATTTCTTAAATTTTGATAAATATTTTTTACATCAATATTACTTTACAACTCTGAAATTTAAGCCGATTTCAATTGCTTTTGGAAAACTTCCTTCGAAGAGAGATTTTGTGTAGAAATGTTGATTATTATATATGCTTCAATTTGATATGGAAACAAAATATTGATGTACTATTATTTTCATCTGTGAAATATAGTAAATAATTTCTGTTCTGCAGAAATTTAATCTGGAATTATATTCAAATGTTTCGTTTTTTTCGCACTTCTAAATTTAGAGTAAATCAGCATTACATGTTATGAAAGAAAACAATTCGTTTTCTGAGACATATAACAGATGTTGTGCGATTAACAACTGTAGAAACAAAATTATAAATTAATCATTAAATGATTATATCTTGTTATTTATTATAAGAAAAGTAAAGTATATTTTAACACTAAAATAATTACTTTTTTTTTCATTTTGAAATGTGAATTTAAATCATTTTTTCAAAGTTTAAATAAAATCGAGCTCAGTAAAAAATTTAAATTACATCATATTTTTGATTAAATTTTATATCATTCAAATAAGGATGTTTATTTGATAGCAATTTTAGCATATGAGACTTTAAATTAATTTTGATAAAAGAATGTTCACTACTGCGTTCAACGAGTTAACACGTGCAAAGTGTGGATCATCGGAAAGACAAAAACTCAGCTGACCAAAGAAGCTTCCGTCTCTACTGGCGCTTTCACCAGAAATGCTGAAGTATCTTAGATGTGCTGGCATTCATGTCAGAATAGCGATCGCACGCCACCACAATAGAAGCGCTTGCGCTCTGTGATCGAAAGTTAACTTGGGAAATACTCAGAAGAATAAAATGCTGAAACCGAAGTAGTTAAAATCCTCAATACAGCGTAGATTTATTTGCTGCATTGTAGTTTGAGAAACTTAAGCAAATACTAACATAAAATAGTTTTTTTTGAGTGTGTTCCATAATTTAACTAGAGCTAAATAAACAATTGAATCATTATTTAATTGAGCAATATGATTACCCTCTTAGCAATCAAGTATTTAATTGGAAGACATCCCATTTAAATTATATATGATTTGTTTTAATTAGGGAGCGCATTAAAATTTTATTTTGTTTAATTCATTTCAGTTAAATTTATCATTTTTATCATAACAAAAGTTAAAACAGTAATGTAATTGATAAATATAATTCATGTAATAATGAATGCTTCATGTAAAATAAAAATACTAAATTTATTGTTCTGTGATGTAGTAAAACTGTAATTAATTAGGTGAAAAAAATTTCTGTGAATATATAAAATATACTTTTTATTTATTAATTTAAGTGTTGCTTTAAAATTGTTTCGATAATTTATAGCAAATTTTTGGATGAGTTGCAAACACATTGTATTTCGTAAATTATTCTAGTCACTGTCATAAACAGCTATGGTAAATGACATTTAGCAAACTAAATTTTGTTTGTAAAATCATTTATATAGTAACTGATTTTATACTTTATATATAATAATAAAAAGATCTTAAAGATTATTGCTATGGTTTTCTTATGCATGTTTTACCAGTTTTACTTATGTAGCCCTATAATATTATGTTTCATATTTCCAATTAATCTTTATTTTAATAATAATCAGGTGAATTACATTTTACTTTATAGAAAATGACCCTTTCTTTAAGCGATTCAACAGACGATTATTAAGTTTTTAGAAAATTATGGGAATTTTCTTTACTTTTCATTTTTGATAATTTATGGTCAAAATATTTAAATAATTTTCCCATTTCAATGATAATTAATGAGATAAAAAATTATTTTAATGAAATGGAGGCATTTTCTAATCTACGTTTAATATATTTTGTAAGCTTTTATTAATTATGATGTTTTGTTTTAGATATGTATGAACATTTTTAAGTTAATAATTTCAATTACCAAGCTCTTATTTATTTTCGCAAACAAAATATGTGACAGTGTAATTAGTGATGAAATGTACTAAATAATCTAATAATATATATAGAATAAAATATATAAATAAAATAGCATATCATATAATATCTATGAATAGTTATTAGAATTTGGCTAATGTCTTCTAAAATAGTTTTAATTTTAATAATTATAAAACAATTTCTAAAATTAATTTAATTTTTAAATCTTATAAAAGAATTTAAATTTAATTTCGAAATCATTACTAAAAGATGATATTTTTTTACTGGTTGATAGTAGCTCCAGAATTTTCAAAACGAAAAAGTTATTTAAGTAAACAATATTTATGTATATCAAAAAATATGTAAAGAAAGGTGCTAAAATAATACACATGAACTGTAAAGTTTAATAAAATTATTTAATTTATTATTAATTCATTCAATTATCATATACATTTAACATTTGAATGAAATAACCACGCTTTTAAATTTTCTTCAAACACTTGAGAAAGATATTGATTTTATTTTCTCAGAATACTTCTACAATAAAAAAGGATCAATTGTAAAATGAAGTGTTTTGAGCAATCATATTATATTTAGAATTTTCATTATTAAATACAAAAAGTTTTAGTCATTATTTTTGTTTAATTTTTCTATACATTTTATTTCAAGAAATTTGGTAATGATATTGAATAAGTAAAAAAAAATGATTAATTCGATGTTAATATTTTAAGGAAATTTTTACTCTCTTTACTTATGCAAAAACAATGAAAATATTTGTACTCATAATTACAAATACTGTATACATGATGTCCTAGAATTTATTGTACTAAATAAATTATGAGGTAGTAAGAATAGATAAGAATCTTAACTACAAGTGACATCAAGATTGCGCTGTTTTATAAGTTCTCTATGACGTGAATATTACACCTACATTGAATTTGATGGATATCTACTTCATTAATAGTCTAATCAATTGAAATAGATCTACTGTGTGGGGAAATGTTTCAAAACAATGCCTTCCTAAACTAGCACAGATTGTACATGTACACTTTGAACTGTTCATGCATAACCGAAAAACTTATTCGAAACATATACTTCATCAGCTTAACAAATTGCACGCCATTATTGTGTATATTTTCAAAGGTATTTCCGTAGTGTTTAGATTCCAAGCACATATGTTTCACGATAATTGACTTCAAAATATTGAAGTGTCAACATTTTACTTTCCAACTTTATTTTAGTACAAACACTTTACGAAATGTATAGGCAATAATATTTATATCAGAATTATGGAGATATTTGATACGATCCATAAAGTTCTTTGAATTAGATATACAGATCACCTGACTTATTTCTTCGTCATTATTTTTGATTTCTTGATTATCTGTGGAGTGTTATCAAGAGAAATGCTTACTAAGGAGATATTAAAAAGGTCCTTTGATACTTTTCATAAATAATTCTCTCTCACCATATTCTTGTTTCTTATCTTGTAACAATATCCACACCCTGAAATAATTCATGTATAATTGAGTAGAACAAAATGTATCTCCATTTTTGCAACAGAAGTGAATTTGGGATTTTTTTTTCTAAAGAATTGTGTCTTATAATTATATTACAGTGAGGTAAGGTATAATAAGCTTTGCCACTACGTAGATTATTTAGACTAATGCATTTGTTACTCATTAATCATTCACAACAAAATAACTTTTTAAGAGACTTTTCATGGATTGCAATTGGGGCCTAGAAAAGTTTCAAGCACAAGAAAATGCATGAAATAAGGTAAGGTTTATCCTTTGAGGTAGATATCCTTTGCTCCAACTTAGTTGATTGCTTAATAGATTAATACATTTTTAATACCTTTATCATTCACTATAAAATAATATTTCAAGAAAGTTTTCATAGATAATAGGCAGTTGTCACGAGTAACAAATGAGGTCTAAAAAACTTCCAAGCACAAAAATATGCATAAAATAAGATAATGTAAAATATTATTTGAACCAACTTAGTTGTGTGTGTGTGATTGCTTAATAGAATAATATATTTCTAAATCCTTTATCATCCACCACAAAATAACATTTCAAGAAACTTTTCATAGATAATAGGCAGTGGTCACTAGTAAGAAATGAGGTCTAAAAACTTCAAAGCACAAAAAAATGCTTGAAATAAGGTAAGGTAAAATATTCTTTGATTCAACTTAGTTGATCGCTTAATAGAATAATATAATTCTGAAGTCTTTATCATCCACTAAAAAACAACTTTTCAAGAGACTTTTCATAGATGGTAGGTAGTATTCAGGAGTAACAAGTGAATCCCAGAAATGTCCCAAGCATGCACTATGTAACATCAATTTCTGCTTGCTTATTTTCAGCTGTGATTTACTTTTCAGAAGAGCTCTCTTACTCCTCGGCAAAGGTAATCCCGTATTCCCCGTGTTTGTAAATCGAAATGGACCTAATAACATGAATCTCTATTATAGCTAAAATTTTGCTGGACAAAATATAGTTTGAAGACAAGTTATCTGTATTCATCCATGTATATATAATCAATTTGAAAAGCTTCTGTAATGCTTTAAACCATGTTTTAATCTGAATTTTTAAGTAAAAAAAATATTCCTAATTTTTCATTTGTTATGACAATTTATTTCTGAAAAATATAATTATTTCCTTAGTACTTTTATAAATAACTTTAAAAGCATTTTAATAACTGAAATAAACGTTTAGTATATATCGCAATAATTTAAATGTATAAAATGTTTAATATTTCGTAATCATATAGAAATATTTTTTTCATAAGTTAAGATGGCTTTCAGTAAAAAAAAAAAAAAATAACACCTATGATGTACCTCCATTTTCAAAAATAAATTTCACAAATACATTTCTGAAAGAAATAATATTCTATTCGTCATATTAAATTTCCAAGAAGAGTAAAAATATGCGGAGGAGTTAAAATTATATTCTTCCAAAATTTTAAGTAAGAATTCTAAGCCTACTGTCAACCACATGTTTGATTAATAAATGCAATGAATGCCTATAAGAAACGCGAAAGAAGCTAACAAAGTGAAATCTTACTCAATTTATCCTAATCCAATATCCTTTATTCCCTTTTTTAGCAAGACTTTCGGAAAAGAAGGGAATGTGGGGAAAAGCTATCATCTTTTTATGTGCGGCTTGCAGTTATGTAAGGAGAAAGGAACAAATAATAAAGAATATACGGATGCCCAAAAGGATGTAAAGAAATATTTTTCTGACTCGAAGAAAAGTAATAGCTTGTCGGAAAAGTAAAAAAAAAATGATTACCAGATAATTAATATAAAAATTAGATTATGAGAAAATATTTGACAAAAAGATCTTTTATGTTTTCTTACTTATTATTTACATCAATTGATAAAAATATATTATTGATTTTTTTTTATTTTGATGAGAAAGTATTTAATTTAAATTCACAAGATATGTAAAAATAAAAGATGTTTTATATAAAATAATACTGCAAAATATATTGTTTAAAACCAAATTTTAATCTCCAAAAAATAAATTTTTTTAAAGCAACATTAAACATAAAAAATCTTTATTTTTAGCATCGAAATGCCGTATGAATAATCAAAATTTAAAAAAAAAATATGCTTTTGTAATAAATTATATTCACAATGATCATGGATTCTAAACTGTACAGAAAGAAATATATTTACAATTTTTTAAATAATTTTCACAGTATTATTTTATGTTCATTTTTGTAACAGTTAAACACAATAAGTTTAAAAGAGGAATCTTTCAAAATATATATTGGATGAAAAAAATTATTATTTAATATCATAATATATATTAGATTAAAAAGCATAATATAGCAACTTAAAAAATATTAAAAAAATGTAATTAAAGAAATAGAGAGAATATGTAGTTAATGAAAAAAAAAACTTTATAATTTTTTTATAAAATGTATGTTTTTATAAAATGCATATAAAAGAAATACTCTTTTTTCCATCGATGGATATATAAAACAAAAGATTTTTAAGATAGTTATAGTATTAATATTTAATGAAAACAAACACTTATTTTCACAACTCCATAACTGTTGACTATTTTCAGGTGTATATAGAAAAGAAGATGATTAAGTGTATACTGATGATGTTACATTGGCAATTTGAATACAATTATAATTCTAAAAATAGTATCATAATTTGCTCAATTTTCAGAAAAATATGTTACAAAATATTGCATACACACGTCAATAAATATATTAAATTCAAGCACCACATAACATATTGGTGATACAAACAATTTTAAATTTTGTCTCAGCATTTTTAAAGAAATGGAGATGAACATATTAGATTTTATGGATTCTCTATGCATATTTTTCAAATAGTTATTCAAAAATTTTGTTTGTTTTATTCTTTGGGAAACATGTGAATTATCTCATATTCTATGGACATCCCTGTTAAAAATTGATATACATTAGGCATTAAGATTTCTTGTAAGGCTGTTTGATTATTAGGCAATCATATACACTATACATAAAATATTAATTCACAAATGAATAATTTTAGCATACAAATTATACTAATGATCTTAAAACATTATATTTAAGTAAAATAAAATGCATGAAGTTTCAAATATAAAGGATTAAATTTGTTGTGCTATTTATAAGTTATATGTATTTAGTTCAATATAAAAATTGAAACAATTAATAAAATTCATTTAAAAATGAATGATTCATAGTAGAGTTCATGAATAATTTGTTTCACTTTAGTAACACAAATTTCTTATTTTTCGATAAAGTCAATTGTTCAAATTAAACTAAGTTTCTTCAAAAAATTATGAGGAATGCACCACGTATGTTAACTATTGATTTTTTTTTTAAATTCACACATTTATTCTAATTTATGTTAACCTAATAAAATTTTAAGAGTTTGATAAAATGCCCGTTAAAATTTTAATAAATCATTTAAAAAATATTCCATTAAATATATATTACTAAAAAGCTATCTTTGTAAGGAATATAACATCTGAGATTTTCAAATTCATTGAAAATACAAATGTGTAAATTTTATCATAATGTTAATTCGAATAATTGATACAAAAAGTAAATTTGAATTTTTTAAATTAAATTACATTGTTAAATTTCCTAAACATAAAAAAATTAAATGATAAAAGTTAATTTAATACAAATTTTTAGAATATTGACATAAAATAAATCATTAAATGCTTAAAGATGCTGAAAACACAGTTAAGTTTAAAAGAGATTTAATATTTAACGATATTAATTTTACTTTACGTAACGAAAATATTTACAGATAAGCAAATTATGTTTAAATTTTTTCCCTTATTTTCCCAAAATTTTAATTATAAAATTTATAACTGAATTTTTATGAAATCTGACAAAATAGTGTTATCATATTATATTTGGTTTAATTACCTTATTGAAGGTTTGCAATGAATGAAATTTCTAAACCAAGCTCCTAATTTATGAATCTAAGCATTTTCTCAAACAAAGAAAAAATGTACTCATTTTCATGAGAAATTACTCTGCAAAAATTTGACACCGCTGAGAGCATTTTTGTTTTCCAAAGTTGTTGCTTAAAACAAATATAGTTTGCAAACTTCGCTTTCAAAAAGAGAAAAACTTAAAAAAGTGAAATTACAAAGCATCCAAACGAGTACACAATCGATCTCACATTGCTCGACCGATCTGACGTTTTTGAGATTAATTGCTACCATTTCATTTCGCTTCAGCAGTGCCTTAGCTATTAATCACGCTGTCACGCGACCCCACTCGGAAGTTGGTAAGTTTACTCGATCTCCTCTTTTTGTTCTTTCCTTTGTGGCAACAGCAAACTGAGCTCATCTGTTGATACTGCCGAAAGATCAGAAAAAGAAGAATGTAGCTCGACGCATTGGAATCTTGAATTCCTCAGGGGAGGAAAGGATTCGAGAATTATGCATACCCTTGACACTTTCGTAGGAGAAACTTGTTGACCTTGTGTTTCTAGGATTTTCCTGGATATTTCCAGTGGATGATTTAAGGTCACTGGCAAGTAAAGCAAATGAGTTGGAACGAAAAGTGACTGCACCGTAATGGCGTGATAAGTCAGAACTATTGAGTACTCTAGTTTTAAAGTTTTAAATTCAATCTCTATTTTTCTCCGTATATTCTAAATTAAGATAAGATTTTCTGTTCTAATATTTTTTAGAATATATATATATATATATATATATATATATATATATATATATATATATATATATATATATATATATATATATATATATATATATATATATATATATATATATATATATATATATATATATATAATCTTTTGAAATATACTTAATTTTGTACGTTTTGTATTTTAAAAAAAATAAGTAGATCTAAAAATAAAAAATAGTATTATTTTTATATATAACAAAAAATATTGTACTTTTTTAATTAATATTTTTTATTTTAAAGAATTTAAAAATGCAGAAGTATTACTGACTGTTAGTCAAAATGATTTTTATATGATTTGGTTATACTCAATACAAAATAAAATAGTTTCATCAACAAAATTTAATTTTTTATGCAAAATGTTTCATGTAAAATGTTAATTAAATTCACAAAATTAAGTTGTTTGAAGATGATGGTTCATGATAAGGAGAAATAATTTAAATGAGCTGTTTTATTTTTGAAGGACCATTTTGAAAAATGTGTATAGACCACGAACGAAACTTCTAAAATTAGATTGTCTAAATTACACTTCTTTTTCCTCTCTAATCTTTTAGATCACATATTAAAGCCTGGACAAGGTTTTTTGGCAAACCATAATTGTCACTTTTAATCATCGCTCAGTAGAAATGCTAAGTATAACGTATTCAGAAAACGAGATCATGATAATTTGATTTACGTTTTCTGAAGATACTTTAGTATAACGTCCACCATTTTACCGAATTGCTACAAAAAGCAATTATTACGATTTCAAATACCACAAATCTGAGTTTATTAACTGTGATATATTAAATCCTTTACTTAATTTGTGCTTTCTAGTACCCAAAATTTGCTTGAATCTTTTATTCCCGCTAAGGATTTAAGAATAAATAATTGTGAAAAATATTGTTTGATTAAAGGTAAAAGAATCGTTTCCATTTCTACCCAAAAAGTTTTCATCAAACAAATCAATCAGTTCAAAAAATTAAGGATTTTATGATGATTTGAAAATATTGGACCAGAAAGTATCTTTCATCTTTTGGATTTTTGTTTTCAATAAAAGAAGCCTACATGCTGTTTCCTTGAAAAAATACCCATAATAATAACCTTTGAAAACACAGAATAACAGAAAATAATCATTTAATAATTGTTTATAGAAGTTTAATATATAGTTTTACATATTTATTTAGCAATTAATAAGTTAAAAATTACTTTAAAATGGTATATTTTTTCTTAACAACATATTCATTATTTGAAATATACATACAGCTATTGTGAAATAGTTAAATTCGTTTCATCTTTCCATTTTTTAATTTTTTTATATTAATTTATTTATTCATTGCTTTACCAAAATATCAAGTCATTTTAATCAATGATTTTTTATAACAAATTAAAGAAAGATATATTTATTATACCTTGTCCGGTATTCGTCTGAGTTTCAAAGAAACACTTAACTGAACAGTAATTTTTTTTTTCTGGATTTAGAAATATATTACTAATATTTCAATTATAGGACCATATAAACAACATTACTGAAATTCAACTGTATTTTTATTGTATATTCACTAGCATATTTATTGAATTTTTTAGGAATATTTATTTAATGAATGATTATTGTAGCCTTAATTTCGAAATGGATAGTTTTTAACATATTTATTATGAATAATATTCAAATTTATTTTAAATTTCTTTTCTTAATGTTCAATTCCTCAATCTTTCTAGAATTTTCATTGATTTCAGATAATATTTAATCATAATTGTAATATTTTCATCATAAATAACGAATGTAACTGCATTATGGTATGTTTCAGTGTGTGTGTGTCTTATGCTTTTATGAGAAAGGCTTAGGTTAATATAAATACCATATACACTCGTAAATAAATTTTCATCGAAAATGCTTTGACCCAATAGAAAATAAGCACCATTTACTTCCCTGTGATTAAGCTAATGTTTGACAATATTGCCTATCATGACAGGTTTTGAAATTAAATACATCCCATAGTTAATATCAAATTCAAAGTAAATAACAACTTATTATATTAATTATTTATTAAATTCTTGTTAAAATTTAATAAGCAACAACAATTTTTCACTAATTTTCTGTATAATTTTCAGCATAGTTTAAAAATTTCTTCATAGTTTGTAATTAAGTATTTCCAAATAGATAGTCCCCTCCATAGGATATGTTTCTTACATTTTAACTAGTAATTTACCTATATTTAATAACCATATACTGCATCATTATTTCAAAAAGGCATTTGCATAATCATGCTCTAATATATATTCCGTATTTTTATGGATATTATTAATTATGTTTACTTTAAATGTAATGAAACTCTGAGATATTTATTAAAAGAAATGTTTGCTCAAAACTCTATAAGAAACAGATTTTAGTTTAACAAGTCTAAATTTGGATTTCTTTGTTTGCTTCAAAAAAATCTCAATTTTCCTATAAACTCTATTACATGTTTAAATGAATCAATAAAATTCATTTAATCTCCAAGTAATCAAAGGCAGCAAAAGTCATACTAGTGTTTTACCAGTTTACATGGAAAAGAAACTGATCGGTTTTACTTGTAGCTAATTGGGTTACCCTCTCTTACTACTGAAAACTGGGTGAGAGAACACTGCTTTAAATTAGTTTTAGGAGACATTTATTTTTTTTTGTCCATCGTCCAATTTGTTGTTAGCACCAATTCTAATGTTAGACACAGCTAAACAGATTAACTTTTTTCGGTCTCTGCAAAATGTTTTTGTTCCCATCAGGTTTTTAGTCTTATCCCCATGATATTTTAGTTAAATTACCCTAAATTTCAAAATTGTATATGTGATTAAAACTAGTTACCAAATAGTAAAATGAAATGTTTTTATTGTTGTCAGTCCCCAACAACAGAATATTTTATTACTTTAAAGTTTTGTATATATATATATATATATATATATATATATATATAATAAATTCCTTTAAAATTTCACATCTTTAGAAAATCTTACACATTAAATACAAAGTCATTATATGGCTTTGTATTTAACATGGCTCAATAATTTACAAAAAATAAAAATGAAAAAATTTAAATACTGGATATTATTAGTAATATTATTAGTAATTTAAATACCGGATAATATTATAAGTAATTCAATTTAAAATTTAAACATTATAAATTATTGAACCTAAATGTTTGAAATTCAAAGTTCACATATTTGAGTTTCCTTCTTACTGATAATATTAATGGACTATATAAATATAAATATGTTGAATTAAGGTACCCGAACACGTTCAGAGCGCTTTTTTAAATACACTGCATATATACATTGTAACGATTTTTCTTATTTCACTTTAAAAAGCATTGATATCCAGCCACTAAAATTTGATATATTCCAATATCATTCTTCAAAAATGTTAAATATAGATACCATTTTAAGCATTTTTTAAAAAAAAATTTAAAAAAATGCTACATCAAAAACAATTAATCATATTTGAAATAAATTAATACCAAGTAATCTAAATGTTGTTATAGCATGTACTAAAATTTTAAGTTTTTGTTAAAAAAAAAATACGGCCAGTTGAATACTTATACTTATTTTAGCCAAAATTTCTATGTCATTATTATAATAACATAATTATATGCAATTATTCAAATAACAAGAAATGACTTAGGAAATATTTTAGTGATTAAAATTCTTTCAATGCATTCTCTAGAAAATAATATACAAATGACGCTCATGAAATTCCATAGTGATATTATAAAAATATTTTGAGTTATCGTTTTTGAAGCGTGCAAATTATAGGTAAAAAAGCCAGTTCTGAGAAAATCGCATTTAAATTTAAAGGTTTGTGTCTTTATAAGAAATTCTCATATTTACTGAATTTTTTTTTATTTGATTTTCTGATTGATTTCCGGAACAGTAATTATTTAAGCGTCTTTAAAAAGCTTACTAAATTTATATTTCAAAAGTGAATAATGTTTAAACTAATGTTTAACATCATTCGGGCACTTTAAACGCACACTTCTTGTCCTTTAAATTTGTCCGCATTTGGTTTCCTAATCTTTACGAAATCCTTTATATCTCAGAATCTATAATTAACGTAGAGACAAAAACAATCCTGATTTAGAAAGCTATTTTAATTCCTTATTTATAACGAAACAATAAAATATATTTATATCAATTTTCTTCGAAATTGACGTTTTCAACGTGTACCGGTACCTTAAATGCTTATACTAATGCAATATAAAGAATTTCTCTCAATTAAAAGAAATATGTCTCACATATACAATTTAATAATTTTATAATTTAATTGTTACTTTTATAATTGATATAGTGGTATTATACGTATACTTAAAAAGAGAAAGTCATTGTCAATATGTGCTAATGTTAAAATTTAAAATGCAATATTAGGTACTTTAAATACATATTTTACTTCCCTAATTACAATATTTCTAATAAAATATAATATATTATACATAAAATTAATTTCTAAAAGATTTTAGATGTATGTTAAAAATCCCATAAATATTATATTCCAAACAGAGAGAGAGAGAGAAATAAAACACATGTTTACAAATGCTTATTGACTATCTACAAATAAATAATTGTTAACCACCAGAAATATACTTTAATATGGGGCATATGGAATAATTCTTTAATGTAGGACACTTGACTTGCTATAATTAGTTTTCTGTGCTTCAATATCGTGTAAGCGCTGCATTGCTCCCTAGCTAAATGGCAATATGTGAGCTTTCGGTCTTAAAAAAAGGTATATCATTGAAAGGGTCAATCATTCAGAGGTAGAATCATGGTCTGGGAATATTTTTGCAGTAATTTAACATGGGACCATTGATTCCAATCCATGGTAACCTCAATGCCGATGCATAATTTACTATTATAAACAAAAGTATACTCACTTCATGTTGCTACATGATAATAATAACAACGTCCTGTATCATATTACAACATTCACCATATATATGTATGCTGACAATGGAGTAAACCCACTGGCTTACCAAGGTACAGATTTGTATACAACAGAGCACCTGTGGGAAGAGATGGACAGTCAAACTAGGTATTTCAACCTCTAAAATCAGTAAAAAATTTACATAACTTCTGTAAATCAAGTGCGAGCAAATACAGCATCAAAGAATGTTTGGAAAGCATGCTCATGGAGAATATATGTAATTGTTGCACATGGAGACCTAAAAAAGATTGGATAGGAAAAAGTTTTGATTACCTCTCTTATTACAGACTTCCAATCACAGATTAGTAGATTAAATATACATATGTTTGTGTTTGTGTATAAGCTGTGTATATTAAATATATAGACTCATACAAAAAAAAAAGGAAAAGGAGCATTAAGTCCGATTATGATGTAATTTCGCAGGCAAACACTTCTTAATTTACCATACAAATGACAAAGATTTTAAGGCCAATAAATGTACATGATTGGAGCAGCATGCATTTCTACTGCGCAACTCAAAAAGTATGAAATCGTTATTACAGGCGGAGATGTATCTATTTTCATTTTCACCGCTGTGTTTTTCTAGAATATTAAGAAATAATATTATCATGATGTTTTAGAAAAACTTATAGCAGCTGAATGACTTAGACGTGGTCTCATTTTCAGAGTGCATGAAGTTAGGTAGTCATACTAAGCAATAGATTGTCCTCTGTAAAGTATAGACACAACTGTGTAAAGGTTTTAGCAATAATGGTTGATGTGGGGAACTTAAGAAGAAAGATAGACTATGGGCGGCCAAGGTGCAAAAAGGCGAGGGAAGATCAAATGATAATCCTACAAGCTGTAAATCCTACGAGTGTATAATTGTTTAATATTCATTGTATTGCCGTATCTTTCAAACTCACCATAGTAATTTTTCCATTTTAAGACACTTAGTAAGGTGTGGTTACGTATGCCAGCTTTTAAGACGTCTTTCAGCGTCTTCTCAACATCAATTAAATATCTGGGGTGTAGTTGCAGGCGATCATCATATTTGCCATCAGAACGTTATCGCATAGGGCTCAGTAATTAATCCCACATTACTCTTGAAGTAGATGACTAGCGTGTTGTCGTTTGGAAAGTATGGTGTTAGTGGTTTTAATCAATCTTAGCTTTTCTAAAGCGTACAGCAATAATTTCTGGTCTGACATTGAGAGGAAGTATCTTATGTGATAAGAAGTCATCTCTAATTGTCATCCATACACATTTATCAACTCCCCAATATGTTGTACTGCTAATATACCATCCTTTAGATGATTGTATTAACGTCATTGGAAGACAGTTACCAACAAGATAATGATCCTACATATCTCTGTACAGTCTTCATGGCATTAATGCTCATTACAGGCCAGCATGTTCACCAGCACGGATTTTTTCTTAATAGAAATTGACTTGCACATTGTGGGGCGCGAGACCCAAAATATCACATATCTGGAACAATATATTTCAACATCTTTCAAATGAATTGCAGAGTGTATTATGACATTAAGAACCTTTATCACCACTCTTTACCGAAGCGAATACAAGCATGTATAACAAAAAGGGCTGATTCTGCCATTCACTAATATGAACATCCACTTCCATTGTGATCTATAAAAGGCCCAATGGCCTTGATGATTTTATGATTTCATTAACTGCGTTTGAGTGGAACACATACTTAATTTCATTAAAAAAAAAAACGGTTTCCTGTTCAGTATTTCGGTCCGTAAAAGAGCTTATTTGAGGATTTCTTTTATTAATTTTGATGCATTACTTTCTTTTCTAACTCATTTACCACAGAGTAATATATTTTAAACAAACAAAATCATTTTTCACAATTAAACACTGGATTCATATTGCTTCCCAAAATAAATATGAATGGATTTTAGTCGGATTGAGGAGTAGAATGCAAGGAGCTGTTAATGCTTTAAGAATTCAAATAGTTAATATCAAATATTAACGTCATTTCCATAATTCAATCAACGGCTATTCAATATTGGTTGGTTTTGAATTTTAACCGCTCCATCAGAAGAAATCAATCTTTCATTACATCATGTATTAACCTCTGATTCCTCTATTGATGTATAATTCTCAAAGATTTTAACAAACAAAAATTCCATATTTCTGTAATTACAAGGAAGCAAATTTGCAAAGACTAAACTGTTGATGACCTCAAGCATATTTCAAAAATGCAATTAGTATATAATCCAAAATAAAATGGATAAATATTTACAAATTTGAATGAAAGTTAAGAACTTGTTATATAAAACTAAATGTAAGACAATGATACTTCTAATATAATATTATATTTATAATGAGTACATGAATTCCTCGCAGATTAAAAGCATAAGAAGAACTTTATATTCAATAAAAATATTTTATCAGAGATTTAATAAATAAAAATCTGTTCAGGTAGCAAATACAATATGTATATCTATATCTATCTATATATATATGTATATATATATATATATATATATATATATATATATATATATATATATATATATATATATATATATATATATATATATATATATATATATATATATATATATAATATATATATATAAATATATATATATACTACTGGCCATTAAAATTGCTACACCAGGAAAAAATGCAGATAACAAAATGATATTTATTGGACAAATATATTATACTAGAAATAACAAGTGATTAAATTTTCAAAACGTTTGGCTGGATAGATCCTGAGAAATCAGAACCCAGAACAACCACCCCTGGCAGTAATAACAGCAGTTATACGCCTGGGAATTGAGTCAAATAGAGATTGGATTTCATGTACAGGTACAGATGCCCATGCAGCTTCAATACGATGCCACAGTTCATCAACCGTTGTGAATGGCGTTTGGTGACGAGCCAGTCGCTCGGCAACATTTGACCAGACGTTTTCTATTGGTGAAAGATCTGGATAACGTGCTGTCCAGGGCAACAGCCGAACATGTCCCGTATCAAGGAAGGTCCGTACAATACCGGCAACATGCGGTCGGGCATTATCCTGCTGAAACGTAGGGTTTCGCAGGGCTCGAATAAAGGGTAGAGCCACCAGTCGTAACACACCAGAAATGTAACGTGCACTGTTCAAAGCACCGTTAATGCGAACAAGAGGTGACCGAGACGTGTATCCAATGACACCCCATACCATCACGCTAGGTGATTGGCCAGTATGACGAAGACGAATGCATGCTGCCAGTGTGCGTTCACCACGATGCCTCCAAATATGGATCCGACCATCATGATGCTGTACACAGAACCTGGATTCATCTGAAAAGATGACGTCTCGCCATTCATGCGCCCAGGTTCTTCGTTGATCACACCATTGATGGAGCTCTTGTCTATGACGCAGCATCAAGGGAAGCCGCAGCCATGGTCTCCGAGCTGAGAGTCCATGCTGCAGCAAACGTCGTCGAACTGTTCGTGCAGACACTTGTTGTCTTCCAATCGACCCCGTTTCTTGACTCACGGCTCGTGACGAGGTTGCACGATCCATTACTGTCATGCGGATAATATGCCTGTCTTCTCGGCTGCTAGTGATAGGTGACCGTTGAAATCCCGCATGGCGTTCCGTATTACCGTCCTGAACCCATCGATTCCATATTCTGCTAATAGTCAATGGATCTCGACCGACGCGAGCAGCAATACTGCGATAAGATAAACCGCAATCCCGGTACGCTACAATTCGGCCTTTATCAAAGTCAGTAACGTGCTGGTACGCATTTCACCTTCTTACACGAGGCATCGCAACAACTTTTCACCAGGCAACAACGTTCAAAATCAATTTATGTATGAGGAACCGGCTGAAAATTTTCCTCATTTAAACACAATGTAGGTATCGCTACTGGCGCTTCTTTTGTTTGAATGCGCTGAAAAGCTAATCATTTGCATATCACAGCACCTTCTTCTTTTCGTATAAATTTCACGTCTGTAGCATGTCGCCTTCTTGGTGTAGCTATTTTAAAGTCCAGTAGTGTATATAGATAAAAAGCCATAATGTAGTATGTTTGTTACGTATCAAATTTATATTTTTACTGGCATTTGTAACAATATTTTACAAAATCAATAATAAAAGGTACTATATTTGTAGAATGCATTTTTATTAAGTATACAATATTTCATAAGCTAACATAATTTATATAAATATTCACTTACTTCATTATTCCATTAAATTAAGATTATAATCAGATTTAAACCACATTAATTATTACCGTTTAAATATTTATGACGTATAATTATATTTAAGACGTATAAATATTTTTAATATATTATCGAATTAAGATATTAGAATTTATAATTATTAGGCTGTTAGATTGGCTTAATTTAACATGAAAAAATTGCGGTTGCTTCTTGTTTACATGAAAACACAATTTTTATATGGGTATAAAATCTTCAAATACCATTTTAATGCAGGTGCTGACTTTAAAAATAGGTCCCGAAGCGCAATATATTCGTCGAAAAGTGGTTCACGTGAAAGCTTTTTCTGATCTAACATTAAGTCAACCTATTTTCTTCAGTTTTGTATTCTGTCTAGGTGAGCGTCAAATGCATGTAAAACTGTTTTGATTTTAAGATTAAAATACATGATTACTTAATGTTTAGTAATGCTTATTTAAGTAAGTATTGTCACTGTAATCCTGAAAAAAAATACTCCGTGATTTATGAGCAACATCATGCATAATATTATAAATTCATTACGCTTGCATAATTTTATATTTTAGAAAATTTTTGAATGAGAAACTTCTTTATCATTTTAAATAAACATAAATACAATAATAAAACATCGTTTTGAGGAATTTTATATGGTACCTTAATTTTTAAGAGAGAGTCATCTGTTTTTATTAATATATAAGGGATTAATTAATGATGATTTTAATCTTATATACATATATATATAATCTTATGTACTTATACATATATATATATATATATATTTATATTTATATATGTATATATATATATACATATATATATATTTATATATATATATATACATATATATATATATATATATATATATATATATATATATATATATATATATATATATATATATATATATATATATATATATATATATATATATATATATATATATATATATATATATATATATATATATATATATATATATATATATATATATATATATATATATATATATATATATATATATATATATGAAAAGGTATGAAATGACATGGTAGGTACAACTGTAGACTTCATTCAAAATTAACATTGATGAACAAGCGAAGGGATTCCTTGTTCCCAGAATTCCTGTGAAGAAATCAAATCCTTTACAGCGTCCTTGAGTACGTCGTTCGAATTGAAGCGCTTCCCTTTTAGGTTTGTCTTCAGTGGACCAAACACATGGAAATTGCAGGGTGACATATCTGGCCTGTAGGTCGGATAGTCCGATGGTTTCCCCTTCAACTTGGCCACTTCCATGTGTTTGACTCTGGAGACGTGTAGATGCACATTATCATGTAGCAGAATCACACCCTTCATCTCTGATCTTTTGTTTTTGATTGACCTGCGTAGGCGTCGGAGTGTCTCACAGCACACATCGAAGTTTATGGCTTTTCTGTGTTGAGGAATTCTGCAAGTATCGAAACTTGAACGTCAAAAAAGTCGGTGAGCAACACTTTTACTTCTGACAGTACGGCTTTGAACTTTTTAGTGGTAGGCTTATACTAGTTTCTCACCTTCTACTGTCATAAAATGTCCGTTGTCACTTCGCTATTCCTCAATTGTCGAATGTTGCAACGCGAATGACATTCTGTCCTCATATGGACTGTCGCATCACTTGAGCTCCACTTTTGATTAGAGCCTCTGTTCTACCCTGCACTCGCGAGCGCCTGCGCATTCTCCGATCCCAGTCAGAGACTCCAATCACATACCTATATATATATATATATATATATATATATATATATATATATATATATATATATATATATATATATATATATATATATATATATATATATATATATATATATATATATATATATATATATATGCATATATACACACACACATATATATATATATATATATACATATATATATATATATATATATATATTTCTGAATCTGATAACTGGCAAAGCATGAGGGATGTTAATTGAAATTTTACTTCTGATTATATTCTTATTTTATTACAGTTAAATAACATCTGTTTTAATAAATGCTTAATTATAATATAGCATAAACTGGAGCTACGATTTATTATCATAAATTCAAGCTATTAAGAAAATCTAATTTAGTACCTTATAATTTCCGGAATACCCTGATGGAAAAAATTGAAAATGCAGTGTTTAACACAAATGCCAATGTATATCATTACATTTCATTTCAGTCTGAAATTATACTTTATATAATAAAATTATTATTAGATCTAGATATTTCAGAAACTAAAGCTTCCAAAAACGCTTAAATTTTTTTTTGTTTGGCATACATATTATTTGTATATAATTACTTAGTTTTAGCAAAAAGATATCTGAAATCCACTAAGCACTTTGAATTAAAAATGTATTTAATGTTATACCAACTGCAATATTTGCATTTTATTACAATTAATTTATCATTTCTAAATTTGAAAATATTTTTTGAAAATTCCGACTGGAAAGTGTATTCCTTATATATATTGCAAATCAAATAAAATGTGTTAGGATTAATAGAGGCACTTAAGCATTTTTTGAATAAGGATTAGATTCACTATTAATAACTTTTGTATGATATAAGAACAAGTAAGTAATTATATATTATCAACATATTTTAAAATCATTTAGAATTTAAAATACAATAAATATCTATGCCTTAGATTTTTAAATACATGAATTTTGGCTAATTTAGCTGAAATTTCTTAACATTTTTTTTTTAATATTAGTATGTATTTATACATTCAATTTAAAATTTTAGAAAAATATGCATTTGTTTTGTTTTTTTATTTTGAAATCAATGTAAATATATTTTGTATTGTATTTTAATTTAGGTATGATTCCTCTAAATAAAAATAAAATGAATATTTTGATGTTTTTAACATTATTTTCTGATAATTAACGCATTTTAAATATCGATCATACATTTTAATAATACTTTTTAACAAATTTTAATGTAATAAATCTGGTCTAGAAATTCCTTACGTTTATTAAAATTATTAACGACACTTTTTTTCCAATTAAGCTTACGCTTGTTAAAAATTGCACTAAATATTAATTACAATTTTTACTCCATTAATTTTTAATGTATGTGCATCACATCTTGTAAAATACATTAAGACGAAATATCTTTTTTCTTCATTTTGAAAATAAATATTTAGTAAAAGAATTAATAAACCCATAAGTTTCGAAAAAAAAGATCTATTATTTGCATTCTTAAAACACTATTTTACTACGAAACATTTCTTTTATTATTAGAAAGGAAATAAATGAATTCAGTTTTTGAAAGCAAAAGTAAATAGTGGAGGATCGTTCTATTATTAAAATTACAAAGTTATGCTTCAGAGAACAAAGTTAGTATCGTTTTAAAGTAAGATATTATTTTATAAAATAGTGTTGTATGATATTACTGTTTCAATAAGAGTTTTAGAATAATAAGATTGCCTAAGGAAGTGAATAAGATCTATTGTTCAAGTGGTTCAAGAGACAAATGAGAGAAAATAAACAAAAGTCAAGTTTTAAATCCAATTTATCGTTTTCTTCATATGGTTGTAAAGTATATTCTTTTTATTTCTCAAGTTCTGAAAATGTATTATAACTTGCGATATTATTTCTTACTAAATAATATTTGCGTAACATTTATTTCTTTTTCAAAGGCTTAAGTAGTTGATAACTGCAAATTCAACTGAAACAGAAAATTTTAAGTGCGAAGACAATTTTTTTATCGTTATATTTTTTTAAAAATAAAATGACTTACATGAATAAATCTTAAAATTATTAAAATATATTAAAACTTTATTTCTTATATATGGTTAAAAAAATCAGTAGAGAACTATTTTTCATTGTTTCTAAAATAAAATAGTAAGATAATATCATGTAATAATTTACAAGTAATGTACAAAACTCAGAAAAGTGACAAGTCGATATACTCGCAGAATCAAATAGATCGGGCAAATCTTTTTATAAAAATGCAAAGAAAATATAAATTACCATTCATTTTTTTACAATGTTTTAATAGAATTAGGTATGGGATTGAAAAAATTAAGATATTATTAGAAGTAAATATATTATCCTGCCATATTTCATTTGTTATTGGAATAGCTATCTCACTATAATCTAAGATTCATTAATGCCAAAGAACAGCTTTGAAAAACAATGTCTTGATTTAATGTTTTAAGTGTAATTTAATGTCTTATAATCATTTTTAAAAAGAAACATCAAAATATTAAAAAGAATGTATAAATTAAACCAGTCTTGATTTAAAATAATAAATTTGGTTGAGATATCGAAGAAATTTTTGTACATTTACAATCAAAGGAAGTTTTAATTTTAGTTATACTTTTATGAATTACACACACAGTGTAATAATGGAGATTAAAACTATATAAAAATCATAGAAAAATAAACAATAAACACATAAATTTCAAAAAGGAAGCAAAAATGCTCACAATAATGAAGCATCTTTCGACATATTCTCACAATAATCAAGCACTTTATATTTATTTATAAACAACTAATTTCCATTTTAAGATATCGAAGCATTTTTCTGCTTTACTCTAGTTATATCTCTTTTCTACACTTTTTTACTTATTTGGAATTCAATAACATGATATTTTCCCACAATATTTTTCCTGGAAAGCTAATGAATCATTGCATAATTTTTGGCAAATCGATACCATTAATTATTTTTAAGAGAAAAATTCATCTTCAAATTATATATAGATAATTTTGCATCTAAAAATTAATTGTCTCCAAGAGACAAATACTTAGTATGCAAAATATCAGCGTGTTTTAAATCACTAAACAAAAAATTTCATAAGGCCAAAATGTGTTTTGCGAATAATTTATTATTTCAACAAAATCAATAAGAGCATGCATTATATTCAGGATCTCTTATAAAGACTTTGTTCTTTAATAAATGTTCTCTTTTCTTACCGAGAAATGAAGAAACCGTATAATTACTTTGAAAAATATATTAATGTTGGTTTTCTGAAAATTAGCAATCAAAATAGATGTATGAGAAACTTATTTTGTGCCGTCATGATGATTGTATGGAAGAAAAGTACGCTTATGAATGCTTAACTATTGCTTATGGTTAAATATACAATAAATTTTAGAATTTTGCTTAAAAATGAATGTAGAAGAAATGTCGAAGGCACTATAATTTAAAACTTTTGTTTAATTCTTTGTTAATTAAGTTGAATTCTTAATTATTTTAAATTATTCTTACTTGCACGGCAATTTTTATAATTTTTATAAGCTAACTATTTAACTGATCTTTTATTTATGAAGTGATAATTTTTCAAATTTATGAATAAATAATAAATTAATCAATGAAACAATTTGAACTTATTAATAAAATTTATATGATAAATTTTCTGAATTGCATTAAAAACAATAAGAATCAATAATCTTAATCAATAATATATATATGTATATATATATATATGTATATATATATATATATATATATATATATATATATATATATATATATATATATATATATATATATATATATATATATATATATATATATATATATATATATATATATATATGTATATATATATATATGTATATATATATATATATATATATATATATATATATAAAACTGTAAAACTAAAACAAAAGAAATCAAAAGAAATAATTATTTAGTCTTGTAAAATGAAATAAAGTAATATTCAAAACGAAATAAGCAAAATCATATATTTGTGAAAATAACGTTTTTAAACATAATATATTTTATATAGCTTATTCATAATGTATAAAATAGTATATTCAATTAGAATAAGCAACCTCACCACTATTGAATTTTTTTTCAGGAAGGTGTTGCAATAAATTACTAATTTTATTGGGTCTTAGGCTATTTCTAAAAGCTATGGCTTAAGGTTATTTGCCCAATGCGTAGTTTGGAAATGAAAATATTTGATCATCAGATAACTAGTTAAAATTCAACGAAAACACTTAGGCACAAAATTTTAAGTATTATTTATTTAAGCAATTATAATCAGGTTTAAGTAAATTTTAAGTAGATAACCAGGGAACAGCAGAAAGAGGGTTCTTGTGTGATCGGTACCATGAACAAGAATTCAATATAATGGTTATATTTACTAAACAGTCAGGAACAAAACGTCAGAGGCCACAATGTAAACTAAATATGCACAAGTTTTGTTTTAAGTAACACAGTTAATTTTAAGACGATGGCCAGGGAAAAGCAGTAAAAGTATTTTTGTGCTATCAGTAATCATTTTACTGAGAGCACAAGAATACTTTTACTGATTTTTCCTGGCAAGAAGTATGACCATTCTACTGAATTTCAAGTTCATTACTTGCAATTCAGTAGAATGGTCACACTTCTTAAAAAGTCGAATAAGCCTTCTCAGACTACGTGAACATAAGGAAATTGCATGCTATAGCTCTGACTATTGCAAGATTACAATAAAGGGAACGACTGAGACACAGTTAAGGATATTTATTACAATGTGAACTCTTACATGAAATAAAAACGAGTATTATCTGGACTATCTCAATCTCCAAAGAAGGATTGGAGGGAAGAAGAAAGGAAGTAATATGAGCAGCGCAGCTGTTAAATTTATTATCAATAATAATATCATTTGACACATTTGGATAGGTTTTCGATGTATAGATGCATTTTTTGAAAAGTTGGTGTTGGGTGCCATTGGAAATTATTTGCAATGGACGCCAATACATCCTCCTACATGTCCTAGGAACCAATAATAGCGATTGCTCAGCTATTGGGTACAACAAGAGCAAATGATTTCTGTGTACGATTGTCTCATAAAAGTGGAGCATATGCCTACATCTTTTTGAAAGTAGATCATCGGTGCCACTATTTAGAGATTTCACAACGGTATCACATCACCTTCACAGCTATTTCAGTTTCATATGTTTTTCTGATTCCAACTGATTTATATAAATTGGAATAAGGTTTCACACTGTTACAATGATCCTGAAATTTTCACCTCAGAAGGTATGATGAACAGAATGACTGAAATTATTTTATTCTTATATGTGTTCCCTAAATGGAGATCGATATTGTAAATTTATGATCCGTAACTACGTTCTTAATGTACTTGGAGCACTAACTACTCGTTTTTAAACATCAACCAACCAAAAGAACGACATTTTTAGCACTTTCAAACTTGATTATTTTGAGTATAAAAAGAGAATGGAAGAAATAAGATCTCTTCTGACAAAAAGGATAATCATACAAAACGTACTTGAATTCTCATCACTCAAAATTTACACACGTTCACAGGAATGACCAATTTTTATCATCCTATCTTTCTAAAGTGTATCGAGCTTCAATGACTTGTAATCTCCTATTCAGTGACGATGCAAATATAGCAAAATAGAGCTAACATGCACTGAAATCTCTCGCAACGAATTTAAAAATTTCAAAAAATGAACTTTGCCCCCCTATTACGCTGGTACATCCATCATTTGAAGTTACTATATCTGTCAAAAGCGAAGCTTTAAATACAGCTATTGGGGTCATTTTTCATCATATTAACTTCGGACATTTGTGTTAATTAAATTTATCTTACTCTACTTAAATAACACATAAAAAATTACTACCCGTATGATGGAGAATTCTTGCCCTCTATAATGCAATGAATCAATTTATGTTCATATAGAAATAAACGACTTTTCACATCTAAATGGGCAGCAAACCTATCATTTTGACTTTTCAAACAAACTTAGATAATTGCTTTCGCAAACAAACAAAACAATTGAAATCTTTTTCTTAATTTCCGATGCATATTCGTAATGTCAAGAAAGAATGAAACTTTGCAGTTAATTTTTGAAGAATTAGTAACATCTTCATAGCATCTTTAATTAAGTACGAAACGTTTGAAGAATTTCAAGATGATGAAGGTTCAACAAGTGTAAAAATCCTACGCAAATCTGAAATTGGCTTAGATTTCTATTTCGAACACTGACAAATTGATTTACTGTAATGAAATCATCAACCGTAAAAACCCATGCATCAACTTATATTTTCGCCAATATTTTCTTCTATTTATTCTGGATCTCTCGCATGGCCAACTACCACTGAAAATTGTCAGTTTTCTTATAGTTTAAATGGCGAATAATTACGATGTAAATTTCAAAAACATATGTCAGTTGTTATAAATATTAAAATTCCATCTATGAGTTTTCAACACCTTGACTTTGTTAGATCCTTTAGTTTATATCAGGATTTATTTAATTATTAACGATGATAAATCGTTTTAGAAGATGTATTGAAGTTCTTTCTACGTTGGACCAATCAGCAGATGCAGTTGCAAATGTTATGGTCTGAAAGTGTATTTCTCAATTTGAAATATCATGTCACATTTCATAATATACATCACTTTGAAAGTCAACACTTCTGAACTTTAGGCAAATACTATAAGTTTTAAAAATCAAAAACAACAGCATACTATCTGAAATGGAAACAGCTCTACTAAAGGACAACATAAGATTATAGAGAGAAAATTAAATATCATTTACAAGGAAACAAATTTTAGGTCAATTCTTTAAATGTCTTTCTTCTAAGATTACGCTCTGCATTGAAATAAGTGATGGTATAATTTTATTCTGAGATTTTTATTGAAATCCAATCCATTTACCTTTATAATTAGTCTCCACGATCCATAATATCAACTCTCCTAGTTCGAGTAAATGTTATAAAGGATTATCTGTAACACGACAGCTGCGGAAACGACTACCCACTTCAAAGCAGAAGTGTCTTGAATTGCTCTCACGATTTCTTCTAGAAAAACTTTGCAAATCCATCCAATTTTTTTCTTCTGCGGTTTGTTGCCAAATACGGAGTGTCAAAGTAGTTTAACACTAAAATTAGTGGAGCTGTCAAAGGAATTTCAATTGTTCCCTTAAAAATGTTTTTCCCTTAAAAGACCATTATGGACATTTTTTTGAAAACTACAAATGCATGGATTATTCTGATCTGCACACCCAATGAAAATTTATGGAGTAGAAAAATTTGCCTTAAGTCAATCACATTCGTTGCAAATCAAGCATATAGAAGAAAGATTTACAAGTTCTACTCAGTTTAAAGCATTATATTCTACGGGAAAGAAGTTTGCTGCATGACATCTATATTTTTTCTTCGTATTTTTTCTGTACTTTTTATTTTTCTGAAGATATGAACATATGATTTGTTTACAACTTATTGTGTTATTTCCAGAAATATAACTATTAGGTTTGTATCGATGAAAAATAAGCACGCTTGGTTTGTTTTTTTTTAATTATTGGGCCATTGGTGTTTTACAAATTTACCGAAAAAAATATCTACCAATGTGATAAAATATTTCCCCACTTCATTAATAAAACTTTATTGATAAATTAAGTCAAAAACATACATTGTTTTAAAAATAAACTTTATTTTTGAAGATTATTATAATGATAAATTTAATTTTACTGCTATTAATGAATCGTAAAATTTAAAATGTGTTTACAGCCATAACAAATGAATTTTTGGAAACAACAAGTGTATTTTGAAATTACTTAAATATATTTGTTAAAAAATTAAATAATTTTAAGTAAAAAATATTTATCTAGAAGAGCATTATAATAAAAATACTTTCAACTTTAGTATATTAAAAAATAGGGACATTTTTCACTGATTTCAGGAACATTTAAATAATTTTATCACACAATCTTACTACAATAATTTTTGCATGAAAATCATAAACAATGTAGGATATTCTACATAAAGTGTTTTATAAGTCATTAGAAACATTATTTATTTGAAAGAAAAGTAACTAAATCTTTACAATTATACACTTTTTTCCACACGACCATTTTTAAAGCATCACTACTTTTTCTCGAAATTAATTGCAAAATATTTTCAAATTTTATTTTTCGTAAGGATTGATAAATTTAAAAATTGTATATTTCCTAATTAATAAGGATAAAAAGTTTTAATTTTCCCCTGATATTAAAATGTTATCTTTTTTAAGAGAACCAAAAAAATTAAAATGTTTCCACCTAAAGTGTTATTTATTTAATTAAAAAGAATACAAGAAGCACATTTAAAATCACTAAATTTCTAGAAAATAATTTCGTACAGCAAAAAATCTATCAAGATGGAAGAAATTCGTGTTCATTAATGGATCGTAATTAGTTGCAATTTTTCAATTTTGCTGGATAACTTTACTATCTATTGTTTTTTGGCTCATTAAACAAAGGAAATATTCTAAAAAAAATTTTATACAAGATCTACCCAAATATAAATAAAATCAACTAAAGAAAAAGAGATTAAACAAAAACTAAATAATTAAAATGAACTTATAAAAAATATACTTTCCAGTTTTTCTTAGTAATTAAATGAAGAAAAATCCAATCCCTTGAATGTTTTATAAACTACAAGCTTTCTGGGGTAAAATATTATGAATTTGTAACTCTCGAAATACAAAGCATCAAAATTTTCTTAAAACTTTTCGTAAGTTTTGATTTTGACCGAAAATTAAGTTAAAAAGTAGAATAAAACAAATGTAGAAACTTTACTCTGAAACATATTATCTCACTACATTTTAATATACATATATATATTAATATATATATATATATATATATATATATATATATATATATATATATATATATATATATATATATATATATATATATATATATATATATATATATTTATATATATGATATATATATATATATATATATATATATATATATATATATATATATATATATATATATATATATATATATATGTATATATATATATATATATATATATATATATATATATATATATATATATATGTTTGCATATATATATATGTATATATATATGTAATAAATAAACTATATTAAATTAGGTTAATGTTTGATATTTTATTTACATAAGTTTGATCTTATATTTCGTAAAGTATAATAATTATCCGTGATTGTTCAAAATAAGATGTATGTACTGAAAATGAGAGAATACAAAGAAATATTTCATAGTTTTATATTTGAAGTTGAAAATATTCAACTAAAAGTGTTGAAAAAAGAAACTAAGGTTTTTTAAATGTAAAGTTTTGCCTCATTGTGCTGAAAGAAAATTCGTTTATTTTTCAATGGCATTGCTTGATTGTGTCTCCAGTAAGCAATCGACAATATATATCTCTGAACTGCTTTCATATATTAAAATCAGCATTTGAATCTAAAATTTTGGTTTCAAGCTGAAGCTAAATGAAATCTCACAGTTTATGACTAATCATAAAATATTCTAAGACAGCATTAATCACTTTTTCCAGCATTTATGGTTTATGCATTAGTATATTTCACAAAATCAACAAATATTGCAAGATATTATCAAATCCTAATCATACATATATATAAACTATAAGAATATCGTTTTAATATACATATATATATTAATATATATATATATATATATATATAAGTCATATATATATATATATATATATATATATATATATATATCAGTTATTTTTTCGTAATGTCATTTTAGTAATGTATTTTTCTGAAAATTGTCACCTACAAATATAGTAATGTATTTTTGACTAATAGCATGTCATACGTTACAAATTAACAAAGAATTGAATAAAAGATTTGTGAATAAAGAAAACAGAAATACTATTAGCAATTGGTGTTGTATAACAACTGTATTTTTAAATCAGCTACGGAATATATATATATATATATATATATATATATATTAGTAATGTCAATCGAGACACAAAAGCATTCACAGACATTTTTATGAATAAACATTTCTTTTTAGCACAGTATAGCTCATATCATTCCTAAAATCTGCTAACTTTAGAAATGAGTTGAAACTTCCTATTACTTTTATTTAAAAAATATCTTTACATGCATATCTTTCTATAATAGGCATTTCTATTTTACTTCCTTAACGTTTTGCATTGCTTTAGGCTATTAATCTGCGCGATAACTAAATGCACAACCTTGTGACATATGAAACTTTCTTAGGTGTAAATTAACTCTGTCCGTAGCTCCAGGCCCTCTCATGAAACCTTTTACATTAACTTAGATGTCTTAAATATCTTGAGACGTAAGAGATATGCACGTGACAATGTTCAGCTTATTAGTCATCTCAAACATATTATCATCAAAATAGGATACGCTAAAATTTAGATTTTTGCTTCGAGGTAGTAAGTTTAGCTGGATATTTTTCTTGATCTTATGTGCTTACTCTTAATTTAAATGGTTGTACCACACATTTTTATTCAAAATGAAATTTTTGATAATATTTTTCAACATGTATACGTTTAAAATATTAAAAAGTTGTTTACAGTTTCTGGAGGCATTTATAGATGTAAATGAATGACACCTGTTATAGTAGCTCATTGATGATAGAAAATTGACAAACATGACATAATAAATATCACTTTAAAATTTTTTTAATATTATCTTAAAAATCAAATAAATGTTTTGACATTTAACTTAGTGTTTTCACCTCGTATTGCATTCTGATAATTATTTTTTTTATACTTGTGTATATGTATTTTAGTAAAAAAATCATTGAAATGTATTTCCTGTTTTATGTTCACTTCTAAAAATATATTTAAATATTTTAACGTTACTATTTTTATACTTTATTTCTCAAATGGCATATTTAAGAGAAATTAAACGAATTTCATTTATAAATTATACTTCATGTGAAAGAGGTTTTAATGAAATGAAGTTGACTTTCTCACTTTTGTAAATTTGAAATAAACCAGAATTATTAAATAAATAATATCGGAAGCTAAAAGCATCAGCCTTTTCTAATTATTAAGTATATATATATATATATATATATATATATATATATATATATATATATATATATATATATATATATATATATATATATATATATATATATATATATATATATATATATATATATATAAATCAATGATAATAAAGAAAGTATTACAGCTCCAATCAGAAATGATATTAATATAAAAGTATATTATACTTTTCATTTTAGAAAAATATAAATTAAAAAAAAAATGGGAAAAACATGTCCAAAGCTATGCAAAAAATATGCTTAAAAATATTACAATATTTCAAATGTGAATATTAAAAATATAGAATAAAATAAATAACTCTATATTTTATATTTATATCTCAAATAACTACTATACTAATCCAAAATTGTTTTATATGTCTTTTTAAATTATTGAAATAAATTCATCAATTGGTGATGTATCTGACATCTACTATAAAATATCTTGAAAGTTTTGGTTGTAGTGACACACACACCAACTTCTTTGACCTCACTAAGCACTTGGCATTCCTAATGTTTGTAATCTGATAAGAAGAATCGGCAAAACTTGGTAGAATGCATTTGTTAGATTATTCGGTTATCTTTTTCTCTACCTCATTGTCGTATTAAACGACATCTGATTTCCGATCCATTGATCCACTTTGCCGTTTTCCAGTCTTAAAATACATTGATTTTGCAATAAAGAAATTAAACATTTCTAAATTCTCTTAAAACTTTAGGTGTAATTTAAATATTTATTTTAAAAACATTCATAAATTAAAGTTCATCCTGCTATAAGCTCTATATTTTGTCAAGTCAGCTAATTTCTTGAGCCACTTTCCAGAAAATGATTTCTGTCATAAAAATAACAATTGCTAAAAATAATTGAATTAATCAAAATTAAAAATAATATTTTCAAAATTTTCTGTAAGAAAGTAAACAATAAAAAAATCTGTAACTATATTTTCAAATAATTTCTCATTTAAAATATAAACTAGAAATTAAATACTGGGTTTAATTGCATAATTTTAAAATTAAAATTAAAGAATTTGAACACCGAAAAAAAAATTACATATTCTGTATGATGTTTTTGCTTTGTAGAATTTACTTTAATTTAAAAAAATTAATTATTCACCAAAAAATATATGCGAATGTTCAGGTAATTAAAAATTTGAAGTAAATGAGATTTACTTAAGATTTTTATTTAAAAGTATGAATACACGTAAAAACTTGATTCTGCGTTCTTTAAGAAATTTCCTTATTTCTATTTACTGTAAGTTATAAATTATAAGCATGTATAAAACTAAAATTCTTATTTAAGCAAATAAGAATGTTAGTTTTATACATGGTAAATGAAATTTCTAATATATAAATTTAAAATAATTAGAAACATAATATATACTTACAATGAAGAAATGTTGTGAATCAAATCAAAATATTGTAAAAATGGATGTCAAATACTTAAATGCATATCTGATTACAATGTATATTAAAAGTTTATATTAACTACAATAGTAATGTTTTTTTTTAAATTGTGTGTGAATGAGATAGTGTTATAAAGAATAATCTTTTAAATTGTCATTTCATTCAGTGTCTAAGTCACTAAAAGACATTTATTTTTAATAGATGAGTATTTAGATGCTTTAACTACTCAGATTACGTATTTCCTTTGTTTAACATGTTTACATTTATTTTTTATTCAAGAAACGTTTTTTTATAATTACAAAGAAGTTTTATACTTAACTTTTAGTTTATAATGGCAAAAGCCAAACAGGAAACATTTACAATGATTAGATTACAAAATTTCTTTATATACATATTTTAAATATTTTAAAGTTTACTTGAGAAATATACTTATTTAATTGATTATTGACTTAATTACTACAAGTGAGTGTTGAATGAAGTTTTAAAAATATATCTGAGGATTTTGTTTTAATTACAGGTACTCTTATTAAAATTAAAACATATTTCAAATACTTCCTCTATTAATTAAAAATTATGTTTACGTAATACTCAAATTACGAAAATATTGTATACATCTATAAAATGTTATCTGAAAATGAAAATCTAATACACTAATATGCACATTTACAAAGCAATAAGGCATTTAAAAATTTATCTGGCATTATTAGAATGTGTGACGGAATTTGTAATTAAAAATATATAATTCTTACAAAGCTTGTCTTGTTAAATAATCAATTGTTCATAATTGAAATTTAAAAGATTAAGTAGAAGAAATTTTATTATTATTTAATCGTATGAAGTAAGAAAACATACTAATATCATTATACAAATTTGACTTTTAATAAATGAAAAGATAACAAAAAACGAAATTTGTATTGTGGACTCATTTTATGTTTTTTATGATGAATTGAGAAACGTGAAATTTTTTTTTGTTTTTAAAAAAAGGAGACTAAATATAATATACTAAATATAATATAAATATAATACTACCATGATAACTACTAAATATACTACATAATATATTATATATATTATATATCGTCATATATTAAAAATTAGTATTTCATCTTTTAATATGAAATGCTTCGTGTTCAGGTTTTGAATAAATGCTTCTTCTAAATAATATTTTTTTTTACTCGTACGTAAGTTATTAATTTCTTAACTCGAATTATTTCAAGAGATAGAATATTATTTCCTGATATTATTACCAGTGATATTTAAAAATTAACTCATACATTTAATATTAAAGAATTTATAAAAATGAAAGGCAAAGAATGAAATATCGTCACAATCATTGTAAACATGTTTGCAACAAAACGAGCATAATGATTTGACACATTATTCAAGCCGTCGAAGCCTTGAAAATAACATGACTTTTTATACCCATTGCGAAATGGTTGAAATGCATTAGATTTAAGGAATTGGAAATTACACTCAACAAATAGCTGTATGATATAATCCTCAGAAATATCCTAGCTTATAGGCACTTTATTATTTCCTGATTGCCACTTTGCATGTTAGTGTGAAATGAACTCGTTGGACTTGCAGGTACCGGCATGAAAAGTCGCTACAGAAAAATGCCTCCTCTAAATCTTAAAAGCCAATCATTACACAAATTCACAAGCTTTTTTCAGACTCATCAATACTCTCCAATCCAGTATCTGGTGAATTCTAAGCAAAAACAGACTATTTCTCTTTTATCTACAATGTTGAAACCAGAAGTTGCGTTTTAAATATACATGGTGTTTTTTACAGTAGAGTGGAAACTTCTCAGCAAGTATTTCCTTCCCCGATGAGACTACAGTATCTCTAGAAGTTATGATGAATGATTATAATGCATATGCTACACGTAAGCACTTTTTGTTACGATGTTTTACGCTTAACATCTGATCTTGCGTAATAATAGATTTTTACTCGGCTTGTACAGTGTGCCTTAAGAATTCCATGGTTGCACACACCTTAAATTCTGGGAAAAGTCACTTCCAGGTATGCTGATTGCAATTTTTTGTGTGAAATTTGATTTCAGCAAGACAAATATCCATCGCATTTTAGCAAACAAGTCAGAATTCATCTGCAGATCAATAGTCCTAGCTGTTTGAGTGGTGGAAATGGACCCGTCACTTGGACATGTTTGCCCAAATGATTGGTCCATTTCTAGCACTCAAATGATCTCCCGATCAATAATTGACAAACCAATCTCTCGATTTGTCATAGATAGATATTTTCTCATTTGGAATTTTGAAAAGATTTAGTAAAGAAATACTTCCATGGTTGCACACACTTCACCGGAAGATTTAGGTGGTAGAATTTGTGTGGAACAGTTTGTTTGATTTCTATTCTACTCAGAATAATAGATTTTTAACAACCTTTGAGTAAGAGCTTCAATCAAATTAGTTCTGAATAATTAGATGTGATTTTCTAGTAGACCTAAGGCAATGAATTAGGTAGGTGTGATATAAAATTAATACCAAGTATGTTTCCATTAACTCTGGCGTTGAAGACTAAAAAATCATCTTCCTGTTAAAGTTCAAAGATTTCAGAAAAATGAAAAATTATTTAACATATATGTTAAGGAAACAAAATTTCATTGTACGTTTTTCAATAATCCAGTATATAAAAAACATTTTATTTATGAATTTCAACACATTTAGATGAAATACTCCTACAAATGTCATATAATTACGACAAAATATTTGAGCTATAAATAAAAACATTTTAATATTAATGCAACCAAATGTAGTTGCTGAAATTTCATTATGCTGCAATAACTTTGATTTTGTTACATAAATACAAATTAACAATAATTAATTTAAGCATTCACGTGCAAATTGTTGTACTTAATATGACATGTGATAGGAAAATTTGTAAAATAAATTTTTTCATAACGAACTTACTAATATCTTACTGATTATTATCATTCTTTGTTTAATATCTGGTAGTCACGTAAATATACAAATGTTTTTGCACCACATTTGTAACGATATTAACACAATCACTTTGACGATTATTTTAAAAAATCCTATGTATTTTTCAGAGTAACAAATATCATAAGGTTATTTTATTCAAACGTATTTAATTAAATAATAGTTTGGCACCAACCTAAACTTATAAAACATTCTTAATGCACAGCGTTATTCAGTTTGCAGATTATACATTACTGAATACTCTGTAATTCATTCATTGTTTAAATTTATTGAAATACAAGAGAAACATATACCGTCTTCAAAAGTCTTTTGCTTTTATTCAGCTGTATTTAAGGAAATTTACATATCAATTTATTTAAATTTTCAATCATATGTATTAATAAATATAATTAGATGCAGTGTTTTGGAATTTGTCTACACTTAAATTAAATATGTATATAATATAATATACATTTTTTATATATAAAATCATTCAAAATCTAAAAACCTTTACAGGAATTTAATTTTTCAAAGTTTAATTTCATTCGTAAGGAAAATAATTTTAGTAATTAAGAAAACTAATAAATTGTTATTTGTGCAAGCTAGTATAGTTCAATATACTGTTACAGTGTTCTTTATAACATAGGTATACAATGCAATATGGCAATTAAAATTTAGAGAATTATAATGATTTATACTGAGGGATTGTAGGAAAGAGATTTAATTATGTATATTTTTTTTACATAATTTTTATGCATCAAAGAAATATTCATTAGGGATTTTAATATTTAAATTGTTCTTGCATATGAAGATAATTGCATAAAAAATTTAACTATGCATATTTTATTACATTATTTACTCCTTACGCCAACAATGGATAGTTTTTACTCGGATATGAAACATTCATTAGTAATTTTAATATTTGAGTTCACTTGCATGTAAATGAAACAATTTAAATATTCATTAAATTGCTAAGAGCCTTAAGTTCTATTTTGTATTTTTATTGTCTAACTCCTTTTAAATGTTTATTGATAATCCTTAATCACATGTTAAATATTATTTATTTAACATGTGATTTTATAACACAACTTATCTGTGATTAGAACAGTTTATTTCTCATAAAAAAATATAGTCATCAATATTTTTAAGTTTTGTAATTGGCATAGTCTTAAAGTTGCCGTATTGAATTTAAATTACAAACATGCTTAAATAAAAATTGAAATTTTCTTTCTATTGCTTGAGTATTTGTTTACTGCAATAAAGAATACATTTGAATATCTTTGATAAATTCCTTAGCCATTCTTTAATATTTATTGAAAATAAATGATGATGATTTCCTACAAACATATTAATTTATCTGCTTTAATTTATATCAAATTAAATGCATTACATAATTTAATGTTTACAAAACGTTTTTGAAGTTTACTAAAAATTAAATATTCACAACACAAAATGTCACTGACTAATTATACTTTCCATGAAAGGTTAATTAATTTTGTTTGAAAATACTTTTTTTAAACTTATTTCTTTCTCGTCGTAAGAAAAATAAATTTCATATTTTTGGTGACAAATATTGCATAAATATTATTTTTAATTTCGTCCTTTTTTAAGTCAGAATTTGTAATATATGCAGATTCTTTACTTTAGTTGACATAAAATGGATTTGAATACTTTAAGAGGAAAATTTTCCGGAAATGAGATTATGATTAATTTGGCGAGTATACGATACAAACATTTAAAATGTGCTATCCTTACTTAAAAATGAATCCTTTCATTTTTGACGTTCATTAAAGGTAGATGCTTAAAGTATGATGCATTTCAAAAACAAGTGCTTGTTAATTATAATTAATATACATATCAGAAAAAAGTTTTCGGAGGAATTTTAATTTTGAGTTAATCTAGTTTTAAGAGCAGTATAATAAAAAAAATCCTGTTAATGTTTTATAAAAAAAATTATATGAAGGCAAATTAAATTCACTTAAACAGCATGTATTTTGATTAAAAAAAGCTACTTAAGCTTTATAATGAGAAAATCAGTAAAACATCAGTGAAATCTAAAATAATTTTTTATTTTACTTTATATAAATTCTAATCAATTTTAAATAACATATTGAAGATGCAAACGCATCATTTAAAGTCCAATGGCTTGTTTTAAACACGATAAAATTTATTTTAAACATTATTTTGAAAAATTTGACATATTTAGCAAGGATTTTTTGTGCTTTTCAATCAAACTTTTTATATTATTTTTCTTGAATTGAATTATAGCTACATATTTTTTATATTGCACAGTTATTCTTTTCCTGAAATATGTAAATCTTGATTTAATAAAAATATGATATCTTAAAAAATCCAAAAATACAACAAATAATGAAATAAAAATCTATCAAGTATTTGGAAACATTTAGTTAAAGAATGTTAAAAAAAATAATTCTGACTCTGAATCGTAAAAATAAATACTATTAATTTAGAGCAATTTTGAAATATTAAATTTATGATTATTTATAAAATGCATTGATTTTTGTTTTAAATTCGTGAAATTTATTGCAAAATTTAAATTGATAATAATAAAAATAGAATTTACACTTGAAATTAAATTATATTTTTTAACAATCTTTTTAATACCTGAAAAATGCAGTAATACTAGTATTAAAAATTATATTTATAAATTAAATCTCTAAAAAATATGAGTAATATTTGTGGAAATATTGCACGCTACTAAAAGTAACATTAATTACGAAAATAGAGTAAAATAATAATAATTTAGGTTTATAAATTTTAAGTAAAAAGTTTTCTTAGATTTGTTTTAATTAACTAAAACCATGTAAGCTGACGTACATCAAATTTTAGCTGGGAAATTATAAAATTATCATAAATATAGTTTTTTTCAAATTAAATATGCTTATTTAATTGTAAGCATTGTATGCAATATTTTTATGTGTTTTTAATATCATTTAAGAAAAATAAACATTTGCTTTTGTTTTAGGTAATTCGTTGTATGTGTTATTGAATGATTGAAATCTCAAATAATTTCCTTTCCTTAATAAAACGGTATAAGTAAATGCTGTTGCTTATAGCAATTAATAATGTTTTCCTATTATACAATCATACTAATAACTTGCTTCCTTCTATTTTTAGTTATTTATTGTTGTTAAAATATAAAAAAATAGTGAATAAATGTAATAATGTGCTAAATATGTTTAGAATTGATAACTCTTTCTTTATATGGGAATGTGGTGTTATATGGGAATGTGTACCACGACCGATGGTTTCTCTTTGTATAAATTTGAATTATTTCATTTGAATGCTTAAGAGATATTCTTCGCTGTATTTTAAATCTGCATGCATAAATTATTATTATTTTTACAAATTTAATAAGAGATGAACAATTTTAATTTTTGTTATTAAAATAAATAAATGATTTGGGAAAAATATAGTTTTAAATTAAAATTAATAGACTATTTTAGGTATACACATTTCACAGATTTTTCTTTGTTTGACTCTTAAACTTAAACATATTATGAAGAATATTAATATTGTTTCAACTAATATATTAAAAATGTTCAAGTTCATTGAATATAGCAGTCTTCTTAATTTAGATAATTGTGTAAAATTATTTATGTAATTTAAGAATAATTGTAAGTATCTTATAAGAAATTTATTTAGGAAAATATATTTTTAAAAAAAAATTAAATGTTTGGAATTCAGTTTATTCTATATAAAATGAATCATAAATAATATACTAGTTTTTGTTTAACTATTTTAAAATAATATTAAAAATATTTATTATTTTTATATAATAAGGATTAAATTAGTATATTACGTACTTTGTTTATGGGACAAGCTGAAAAATGAAAAAATATCGTTCATATTTTGGTTTCCAGTTCCTTCAACTTTTTCTGTTCTCTTGATTATACATTAAATTAAATCATGCACTCTTTAGAAACATTAAAAGTATTTATGTTTTCTTAACACATTTATTATATTCTTTGCCTTAAACTGCCTCTATATTTACGATAGTTAAGAAAATTGGAGGAACGTACATATTGGGGAAGAGTTTTCATACTCATAAAACTATTCCAACAAGAATAATTCATTCACGAAATCTTTGGCAAATTGCCGACCATGCAGCTTTCAATAGCTATGTAAACATTCGACGATGAAGATCTGTGCTTTCATTTACCAACGCATTCTCACGCAGCAAATTATTTCTTTCCATGTCATATGAGGAAATCTAGTGTTTTTGGCTGTTCCTCCAATATAATAGTGTCTAACAATGTTACAAAAACAGAAGGTATGCAAAATGGATTTAAGATACATATTCATAAATTAAAAGGTATTAAAAACAATTAAACAAAATAAATTATATTTACGATGAAAGAAATAATCAGGCTGTGCCATATATATATATATATATATATATATATATATATATATATATATATATATATATATATATATATATATATATATATATATATATATATATATATATATATATATATACTTTATTTTGCGTTTTGATTTGACAAATATAAATAATATCTAAAAATATAATACATTTTAGAGATAATGTTTTTAACATATTATAACGTGATTCTACCAGAAATTACCTACAAAAGCATTTAATTAAAAAGAAAACGATTTTTATGAATACTTACTGCCACCTATTATTATCTTTTTCACCTTTTTCGATTCCTTCCAATTTTTTGTTTCCGTTATCTACCACGATATTTTAATGGCGTATACATCAGAAAAGTTTGTCCATGCAATGAAATTTAAAATTGGAAAGGAGTAAATTTTAACTACTTAAGTTACATATCTATTAAAATATTTAATGATAAACATCATTAAACCATATGTTATTTTTAATTTTTTAAATAATTATCACCATTGAGTATCGTCTTTTTAGCGTGAATGAAATATGAAAAACACATTTCTCGAAAAGATGAATGGTTTAAAAAGTAAAATAATCTTATAATAGGCTTATTTAAAATTATGTAAAGTTTTAATTAGAAGAAAAAGAAAGTGAATTATAATAATAATAACAATAATGCTGACTTCATGCTCCTATTTGTAATAAGAATTCTAATAAACAATATTCTAATTTAAAAATAAATACACTGGTAAAAAAGCTAGAATTACATTTCAAGTCATTTTAATAAATTTAAAATACTTATTAAATTAATGTAAAATTAATATGAAATTGAAAAAATTTACATTATAATTCGCTGAAATTTTGCGAGATAATTACTTATCCCGTGATTATAATTCAATTTTATTAAAGTTATTTTAATAAATCCTAAATGAATCCCAATTATAAAATATACTGCTTAAAATGAAATATTTGGAACATTTACATATATTAATATGATTGAAAGATGATATACGAGTAGAAAAAAAAAAGTTGTGAGACGTCACACCATGTTAATAAATATCAATGCAACTACATTCAATGAAATCCTTACATATTTTAGAAATTATATCGTAAAAAAAATGTTTGCTAAAAATATTAATTTGGGAGTGAAAGTGATTTTTTGATAAAAGTGATTTTTTTTTTAATTATTTTGATATAAAATTTTAAAAAGAAGACTTAAAAATTAAAGAGATTTTTTAATCATAGAAAATATAAATTATAATACAATGATGTAAAACAATAAAATATGTTTTCTCCACATATTTTTATTTAAAAATCCTCCAAAATTAAAAATCAAAAATTTCTTTATTTTTTAGTTTCAAAATATCATGTATACATCATTTTTCTAATAAAAATGTGTTTGTAATGGGTTTTTTATGTAAGATTTAGGAAAAATATATATTTTAAATGCAAAATATTTGAATTATGTTATTCAAAGTCATGCATTTTCTTTTAAAAATTCGTTTCTTTTATATAACACTATGACACACAGAAACTGTTAAGTTACAAGTATAAATTTCCCCTTAAGAATTTTCATTAATTACAAATATAGCATGTTAAGAAGAAAAAAGGAAAATAAAATATTATGAATAAATTGTAATAAAAATTGAGGAAAACAAAAAACACTGAAAAAATTGCTAAAAATAACAATAGAGATTGATAAATTGATATTAATTAGCAAATGGTGAATATTCGAGAATATTGTGATAGTGAAGATATTTATTTTTAATACTCCCCTATTTTGAATAAAACTTAATATATTATCCAGTAATCGTAAAATAAAGTTACTTTAATAAATTATTTAAAAGTTAATCTCTTTCAACGTTTAATGCATTTATTCCAGTACAATGTTCTGTTTTTATGCGTGATAGTATATTATTTTAATTAATTAATAGAAATTATGTTACACCACAGATTATTACTATTAATCTTAAAATAAACATCGGAGTATCTATTAGAAAATGAGATGTTATGTATTCTGTTCATTACATCTAATAGAAATTTGTAAGTAAAATAGATAAACATTTTTTGACTAACGGCGAAAAAGCACTTTTTAGTTATTTTCTTAGAAAACATGAAAATTCTTAGGAAATTATTTAAATCATCATATTTCATATAATTGTAAACTATAAATTTACCAGATAGAGTGTTTATAAATAGAAGTCTCCACGAATTTTAGATAAAAATAAATGTTTTCCTTTTTACACACAGAATACGAGACATTTCAAACATTAATTTTCTTATGAAGAATACATCTAATAAACATTTTAAAAGCCTATAGGGATGTGCTTTTTGTGCCATAAGTTTCATCACATTTTTCATCTAAAATATTCTTTTTGCATAAAATTGAAAGAATAAGCCGATTAATGTCTCCTTGTTAGCTTTCCTGCCTTAATTACAAACAGAGCATGTTAAAAAAACCTATCCTTCCGTATTCTGAAACGCCAAACAAAAAATAAATAACAAACTAAGTTATTTTGACACTCGAAAGATAAAACTGGAGCTCATTAGTGCCTATTAATAAGTTACATTTTATTATCCATAACCTTTAATTTTCCTAAACAAAAGTTTTCCCTGCGTTCCATCTCTAATAAAAACTATTTAAAGAAAGAGTACCAATGTATAAGACATTTTTATTATCTGACTAGAAATTAAATACCTTTTAATTAATATTTATGTGTTTTATAAGAAGTAAAAATTGAATACTTATTTATTTTGTTGTTATATCTTTCACTTTCTACACATATTAATAAAGTTTGTTTCTATCAACATGTTTTAGCAATTTATATTTCTTTGTTATATTCATTTATAAATTTATAACAATTAATGGGAAATAATATGCAGAAAGTATTAACACAACACAGAAATTCGATAACGACTTTAAAAGAAAGTAAATGTTTTAGAATAAAAATTTTTGGCAACAGCTTATTATTTGAAATGAGAAATATCGTCTGCTCCTTTTAAATGTATTCTTGTTTCAAAATGTCACATATAAACATGCTGTGAACTGAAGGATATGTTTTTGCGCTTTCCGAAGATAAACATTCTTATTTCCTAAATTCAAACATGTGAAATGTATGGTGTTAATAATTTTAAGTGCAAAATAATCACTATTATTAATCGGACATTTAAAAACTGTCAATTATTATTTCTACTAAGAAAGAAGACTCCAAACGAATATCCGTAAAAGGTACGTACTGCTTCAAATGTTTCTAAAGTGAAATCGCTGGTATTAAGAGAAAATCCGCCAACACAAAAAATCAATTGCAAAGTCTTTATATACATCTGTAGAAACAATAAATAAAATAATAAACTAGTATTTATAACTTAAAAATGATACAAATCATAATGTTCACCAGTTTTTGCCGAGACATGTGGCTCAACTGCAAAACATTTTGTAGAATTCTGTTTGAAAACCACTTAGCAAGCGATAAATAGAAAAATATTGTGACCCTTGATGGAGTATGGATTTACCTAAATACTCCATCGAGGATTCTCATTTTCTATAGTAACAAAAAAGGTCTTTTTACTATAGAAAATGTGGAGAAAAATATGTACGAACCCGTTTCCATCATTGTAAAGAAACTTTCAGTAAGGGGCTTATGATTGTCGCAGGTTTCTCCTACAATACGAAATTAAACATCATAAGAGAGGAAAGATATGTTAAAATTAACTCATCGTACTGTCAAGAGAAGCCCAATATTTACAAAATAAATTCCACTTCTTTACCCAATGACTTTCAAAGAGAGAAACTTCATCAAAGACAAAGCTATAAGTCATACTTCGAAAACTACCACTGCATTCCTTGAAAAAGTGATGAATAATACAGGTATTGCATGTATAAATTTTCAACAGATCCCTGCAAAGTCACCTGACGTTTCACCTATGAACTATTGCGCGTTTGGTCTGTTAAAAAAGCCTCTTTTTAAACGAAACCCCACCACGATAGACGGACTCTGTAAAGTAGAGAAAGAGAAATAGAAAGCAATATCCCTGAAAAAATTGCGAAAGGCCCTTCTATCATGGAAATCACGATGAAGACTTATAGTCTTGAAAAAAGGCTATCAGATCGAACATTTAAAAAAAACAATCTTTACATTCTAAACATTAATTAAACAGCCGCGAAATCGTTCTAAAATGTTTTAACACCCTCTGTATTTCAATATATCTTCATTAATGCGTTTCGAAAGAAATTTAAAAAAAAAAGATTACAGAATTTGCTATAATTATAGGAAGTGATTACAAAAAATTCTTTTTTGAGACTTAAGGTACCGTAGTTAAAATATATTTTTTTACTTATTTGTCGAAATATAAATGAATTATATATATATATATATATATTTATATATATATATATATATATTATTATACATATATATATATATATATATATATATATATATATATATATATATATATATATATATATATATATATATATATATATATATATATATATATATATATATATATATATATATATATATATATATATATATATATATATATATATATATATATATATATATATATATATATATATATATATATATATATATATATATATATATATATATACACAATTCTCATTCTTCATAGTCGCAGTGATTGTTAAAAACACTCAATAGATATATGGTTGTAAATCTCATTATGATAAATTTTCTCCCCTTTTTCTGTTAAATTTAATTTAGAATTATTGCAAAAGCATATAATTTTAGTTCATTATTCGCTTGTATATATAATTAGATAGGGGAATATTTCTAGGAATATCTGAAAAATAATTTCTGTGGATAGCCTTCCAATTCTACAACTAACCTGGTAGTTAGAGAAGGACAGAGTTACAATATGAAAATTGAATACGTGTTATCATGAAGTTACGTGTTATTTACTATGTAATACAATTTCCCTGAGGTAAAATAACGGGTAACTATTTTGATGTTGATCCACACAAGGTGATGAAATATTCTCTTATTCGGGATAGAAAGGCTTTGTTATTTATTTTTGAAGCGATTTATGATCTCGTTCCGAAAAATGCTGCTGAGAGATTTGGTTATTCCCTTCTTACAAAAAATTGGAAATATAGTTACCACGATCTATCATAAAAACCATCTAGGTATTATATCATACATTATTCCACAGCTCTTTCTTATTTATTATTTATTTTTAATAAATATTTAATAAAATTGAATTTTGTAGAAAATTGTTAAAGATTAGACTGTTCCGTTTATCAATAAGTGAAAATTCTCATTTTAATCCTTATACATATATATATATATATATATATATATATATATATATATATATATATATATATATATATATATAAATATACATATATACAGACATTTTTTTATATGTATACCTTTTTGATTATGTTGATGTGAATAAAAAAATCAAAAAACATGTATATCAACCATATCAAACGTTTATATTCAAATGTTTATATTCAATGTCAAAGTAATAAAATTATTTTGAAAAACAAATCTTCCTCACAAAAATATAAAAACAATGTGTTGTTTCATCATTTTTGACTTCATACATTTATTCGGTTACTTTTCTATTAGATTATTCTTGAATTTCAGCAAAGATAAGAGAGTTTCGTCCCATTTATCCAAGATAGGTATTTTTAGCTTCTGCACATGATTATACTGAGTAACATTTGTTTTTTTGTAAAGATTCATATGATTCCAAAACTATTCTATAAAATTTATATTTAGATTTAGAATTGGTCTTTTTGAATCATAATAATTACTTTCTGAAAACAATAGATTTACTTAATTTAGGCATATAGTATTCGCCAATATTGTGTTGAAAATTCAAGTTTGATATGCTTAAAGTGGAATTTTAAAAGAAAAAAAAATTCCATAAAAATCTATAGAAAACAACTTTATTACATTTACTGAAGGATCTTATTTTAGTTCACATTTCTCACCATATGCAAATGCTATAAATTTCTTCACACATTTAAAAAAAATCTATCTATTGGCGAAATAATTTTCATTTGCAAATCATGCCAAAAATAAATATTATCGTTTCATTCAGTAAAATTTACTTATTTTTCGTTAAAAGTATATTTTAATTAGTTTCTCACATTCTGAATTTCATGTCCAATATGCTCGTTTCTTCTTTATGAAATAATACACACTAACTGATTTTTTTTATTTCCTAAAAATAAATTAAAATTTAGTCTTTAAAATTGAGTAAATTAAAATTTAGTCGAGCTGCAGTTAGTTAGTTTTTAATGCCTTCTAAATTATTTAACAATTATATAAGTTCTGTGTTACTCTAGGCTCTTGAAAGATTTTACAATATATTGCTCTAAAAAGAGGTTTTCTTCTTTCCAATATCTTTTATTCATCTTAAAAATCTCGTTTACTAAAAACATAATGAATAAAGTTTCGAAACATTTGAAAAATTGCTTATTTCAAATGTTAAAATTATTTTGCAACCTAAATTTTTTCAATATAAAAATAACTTGTCTTATATTAATGTGACACCAATATTTCAAAGCATTTTATACAGATTGAAATTAAGTAAATTTTTTATTACTTAATGAAAGATGAAATAACGACATTTTTTAGAAACGTAATTCATTTCTATTGTGCTAAAAATCCTAAAATATACATTTCAGGCAAATTATTAGTGCAAAATTGAAATGAGCATTTTGTACTATCTCATAATTTTTAAGTTATATTTGCAGTAATTTAGGGTGTGTGTAACATATATATACATATACATATGTAAATTCGATACACTTTTATGCTTAAAACTGTATTTAATTTGTTTTTGAAAATCAGATTATCGTTCAAATATTCAGCCTTTGCATAATTTGCACAAATGACTGAAGTTTTTTTTTTCTGTTTTAATAAAGATACTTAAACTATGGAAATATTTACCTTCGATTTTAAAACAGAAAAAATATAAATAACAAAGCATTTAATTATTTTTCCTCGTCTTTTTGTTTTTTGAATTCCAATATATTTTTGCATTAGTTATCACGATTTCTTGTTTTTTTAATGGATTAATAACATTCACTTTAAGTATAAAATTACTTCTTTGGTAAAAATGTAATTTTTTTGGATTAAATAATTTTATTTAAAATTATGGACATAGGTATATTTCTACTACATGAAATAAACTTCTGTTTATGACATAAAATGCGTATAAAGGTTTTAAGAACAGTTTTAGGGAATTATGTCATAAACGACATATTTAATAAAAAAAATAATTGAAAGATAAATTTTAAGTAAATACTCTTTTAAATCATATACATTATATCTCAAACTAATTTCTTAATTCATATCATAAATTGTTAATTTGTTTCTATTGTTAGTAGTACGTTTCTGTTGTACCCAAAATGAGTTATTTTTTTAAAAAAATAAATTATTATACAAGTCCACAGAGAGTGTCATTAAACAAAGAAACAACTATATTGTATATTAAACATATTATTTTAACATTTCTTCTTTGTGTAATTTTTCTAAACAGTAACCAATTACCAAGAAAACAGGACTTTCTTTATTTCTTACAAAGCCAATGTATCATAAAATGCAACCTATATTTAGGAATCCATATAACAGAACTTTTAATATAGTATAAGAGAGTATTAAATAGGATTTAAAAAAATATTATGGATCGCTCACAATTTACATAAGTAAACTTTTATTATTTTATTTATCTTTAATTATATTTGTTATGTATTCTTTCAAAAATTATAGTTCTCAAAATAGAGTTTACAGCAATATTATTATGATTTTTTATTCTCTTTTAATTTGATGATAGTTACATAATGAAGCAACGAAATATAACGTGCATAAAATGCATAAAAAATATTAAAAATAATCAATTACATTAAAGCGTTTCTTAGTATAAAATTATAATTTCGAATAATTGGTCTCCTGAATGTTATCACAGAAAATGTCTTTGCTACATTCAAAACATTGTTTGACAAATGAAAGCATAATATCAAAACTTTTAGCTTTAGTATCGATTTCTATTGTTTAAAGACACGATACTTTCCATTTCGATAATCTCATCCATCATTTTAATTATGTTCTGTAAGAATAACTTTGCTGGATATATTTATCTAAATTGTCACTTGTCATAATTATTGACTTAGAAAAACTAAATAATTCATTGATAAAATATTGAAGATCATGTTATAATTGTATGATATATTACCGTTAATTTAATAAATGTATTGAAATCATTTAATTATGTTTTTAATTAAAAACTTTCAAACTTCATATAACATATACTTTGAATTTTCTTTTCTAATATCTGTTTTCCTTTAATTTTAATGTATTGTTTTCATTGAAAAACACAAAATATTGTCTCAAACAAATTTTGAAAAACAAAAATATTGTCAATTACATGCACTTAGATAATACAATTAATATAAAATAATGCAGAAAAAATAGCTCAAAATTCTAATAATCCAAATATGTCTTTCAGAGTTCATAAATAAGTATACAATTTGCATTATCTTGTTAAGAGAATTAACTCATGTGTTTTGACTTACCTTTACTCATTAATCGGGAAATTCAGACACGTATTTCATATTTTAAAATGATTATAAATCTAAACTTTTAAATATATTTCTACACTTTATTAACCAAAATTCACCTATTATCAGTTATATTCATAAATTTTTATTAATCTCTTTTTATGCCTAATATAAAATCACATACTTATTATTAAGAAATCATATTTGCATTTATAACAAACATTTACATTAATTTAAACTTTAATTTTAGATAAAGAACAATATTTCTTTATAAATCATTTGTATGACCGGTTAGAAGTATTAACCACAGGTATAAGTATTGTAAAATTCTATCTTTCAAATCTTCAGTGGGTTGATATAAAATAAATACCAAATATACTTGGGAGTGAAATACTGGGAATTTTGCATTAACTTGTCTAATTAACCAGACACAGTACTTATAAAGGGTGCCGTGCAAATGAACTTAGTTTTAATGTCTTAATTGATTACTTTCAATGTTATGATGCATTTTATTTAGTACCAAAATTGCTGTTTCCTCTTTGTGTGATAAATGGAACAATTAATATCCATCATTCTTATATATTTTTAATATCAAATTTTTGAAATTCATAACAACATATTTTTTAAAAAGCATTTAAATTTAATATAAAACTTATCAATTTTAAAAGTAAATTATAATACCACTTAATAAAACACCTTCTAGTAAATAAATGGCAGAAATAATATCACTATTGAATTGCACAGTACTTATATCGTTTTATATTGTTTTAATAAATAAATAATAAATTTTAATAAAAAAATAATAACTTTGATGTTTGAAATCCTTTATTATTTTTAATTTCTGTAATACATTTGATTTCGAACAATATTTACTCATATATTTTAACATTCTAAGAATAATGTTTAAATTTTCACACCCCAACATTTTTTGTAGGAATTCTCTTATTATAAAGAATCTTGCCACTGGCTTTAGTTAAAACGAGGAAGTGAAAACGACAATTATTTGATATAGATTAAAAATATATTTAAATTTCTCAACTTACAAGTTACGGTAGATTGGTTACTTTTTCATGCTTTTGTTTAAAGAAATATGATGCTTTTTAATCAATAACAATGTATTTATTATTACTCAACATTAGATAAATCCATACTTAAATAAAATATCTTCATTTCATACCTAAGTCAAAACCTCCTTAAGACATATTTATATAATTGAATAACATAATTTCAAATTTTATAAAAATTTAATATCTTATGCAAATTTTCCAAAACTCAATAACTTCTTCATTTTATATTACAGAAGAAAGTTTGAAAATAAGGAATCCTATAACATTAAAATATATTTTTCATAAGTTGTTTTATGTTTAAGTTATTTTTATTGCAATATTTTATATTGCCCCTCCCCCTACCAAAAATAAATTCAGTCACATTTAATTTTAAACCTACAATCATGCCACATTCATTTTCAAAATGATTTATGATTTGGGATTTTTTTTAATAAATTATTAAAATTAAATATTTTGATGATTTTAATATTTTGGTTGAATTGCTTCTGTATTCAGATTTGATTAAATAAACATGTTGTAAGCATTTTAAGGGGGAAATTGTTTCAGCTTGAGAGTATAAATTTTGCTGCATTCTTAAGTGTTATTCAAACATGTTAAGAGATTAATATAAGCAAATTGAATATTAAAATAATACAATTAAATTTAAAATATGTAATTGATGAATAACTATATAGCAATGCTAACTACTATGTATAAGATTTAAACTTTGTAATTTTTATAGAATATGGATATTCTTCTTGTACTAACAAGAAACTTAACGTTACCAAAAATTTTAGATATATTAACAAGAAACTTTACATTCCAAAAATATTAGGTTTCTTGTACTAACAAGAAACTTTACATTACCAAAAATATTAGGTTTCTTGTACTAACAAGAAACTTTACATTACCAAAAATATTAGATATATTAACAAGAAACTTTACATTACCAAAAATATTAGATATATTAACAAGAAACTTTACATTCCAAAAATATTAGGTTTCTTGTACTTACAAGAAACTTTACATTACCAAAAATATTAGAGATTCAAAAATACAAAAATATTATATAAATGCAAGCAGTTAAAAGGTTCTATTGAGAAAACAGTACATAAAAAAGGCATGTCTTTTTAAAAATTCCATAAATAATAAGAATAAATTGAAATACAATATTTCAATATTCGTTTCTCAGTAAAATGTAATTCAGTATTTTCTAACAAATGAGACCCATACCCATATAAATTTCAAATATTAATTAACTTCAAATATTTAAAACTATTTTATTTATTTAATACGTAAATTCAAATTCCATTTAAAGTATGAATGTGCATCTTTTGATTAGAAGTGCATTGAATATGATAAAAATTTATTAGTTTTCGGAAAGTATAAATAAACAGAGGAATATTTTGTTATATATTTTATTTTTCTAAAAAATGATATTTTAATTTTTAGCAGGCCTAGCATTACTTAAAATTAATGGTATGCATTTATTTATGAATCCATATACTGTTTTAAAACATCATTCATATAAAAGTCATTAAAATATGTTACATGTTCAAATAATTATTAAAATAGAATAAATGATAAAAGGAGATATATGTGTTTACTCTAAAATAAATTACATCATGATCTCACCGTTTAAGAAAATATTTTTTTTAATAGTTAACGAAGATATTTCTAATAAAAATGATTTATTCTATATGTCTAAATAATAATTTCTTTTTTATACCTTACTAACTTATGTTGTAAATAACTTCACTGTTTTTTTTTAATTGACAGTTCCAGACAAAATAAAGGTGCTATTGTCATAAGCTTTTAGTTTAACTGTTTTCAGTCAAGTTATTATTCTGTTATAAGTTATTCTGTTACAAGTTATTATTCTGCCAGTGGATTCTATTTATTTAGACACAATGATTCAAAATTTTTATAATCTCTTAGAACATGTCAGATATAAAAAAGAAACATACTACTAGTGGAATTATTCTTGAGATATTTATTGATTTAAGGTAAATAACATTTATTTTATTTAAAAAAAATATTTTTTAAATATTTAGTTAACATTATTTACTTTTCAATTAAAATAGAATGACAATAACAATGCTAAATTAAAATTTTTTCAAATATGTTTATTTTACTCTCCTTAAATCCTTATGGTTACGTTGAATTTTTGTTATATTTTTGAGAAAATCATATTTAATAAATAAAACTTTTCCTTAGTCTTAAGGTATTTGTACCCTCCTAATTATGGTATTACATTTTTATTTTAAAGCGAAAAATTTGTTTTATAAAATAATTTATAATGGAAAATCCAGTTTGTTAGTTTCTTGAATACTCCATTTAGTTAAAAAAAAAAGTAATAGAATAAAAAAGATAATTTAATTTTAAATATATATATATATATATATATATATATATATATATATATATATATATATATATATATATATATATATATATATATATATATATATATATATATATATATATATATATATATATATATATATATATATATATATATATATATATATATGTATATATATATATATATATATATATATATATATATATATATATATATAATACTGGACATTTAAAATTTCTACAATCGGAATAAAGGGAGAGAACAAAATGATATTTATTGGACAAATATATTATACTAGAAGTAACAAGTGATTAAATTTTCAAAACAATTGGCTGGATAGATCCTGAGCAATCAGTACCCAGAACAACCACCTCTGGCAGTAATAACAGCAGTTATACACCTGGGCATTGAGTCAAACAGAGATTGGTTTGCATGTACAGGTACAGATGCCCATGCAGCTTCAACACGATGCCACAGTTCATCAACCGTAATGACTGGCGTTTGGTGACGAGCCAGTCGCTCGGCAACCATTGACCAGACGTTTTCTATTGGTGAAAGATCTGGAGAACGTGCGGGCCAGAGCAACAGCCCAACATGTTCCTTATCAACGAAGGTCCGTATAATACCGGCAACATGCGGTCCGGCATTATCATCCTGAAACTTGGGGTTTCGCAAGGTTCGAATAAAGGTTAGAGCCACGGGCCTTAACACACCAGAAATGTAACGAGCACTGTTCAAAGCACCGTCAATGCGAACAAGAGGTGACCGAGACGTGTATCCAATGGCACCCCCTACCATCACGCCAGATGATGGGCCAGTATGACGATGACGAATGCACGCTGCCAGTGTGCGTTCACTATGATGCCGCCAAACACGGATGCGACCATGATGATGCTGTACACAGAACCTGGATACATCTGAAAAGATGACGTCTCGTCATTCGTGCTCCCAGGTTCATCGTTGATCACTCCATTGAAGGCGCTCTTGAATATGACGCAGCGTCAAGGCAAGCCGCATCCTTTGTCTACGATCTGAGAGTCTATGCTGCTGAAAATGTCGTCGAAATGTTATTGCAGACACTTGTTGTCCAAACTACACCGTTTCTTGACTCATGGCTCGTGACGGGGTTGCACGATCCATTACGGCCATGCAGATAATACTCCTGTCTTCTCGGCTGCTAGGTGGCCGTTGAGATCCCGTATGGCGTTCAGTATTACTGTCCTGAACCCATCGATTCCATATTCTGCTAACAGTCATTGGATCTCGACCGACGCGAGCAGCAATACTGCTATAAGATAAACCGCAATCCCAGTACACTACATTTCGACCTATAACAAAGTCAGAAACCTGCAGGTACACATTTCTCCTTACACGAGGCATCCCAAAAACTTTTCACCAGGCAACAACGTTCAAATATAGTTTGTGTATGAAGAACCGGCTGAACAATTTCCTCATTTAAACACAATGTAGGTGTCGCTACTGGCACCTGCTTTGTCTGAATGCGCTGAAAAGCTAATCATTTGCATATCACAGCATCTTCTTCCTTTCGTATAAAATTTATGTCTGTAGCATGTCGCCTTCTTGTTGTAGCAATTTTAATGACCAGTAGTGTACACACACACACACACACAATATATATATATATATATATATATATATATATATATATATATATATATATATATATATATATATATATATATATATATATATATATATATATATAGATCTAGATTTAGATATAGATATTGATATAATTCAGTTCATTGAAAACAAAGGTATTATAGATCAGTGGTTATTATTAGTTCAATTTGTATGAATATCAAACGCGCGCGCATAAAGTGTTGAATAAAAAGCTATAATTTTTAATTTAAAATCAACGTAATTTGATATCTCCTTGAAGGTACTTTGAAGCCACAGTTTAATTTACGTTGCGTAACGCCAGTAAACGCAACAGATATCTGAGTGATTATTATTTAGTTTATTATCTTTTGAACTATATAATAGATTATTGTGAAAAAGTCACCTATGACAACCACGTTACCATAGCCTCAAATAGCCCATAATTTAAGAATAGCGAAGTTTTGGAAAAATCAAATTTACAAGTACTAAAATTTGACAGAAAATAATATATTTACAAACACTGTGCAAATTCAATCTATTAACCTTCACGTTTAAATCAGGTGTATTATTGTCGAAATATTTTGCGGAAAACTTTATAAAATGTGAGAAAATATGGAAAATTTTCATTACAAGAATGTTTTAATTTGGTTCATTTAATTATATAACGTAGATTTATATCAGGTTTTCATTAATTAAAATTAGTTTTCTGATTATTAAAAATCTTACATCTCAGTATCAAGGAACATATATATATGCATATTATGTTTTGATTGATTTTTCGTTCTCTGTTTTAGAACATATTCTTTTTTAAAAATTTCTCAGAAAATCTTGAAACTCGTAATCGTATTCTGAATTTTGATTGTTGTAATCTAAAACGACATAACTAAACCCTGACCAAATAAGATGTGTACATTTTGTTGTCACTTTAAATTTAAGAGTTTTCTCTTTTACTTTCAAACTTTGCTATTATAAAATAAAGAAAAGGATGTAATAAAAATTGGCACAGTGAGACAAGTGCAATTAAGGAATTAATTTTTCATTTTGGATTGGATGAGTGGTCTACACAGAAAATTCCAAGAATGTTTTTCTTTTATGATATCCTATATATGTAAACCTGGCCAGTCGGGATTGAGATGGAGAGATTTCTGACATATCCTATAAATGGATAGGAAGTACTATAGGACTTTCAAAAACCAATGGTGTAAAGAAGAGGAGCTAAGATGAGAATTATGAAGAATTAAATGCTGCATCTAAGAAGAGGGAAGACACAGAAGTCGCTCGCACGAAGAAAAAGTGTCCATGATTGGAGATTAGCATAATGAGAAGCTAAAAAGATGTTAGAGATAAACGGTGTATAACTGCCCTGTCTAGTAGGAGCCCTGTCTCGACTTTCCTAAATGGAGCTGCAGATGTCCAAGACTGAAGTCTGAAGATAAATTTTCAGAGAGAAAGGAGAAAACTCATGAGAAGTGAGAAAGCCAAGCAAGAGCTGAGCAATAAGCCAAGTGAAATGTTGAAATATCAGCGGATGGAAATGCAACGCCAAGATGCCGAGTAGAGGACGGGAAGTAGATAAGAAAAGAAAATCATCGACACCGGTGAACGGTGATGCCATTCACGAAAGGAGACACCACAATGCTACTTTTAAAAGGGGTGAGTCTGATCTCTCATTTCAACTCCTAACTGGTCAAATTTAGTTATGGTATATTACTGTGCAAATGCCATTAAAGAAATATAAGGTTAGAATTTGATCTATTATTTAATAACGAATAATTTAATTGTAAGTATAAATTTCACTTGTTATTAAGTTGATTAAATAAATTATTAAGTTATATTATATTTGTTTCGAATAATTTCTCTCTCATTCATTTATTAAAAACAAATCTGGGTTTCCTCGGAATTTTTCTAAAATTTCCGAATATCACCACAACATTGAAGTAACATGGTTCTATGAAAGCAAAACCTTTCTTAAACTAGTAGATATGAATGAAAACAATTAATATAAAAATTACATTTTTTAGAATACAGATCAACGTTTGTAAGAGGATTTGGATTTTTGCCGTAATATAATGGAAAAAAATAGTTCGGATTTAAATTTAAAGCTGTAAAAGGAAAATTTAAATATAGTGATACTGAATAATGTTTTATAGACATTACATCTGATGATGAAGTTTCTGAAGCATTTTTTTAAAATTTAAGAAATGAAAAGTGACGATGAAGTTACAAGCATCTATCATAAAATTTCGATTACTTCAAGACCAACTTCAATATTGCTTTTAACAATTTAATACCAATGAACAAGTGTTCACATTTTTTATAATATATTTTTACATATAATAAAATTAAAACTATAGTTACATGCATTTCATATAAATTTGCATTCATTAATAAAAAATTATCTAAGGAACTGAATCAAAGATAATCAGGCAACAAAATCAGTGTAAAGTGGTAGACAAATGTATGTTTTACAAATGTACAAAAGTGCCCATTCCTCAAACAATTCAATTTCTACATCATACATACATGCATGCATGAGTTACTTGTAAACATATTGTGTAAAAATTATTTTTAAATTTTCCCAAAATTTCAGAATAAGAAGTATATTTTTCTCAAATTTCAACCGGCAATAAATCACTTTTCCGAAGCAACTGACAACATTGTTCTCTCTTTTAATCCGTAAGTTTTATAAATACCTAAGCTCTAGGATATAAATAGTAATCTATTTTTACATGATGTTAATTATTCGGTTTTCCGCTATTATGTTGTAGATTGTTTATTTGTTAATTTAACCTGTGAAGAATTCATCACACATATTTAATTACCTTGCAAATTTTACGCGTAGGTAATTGACGCTTAAGGGTAAGTAGCAATTTAAATAACTATAACAGAGTTTAATTAATAAGATTCTAGACAGAGGTGATGTTATTTTTTGTGAACGACATAGCCTGTACTTGAGCTTCGCATAGGGTGAGAAATAAATATATGTATTGCGATATTTTACTCAATACACCAACCTTTATTCATAACCATTGCTGAATAATATAAGATAAATTATGGTTATTTCTATGGAGCAATAAGGCTAGATAAAAGATTTTGATGGTTTTCAAAAATAAAATTACTTTTGCACAATGGTGTATTCTTGTGTTGGATATAAGGCACATTATGTTTTCCTAAATTCGCGAATTTCATATGTAACGGTGTAGCACCCTTCTCCCTAAATGCGCGTCCTCTACTGCTCTGCAGCGGAACTTTTCTGTGATGGCCAATACTTCATGAGCTTCGGCAGCAAATGCCTTCACCCCTTCGAATATAACTGTAATATTTGTTTTAATGCTAATATGTGCTGTGGGTAGGTTAAATATACAATTATTTCTACTATGAACTTAGTTACTTTTTATTTTTTTAAAAAATACTTAGTAGTTCCATTATAAATGTACCTTAAATATACCGCATCGCATTGAGCATTTGAAGTCAAAATCTCAACAATATCTCATTTTTATTACAGAAATATTTTATGTTATAATAATTAACTTCCTTTTCTGCCTTTCATTTTAGAAATCTAAAGTTTAGTAAAATTTAAAATTTCATGCAGTATAATATTTTCTTAACATAATTCAAAATCACATTTTATAACGTATGATGTACATTTCTACGTGAATGTTGCTAATATGTATTTTAGTTTGTAGAAAGTAAATAACAAAACTTGCTAAATTTGTTTCAGTAGAACTAATAACAATAATTAGAGAGCAAGTGACAGAGTAGCTATTTCTACTAATTCTTTTCTAGTCATCGATTTATATTTTTTAGAAAGATTATAAAATAGATTATTCAATATTATTTTTTTAAATTAAGGCATTTGTATCCAATGACATTTAATGTAAAAAGGAGTTAATGTCTTCTTTTTCTTTTTGTAGATTCTTTATAATTTACTTTTATCATCATGAATTATTGTACAGTACATTTAAATAGTTCTTATATATATATATATATAAACGCAATATATTAATTATTTTAATATATTATTAAATTCGCTGTTTATATAAAGATGCTTATAAAATTTTGCATTTTTATTATTATTATGTAAATTTAATTAGCTTGAATATATATAAATATATATGATTAAGATAGTTTAATTTTTACAATATCAGCTAGGATTTTTTAACTAAACAATATATGCTTAAATTTCATGACATTGATAGAATTGTGCATGATCATCTTTCCACTTGAAATGGAAAAGAATATCCTAATAATCTTCGCATGTAAAAGCCAACCACATTTTACTCAATTCGTCTAATTATTAAAATATTGAAAGACGTATTTATTTGAATATTCTCTCAATATATAATATAAAAATTTGTTTTATGTGAATTACTATGGATTGGTTAAAATTTAAAAAAGTAAAGAACTTAATCGTGCTAAATATCACGATTTTCTTTAATTTAGTATCATCCAATTTTTACAGCACATAATATGTTGACGCAATGTACCTTTAGACTTTTGTATTTCAATATTGCAAATTTATCACAAAAAAGTTCTCCAAAATAGACAACTTACCATTTGTTATTGAAATTATGTAACACGCCATACAATCATTTCTTAAAAATGTTACTGAAGTCAATAAAAATAATGTTCATCTGCTAACCAGTTATTTCTACGATTTCATCTACAACGTGCTTAAGAATCTACAATGAAAACTTAAGTAATGAAGTGTCTAACAATTATATTTGTTAATTAAGTACAAAAATTAAATCGACGTGATAGTATAAAAAATTCTTTATATAAAGTTAAGCACTCTGTAAAACTTTGCTGTAATTTTATTACTGATCACGTGAGATATATTTTTTGTTTATTTATTTATTTCAGTTATCATATCAGGAATGATTTATCAACTATATTGAAAGTGGCTCATTGTTTTCAAGTAAAAGGTATCAACTATTCTTCACTGCAAATTACATTGCAATCAGGAATCAGTATTTTTATATATTTTTTCAACCATGTCATTTTTTATACTATTTTAACTTAATGAATAAAATGAGGTTTATGGCATTCAAATTATATTGAACAATTATTTGAAATTTTAGTCAATATATTAGAAGTATGGGCAGTGCAGACTACATCATTAATATTTTTATTAGCGCTTTGACTTAGAATATCATATTATTATTTGACTAAGAACTCATATATATATATATATATATATATATATATATATATAATAGTGTGTCAATCATTCATTTTTATCACTTTCATTATTTCACTTAAGTGGTTGTTCAATTATAAAATATTCTTCATACGATGTTATCATGCACAAAAATGCCATGGCTTTTACGGTTAATATTAAAATAAATATTTAATTCGTTTTGAATTTGTAAGAGAAATAAAGTGAAGCAACTGTAAATTTTGTAAATAGATGTTTAATCAAGGAAGTGAAACATTGATAAATAAGGAATTTCTGTTTGACTTAATGTATAATAAAGTATAAGTTATTATAAGTTCACTCATACAAATAATTAAAAAAATATATTTATATATTTACTTATTCGGAATATATATATACATTTTAAGTCATTAAAGTATTGAAGAATTTGTTAAAGCACAACCCAAATTTGATATTAAAACAGAGATGTATCTAAAAACTTTTTCGTGATTTAAAGCTTATCAGTGACTTTTGCTTACATATTCCATTTGATCAAAAATGGCTGCTTTAATTGCCCTAACTGTTTTGACTAGTTTAATTTAATGCAAATCTAGTGAGTTATTAAAGTTTACAATTTATCTTTAAATTAGATACATTTAAAACTGAAGAAAGGCTGACTCTTACATTTAGATTTATTATTTAATTTAAATAAAGGGTTATATATTAATTTTTTTTTTAATTTTTCTCGCTCGAGAGTTTTAATATAGTTCTCTCCTTCAAATCAATATTGAATATGATATATTCAGATTAATTTGGTTTACCTGTAATAATGTAATTTTAGATTGAATGAATAGTTTTTTTTATATTAATTAGAATATAAAATATCGGACAGAATTTGTTTTTACAGGTTTCCATTTTTATTCTATGCACTCTATATGTAGATACATTTCGGTAATTGTATAGAATGTCAGAAAAGTAAATAATTACAAGAATATGTCTGCAATGGATTGTGGTGTCTAATTATGCCACGCAATGAAATGTATTTTACTGTAACTTCAGAAACAATTTTAACTATTTATTCGTTAGAATGTTATATAGAAGATAGTACATATACACAGATATATATATATATATATATATATATATATATATATATATATAAATATATATATATATATAAGCAATGTAAGATTTATATAAAAAAACTTTCATTCATAATAAAATTTGAAATAAAAGGAGCACCTGTAGTGTGCTTAGCGATCAACAATTAAATATATGCTTTTTGCCAATGTTTTGATAGTTTCTTAAGATCTCTGACAGAGAAATTTGGTGATGACGAGTGCAGATACTTAACAGCCACATTTCAAGCAACCTGAGCACTATCAAATTATCAATGTACCTGCAAAATATAATTGCAGTTGTGAAAAAAGTTAGGTGCCTAAGGAGTGATGTCAGGGATATATACTTGATGAGGCAAAATATCCTATTCAGATCGGTACAGTGTTCAGCTGGTGAAAGCTGACACATGTGCATTATCTTGATTGAATAATACGTTTTCACTGAAACTCCTACGTTAGGATTTGGTAGCAGTATCAACACTGATGAGCCTCTCTATGTCCTTTTTATTGTCTATTTTTTTACCTTTTTTCAAATGATCTTTATGGATAAGATCACGGCAGTTTCCTCCGTTACAAAGCATGAGCTTTGTTTCAATCACATTATATTTTCCAGCACTATCGATTTTCTCAATATGAACAGATCAACCCACTTTTCTGCTGGTGTTTTTGAAGTATATCCATTTTTCATCCAAATGAAAATCTTGTAAAGAAGTTTTATATTGAATTGATATTGGAGCATGTCTAAAGAAGGATATCCTTATTTGCTTGAATCAGCTGCTGCAGCATCCAACGAATAAATTTGTATGTCAGGTCCATATGCTGCATATATTTATTAACAGATATTGATCTAATGTCTAATTACTTGGCTAGCTCTCGAGAGGCTAATACTAATAGTTTCCTAAAATTTCTCGGAAGTATCAACAACAGTATGTTATCTTGAGTACTATAATGTTTAAAGTTCTTCTTTTTAATATTTTGGTACTGAACTTTCATATGATACAATTGTAATACCTAAACCTGCAGACATAATTTGTTGAGATTCTGCATATGATTTTTTGCAACAGAACTGGAAGTAAAGTATCTTTCTAAGCCAGTAGCGGGATAAATTTTAAACTTGGTATTTAATGCTAAAAACTTGCCTTTGCTTATCTCACAACAAAATGTTTTTAAACAAAGTTTTTTCATTCATTTCCTAAAACAATCTGACAAAATATAAACTTACAAGATAAGATTAGCATGTTTTGTAGGTGTAAAGACATTCGTTACAACTCGATATCTATAGGTTGATTTTAATCTCTTTCTACAAATTAATAGTGTTGATCACTCATTTATATGAGCAATAATTAGCGTAAAGCAAGTCACATTTCAATATGTGAAGTTCCTTGTAGCTAGCCTTGAATTGTGTTGAACCTGTTAAATAGAAGCAGCTAGGTTCAGTCTTCGTTATTTTGAAGCAAAGACCAACCAAAAGCCACCCAATACTTTGAGTACATTCTCAGAAGTACAATTTTATTTGGAAGACATTAAAACCATGCTCACACTTAACGTTGTCAAGCTCTTTTAAACATACATGAAAGATCTTGATTAAGCCATGATTCAAACTCCTACCTTCTGATAATGAGAATGCCTCTCTAACCAACCAAACTATCACGTGCCTCCAATCTGCGAGATTGAAAAGCGGAAAGTAGAAACGCATAAACAATAAAATAAGGCCTCAATGATCAAACTGAATTACGTGTGTTCTACACATCTGCGTACTTTCAACGAGTTAATAAATTTAATTCCTTTAAGTGACATTAAATGTTCAATATTGTTTGTGATTGTCTTACCTGATAATCTTACACTTGTCAGTCTATTTGTCTATCGTAAATTATCGTATATTCTTGGAAAAAGTTATTCCCACTTTATTAATGTCATCCAGAAAAACATGTTATTAACTCACGATGAAATCTTTCCACTTTTATCCATTGTGGTCCATAACATTTTAAATGGTGGGTGGCACATGGTTTGCTCTCTACATTTACCGGAATTTAACACCCTTTTCTTCTGTCGACTCACATTAAATTTTAAGTGTCGAGGTGCCTATGAAGTCAATTGAAAATCTCGTAGTGAGAATCATGAACAAAATAAACACATTACAACAGGAATTTTAGAGAGGTTTTATCAAATGTTACTTTACGGGTATCGACTGTTCAACGATTCGCATCCCCAGGATTTGAAGCACATGCTGTGCTCAAAATCTCACTCAAAGTTCACCAAACAAAAACTCCGACTGTTTAACTTTTGGTATTATTCACATACTCTCTCAACATTGCTGCGAGTTAAGGTTGTAAATATAATATTTCATTATATTATGTATGTATATATATATATATATAATACATACATAAAAAAGAAAATATTTACAATATGAGGTTATATTTAAATGCATAAACAGATGGATTCAGTTTTGAATTCAGATCAACTTAATAAATACATTCATAGATTGATATATTTTGCCAGAATAGCCATCTTAATTCAATGAAAATATTACTTTAGATTGTATGAAAAATGAGTACAAAGACATTTCAATACATACTACATAATAAAAACGAAACAAGTTGCTGGTTTTTTGATTGTTAAAGAATAGATTATAATTATTTTTTTCCACTTACGTGATTTATAATAATAAATAGTAATAAACATTTCCTAATTATTAATTTATATGTACATTCCAACCAATTTTGTAGCTTTCTGAAACGTTTTCAGAGTGAAATGCAATGGAAATTCCCAAACAACTTTATTTTTAATTAAAGTTTATTTATGTTTCAGGAAGTTACACTTTTAATCATCTTAATAAAGATTGCTTTCAGGAATTTGTAATAGTATCTTAATGTTTAAGCAAGCATTTACATTTAAGTTACTACAATAACAGTGCAGTTAAGTTGCTTTACATTTATTTAAGCAGTTAATTTAAACAATAGAACAAAAAAGATTGTAAAATTAGTTAATTAATTGTTATATACTATGATATTAATTTTTTATTTAAGTGAAATGTTGGAAATTCAATGTATTAAACATTAATATTTACCATATACGGTCCCTCAAATATTTACATTAACTTCTTAGTAAACAGTCATACTTCAGCGGAATGATGGTCTCAATCTAACATGTAAGGAAACATTAAGCAACCCTTTGGAATATATAATTCCGCTTAAGTTTCAATGCTGATATTACTGTCAAAGTAAGTACGTCTTCTGCCGTTCAGGAACTGACTAATGTTGGAAAGTAATTGGCTGATAGAGATTGAAATAGTAGTGTCTTAATAGTCTTCTTAAATAGTTTCCTTCAATAAAATATGCATACATCGCGTAGACTTCCAAAGAAACGATTTGAAGATAACGCAATATTTGAATGTATTGAATAACACACTCATACAAATAAAAAATGTTTTATACATAATATTTTTAACAGACTCTCAAGGAATTTAATTATTTTAATATTAAATAAATGTATGATTATATTTATATACATATATATGTACGAAAATATAAAAAATAAAATTTATGTTAAAGATTAAAAGTTTATTTAGTTAAATTCTATATATTTGTTAATTAAATTAACAACATATTTATCATTACTTGCTTGGTTTGATAAATCTTACTTCATGGTGTTTTTTTTTAATAATTCACAGTTTTTACAACCATATGCGGTTAATTTTTTACTCAATAATTTATTTCATTCCATTCAAGCAATGTTTATTTTATATATTTGCTTTGAAATAAATATTTTCTATAGACATATTAAAAATGACATATTAAAAATTCGTATTTATCGATATCATATTAGCTTAAGAAAAAATATAAGCTGTAAATATTTTTGAAATATAATTTTAAAATTTGAAAGAATCATATTTTACAAGAACTTTTGATACACTCTGCGCGAATTATTAATTGGGACGGACATATATACTTTTTTTTAGAAAATTGTTTTCAATTAGGGTATTTTGTGTCTCAAACCAATTTTAATTATATATTTTTACAAAGCAGGACTGCCCTTGACTAGTATGATCCGGTTTCTGCATGGGATCATGATATGTAGAATATTTTACAATTCCGTTGTTCTTCAGTAGATGTACGTATGGATCGATTTCTTAAATTGTTTGCTTCTGGCTTGTATTTAAAAAACTGATATCACTCCCAGGAAAATAACTAGTATTTCATCATCATGTTTTAATTACTTAAGGGATAGTGTAGAAACAATTGGATTTTGAAATTGCTCAACAATTTAATTTTGGGACAATGTTTTTAAAATGATACAATAATTGTCGATACAAAAACAAATGCATTTCATAGAGACAAATTACTTCTTAGAAGTGGTAACATGCATCCTCACAACGAAAGAGCATATCTTCAGAAAGAATTACTGGCTACTTGAGTATTCATCGACAGTTTGAAGAAGACATATTAAAACCGGAAGATTTGCAATATCACTAAACAACAATCAAAAACAGTTAATAATACCTGCAGTGAAGAGAAAACCTTTAGATTGGGCAAGGAAGTATCAAAAAGCACAAGGATGCAAGAAGATTGTATTTAGCTATTAAAATAATTTTTCATGCCAGATTTTCTATCAAGATTCTTCAAGCGTAGTACCTATCAGTATCTATTGTAGAACCTATCAGAGAATGACATCTTAAGGAAACAGTTAAGCACTCTCAGAAACGAATGTTTTGAAATTATTAAATAATTAGGATGTGGAGGACTTGGCAGCTTAGTATTGGTTGAAGAAACTATTAACTAAACAATATATATTTTCATAATAGAAAAAAAAATATGATTACGATTCAAGCGTTCGCTATCTTTTGGGTATCTTTTTATAAGATTAATATCCACACCATACCTCTAACTTAACAAAGAAATTTTTTCCAAAACCTAAATTTATGGTTTTGAATTTGCTAAGTAATTCTTCTGAATCAAATCAAATCAAAAACTTGTAGAGCATTATAAAGAGATGTATGTGCAAATTTGAGTTCTCAACAAAAATAATAGCTGAAAATGCTATAAAAATTTGGTTTTGCAAGATGATACCAAAAAGGTACGTTCTACTTTAGTGGAATGCACGGTAAATCATTTACATTATCTTATTCAAACTAGAGGAGAACATATTTTGTATCAGATTGCTATGTCATGCATGCAAGATAACCTTAAGATAACCTCATGCATGTAAGATAACCTAAAAACACACATTTGTAAATATTTTTATCTTATTTGATTTGCCCAGAGGTGTATACAGTGGTGTGGCATAAGAAGTTCGAATTACATATTTTTATTCATGCTGGAACTGACATTTTTTAAACTATTGCGGCACAATGGATTTTTACTGACTTTTTATTTGCAAGATTAAGCCTTAAATTAAAATATAAATTTTAAATGTAATACCTTAAGCTATGTAATTAATCAAGATTATATTATTTGTTATAGATAATGGTGCAAATGTGTTTGACAATAACTTCTATTTATATTATGTTTGTTTTATAATTTACTAATGTAATTCTTATAGTTGTAAATAACTTTTAAACTTTCATCAGAATAAGAAAACTGTTATTTTCTTGCATGCATTTTTTTTGGTGAAGTTAATATCTTGAACAATTTTTGTTCAATAATTTATTATGCTGTGGAAAATTTGTAACTGATATTATAATTTTAACTGAAATGTTTTCATTATTTGATGAGAAAACTGTAATTATGGTTATTTTTATCCAATGCATTTGGTATCCAAAGAATCAAGAAAAGTGTGTATGAAATTGAAAAGAAATAAAAATATACTTTGAAAAAAGTATTTCAAGCAGTCAAAAGATGCTGGAAATTGGTTGTAAATTATTAAAGAGAGGAGAAATAAAAGAAAGTTTATTGCGCAGTTTTAATGAAATATATGCTTCAAAAATCATCTCAAACTAAACAAAGAAAGATTTCTTTGAACTAAATTTCTATATGTGCAATCATGTATGACTTGTATAAATTTTTATAGAGAAAATTTTTATATTCCAAAGAAATATCCACATTCTGAAAAGAGAACTCAATGCTGCTAAGAAAAATTGCATGAACATTATCAATACTTTTTGTAAAGTATAATTTCGAGAATTGTCTTAAAAATTTATTTCCTAATTGCGTTAGTACAATGATTTACAACAAAGCTTAGATGTAACTATAAATATATTTCATCAAGAAGTCTCTTTATGTTTTATACTAGTAATGCATAATAGAATTAGTTACATAATCTCCTAAATGTAATTGTAAAAGATATAAGTAATTTCTCTTCACTTGTGTACGCAAAATGTAATAAAAATGTTTGTTTTATGCAAAATTCTCAGCTTTTAAATAAAATAAATAATTCAATAATCTAGTTATATAAGAAAATGTTATTATTATTCTTAAATTTTTATGTAGATTTTATTCCCTTTTATAAATAGTTATAATATAAATATGAATTTATTAGAAAATGTTCCACAATTTTTCTTATAAATTTTGTTAATGTAAAAATGGCAAACACAGGTGTAGAGATAAATATCAAATATGAAACATAAAGTTGAGTTATTTAAAAATAGCAATCTTGCCTTCGGTTCAACAGTTCATGGGTTCAAATCCCACCTTAAGCATGGATGTTTGTAGTGGTTCGGAATCCACTTTAAGCCGGAGGTACCGGTCTAATTAGCCCTCGTGTGCAAAAAAATGACCGTTGAGCGACAAACAAACAAACAAAAGAAAATAGCAATTTCTTAGTATTAAATTGAATGTGTGCTTGATTTACATTTAAACATTATTTGCTATCGTAAAGAATATTTAAAAGCAGGTAATTATTCAAAATAAAATCTTAAAAAAAATCTAATATTTTTCTGTCTATTTGAAAGAAGACAATAAAGGCTAAAATAAAATATAAAAGAATATTTTCAGTTTACAGAAAGCAAATCTAAAACAGAATAAATTTATAACAATAACGATAATGATTTAGTAGTTGTAAATAAGTATGAAAACGCAAATTTTTATATATCATTGTTTTTAAATAAATTGAAAATTTTTACCATAAGCAATAAATAAGTATTTATAAACACACATATTTGACTACTGCAAAATGAAATTACTAGCAGTTAACCAATATTTTTTTTCACATAAATAATATTAAAGAGATATTTATGTAAGGTTTATTTAAGTGGTATAAAAATATATAAAAATAAAATCTATTTAACAAAAAAAAATGTTTGATATATAATTGAAGTTCTATGCAAATACATAATATTCAACAGTTAATATTTGCATAAAACATTTATATTAAATATTAATATAATCAAAGACTTCTGCATACATTTATAGTACTAAATATTTAAAAAAATATTAAATAATGAAGTAATTATTAAATATTGAAGTAGTATAAATATTAAATAACGAAGACGACTGTATAGAATATTAAATAACGAAGATGATGGTATAGGATACCATCATCATCGATTATTATATAGAGCTGAATAAGTATATCCTAAAAGTAACCAAGTATTATAAAAAATAATCTTTTGCTCTTTTAATAAATACGAAACATTTTATTGCAGAATTTAAAAAAAAATATTTCAATAAAATACAAGCCACTTGCAAGTGCTAATTGTAAAATTTTGAATAAATTAAAAATTTAAAACAAATATTTGGATGTTTTAATTGTTTTCCATTTCAAATTATGAATTTACCTTCAGTAAACCTTATTTCATAATGATACAAACAATATTGAAAGAATTATTTGTTATAATGCATCCAAGATTAAATTAATTAATAAACTTGTCACAATTTCAAGTTGATATAATGTAATTTTGTGTAGAGATGAAAGCATGTTCTATTTAAAATATAAAAATGCTTTAGAAGAAGAATTTTCGACTGTGTCAGGAATCTCTCTGAAAAACATCCATAAGATTGAAAGCATTTTATGTTAAAACTTCATACGTTCTCAAATCATTTGACCTATGATTACACGCGTATAGTATAAAACTCTTGATGCTTGTATAACATTTTTAATGCCTGTTGTTGTTCACATTTTTATCTTTAACATGTAATATAATATCCATAATTGTGTTCCACTTTTTGAAGAAATTTAGTTTTTCTTTTAAAAACATTTTCATCCAAAAGTATTTATTTATTATACTTTTAGAAAACTAATATAGCTAATTAAGCTAATTAGACAAGATAAATCATTGTCTAATGAATAAAGCAGTAATTTGTATACATTTAAAATAAAGGATATCAATATAAAAAAGCTAGATTTAATTTATAGTATCTACATTTATAGGAGTATATAGATTTATCAAAGACAAACATTGATTTATCAATTATAACATACTGGTGAAATTTGTAAATATAATGATTTGGAAGATATTTTTCGTACTTTTTTTTGTAAAAGGGATATTTATTTTTAAGCTTTCTGTTCAACATTCAAAGCAGTATCTTTATATAAAATAATTTTACATTTTGAAGGATATTTATGTGGTATCAATAGTTAATTTAAGCAAATATATGTTTTTATTTTCAGTATCACATGATATATTGTATGACAAATAGTAAAAAGTAAATAGTGGTATCATTACTAAATATAAGAATAACAGTAATATTAGAGAAATTATCCAAAAACTGATTATTATAACATCGCATAACACAATCATACATTCTGTTAAACTTTAAAATACATCAAAAACGTATAAATCATACAATTTTAGATAAATCTTTCAAAGAATAATCAGTTGATTTAATAGAGAGAGGAAGAGAGAAATCCCAATATTTTTGTAAGTTAGTAGATTACGCTGTTTTTTTATTAAAACAATGAATATCTATCTTAATTGTATGAAGTACTAATAAGAGTAACTTTTAATTTATAACTTTTTACTGTCATAATTTTTCTATCTCGTGGCTGTCAAGCTTTCTTAGCAGATAATTTTCTTCCACTTTCTTTACCACGTTTCAAGTCAACATAAAGTAGTATACAGAAAATTATGTTAAAACGGATGTATGTGACTTATTTTCTATTCCTCGACAAGAGTTCAGTGCCGTAAGCAATGTATTTATCCTAAAGTTATTTACAAATGAGAGTAAATTGTTATTTTTGTTGAGAGAAAGAAAACATGAACTTAAACTTTCTTAATACTTTCTGATATAAATATAAAAATATTTGTCTTGTAAAAATATTTCAATGTTTGTAATGTCAATTGATGTTTACAGAGGATTTCACAACCGATTACTGTTTAAACATTTTGCCTGGGTCACGTAACTATTCATTATTAGTATAATGAATTTTCGTGTTGTGTATATATATTCATCTTTTATTAAATTATTATTTTCAGAAGACTTTTTATCAAAAACAATCTAATATATTTTTCTACTAACTACTCTGATGACATAAAATTAACAATTTATAATTTTTGCATTCTATAAACAGTAAACGTTTTGTTTAAACAAAATGACATGATAACTTAAGATATAAAATATTCAATTATTTATTCATTAAATAAAAAAAATAAATTAGTATTAATATTTGTTTACATTTCATCAAAACATACAATACAACACATGCTAACTATTAATAAGAAGTTTATTTATTTGCAAACTTATAAATAAGAAAAACATTCACTTCAAATAAATGAAAAATCATAGATTTCGTAATATATCTGAGTACAACTTTGTCGAAAATATTCCACATATACTAAGGGTGACAGCAAAAAGCTTATGAAATCTTTACTCACGCAAGCATGTTATTTTTATAGAAAAAATATTGCTTGTCGGTGACCAAAGGCATTCATTAATATAATGTAATTCTGGTATTCTACCCATGAATTCAGAATATGTGACAAGATGTCTAATATTCTGCAGAAGATTTATCTAACCGAAAAGCAACTCGTGATGGTAAATTATTCATTTTGGCGCTCTATTAAACCACAATTTAAGGAAACCAATTTGAGTTTTTTATACTCTAATTGTTAGTCTAACATCTGAACACATTTATCTTTATTAATATTTCTTATTATTATTCCTCAGTTTATAAAATAGATATTTTATTGAAATAGGTATGATATGATTCACAAATATATATATATATTTATACATACATATATATATATATATATATATATATATATATATATATATATATATATATATATATATATATATATATATATATATATATATATATATATATATATATATATACATATATATATATATATATATGTATGTATGTATTTATATATATATATATATATATATATATATATATATATATAGGTATATATATATATATATATATATATATATATATATATATATATATAGATATATATGTATGTATATATATATATATATATATATATATGAGAGAGAGATTGATATTTTAAGCATATCTGTGTTTAATATGGTAGGTTTGTTGACTTCAGTGTATATTTGAAAATTCATATATTCATATTATTTAAATTCATAATTTAGTACTTAAAGTCATAATTAGTAATCATTAAAAAGATGGTATATAAGGGACTTTTTGTTATGTGAAAACATTCTCTAAATCACAGTGATGCTAAATTCTAATTATGTTAAATTTATTCATATGTAAATATTAATGTAAGACTTCTTCAAATTTACATAAGAAAATATTTTCATTATTCACATCACGTTCAAAGACTTCACGATATTTCTTCTATTTCTAATAATTTGGTAAAATAGCTAATAACTTTTTCTTTAATTGACTATGTAATTGACTTTCTTTAATTCACTGTTTACTGTGAAAACGATAGAAACAAATATTCATTTACAAGTAAAGAAAAATTATTAATTCATAATATACCATTACTTCAATTTTAAATAATTACTAAAAATTTCAGTTATTGTTTTTCGATATGTAAGAACTTAGGAACTGAGTAGAATGAAAAATGAAATAAAATTATTTATAATACACAAAATCTTATATTCTGATTGAATTACGTACATGCATTTTTTGATAAAGCATTTAAGTTCTGTTAGAAAAGAAAAAAGGGAAAGTAATTATCATTTTGTTTGACATTTATTCACCATAGAAATACTTAAATGACTTAGATATATCTGTGTTTTTGTCTGCCTATTTTAATTCATTTTTTTGAAATATTTATTTTTGTTAAAAATAATAACTATTTTACAAAATCTTCATTATTATACAATTCATTATTTAAAAAATGAGTTTTGTAACTGAAAAGAAATTATAATTCTAACAGTGTACTTTGAATAAATTCTAAATATCTTTAAAAAAACGCTAAAAAATTAAAAGCTGTATTAGGTTGAATGGAGTATTTTATAAATTTGTTAATATTCAGTAAGCAAACTGTTGAATGTCATCTTTACTAAATAATCAATATTAAATATTCTTTTTTTGCTTTAGGATAGTTAATTAAATATAGAAGTAAATTTAAATTGAAAAAAAATCGAAATCAATTTTGTATATTTCATAAATAATGGTAATCTTATACGTCATCAATATAAATTCTTAGAACTTTTAATAGATATTATGTAAACTAGGAAAACAATCCTTGTATATGCTCTGTAGGCCAAAAACTGTGTGCAATTTCTCTTTCGCTTTATGTTATCAAAGGTCAAATGCAATATTTTACAATCTAAGTAAATGTAAGAGACCCAAAGCCCTGACTAAAGCAGAAACACAATAAATTACTAAAACAAAATAATCCCGAAAGGCATTCTTTTGATTAATTTTTAATTTTCACCGTGATGTAATGAATAAATATTTCAGACACTTCATGCATACTTCATCTTTTCAGATTGGTATCTGCTCTCGAAGACTCAATTTTCTGAGTTCAGAGATTATCTCTCTATAATTTAATCATGTTAGTTGAAGTCAGTAAGAGCTGAATCCCTAGGAATATTTTTATACTCTCACTACACTTTCATTAACATTCTTCTCTTAAGATATTTCTTACTCCACAACATGTTGCATGCTATAATTCCCTCAGCAATTTAAGTAAATCTAATTATTAAAACACTAATATGTTTAAAATTCACAAATTCACATATATATTCATCAATCACATTATATAAGAAATACATATTCAAATATGTTTAAAAAATACCATTTACACATGTCCTGTATAATGCAAAATAAAATTTAATATAAACTCACTCTTATTTTTTTTCAAGTTTTTAGAAACTAATTTGAGAATTATGTATACAGTGTATGTTTTCAAAATATTTCAATTATATAGCTTGTTTATAAGACCTATTATATAATTGATTAATCTCCTATTGAATCAACTGCCTACTTCAGAATTTATTTAAAAATGTCAAATGATGTCTATTTAACATATTTTTTTAATATTTTTTTCTGTTAAAAAAGTCAAGAAAAATATAAATTTTGCTTCTTGCGGAAATTTACTTTAACAATTAAATGCAATTGATTAATCTCCTATTGAATCAACTGCCTACTTCAGAATTTATTTAAAAATGTCAAATGATGCTTCCTATTTAACATATTTTTTTAATATTTTTTTCTGTTAAAAAAGTCAAGAAAAATATAAATTTTGTTTTTTGCGGAAATTTACTTTAACAATTAAATATAGATAACAATTTTAATAATTTCTATGAAGATCTTTGAAGATGTAATAATTCATACATTTTATTCTTTCCTCAAATGCAAGGGATTCTTTTAAGATTACCCTCTTCAGTATTTTAAGTAATAAGCTTTTCACAGTAAGAATTATATATTTAAAATAATACTGATTTCAATAAACTTAAAAGTTGAATATTATTTAAATTTATTTATTTTGGTAATAAAGTTTATTTCAACCTAGTACAAATTTTTAAACTATAATATAATTTATGAATATAGACATGATTAACGATATATAAAGCAAATAAATATTTTTCAAACTATTATTTTTCTATATTATCAAATATTAAGTTCTAAATTTCATATATTCATAATATTATATATATATTCAAAATATATATATTCATTTATATATATTCAAAATATTAAGTTCTAAATTTCACTTTGAAACGAAACACAATAAATACAAATATTTATTTTTGCTCACTCGAAAGTATTCAATTCTTTAGAGGTTAAGAGAATTTCTAAAATATTTTAATAAGAAACAAAATAAATATATATCGCTTAAAGAAAATCTCCATACATTGAAAGTAACATTGCATACAATCTTTTCATTCAATAAAAATGAAAATAATGTGCCATCATTTTTTTGGTTCACATTCTCTGTCCGAACACAGAATACGCTTTCTTATCATATTAGTGTTTAAACAAAGATTAAACGATTGAAATATGTTACGTTTGAAGAAAAAATAAAGTGTAAACAAAGAAATGAATTTATAAAATAAATTTTGATATACTTATTCACCAAAGCAAAAAAGTAATTCATCTTATCACTGAAATCATTAAAAATAATGTATAAATTGTCTTGCAAAAGAACCGTAATATTTATGAGGGGAAAACTTAATAAAATACAAGTAAATGTTTGATTTATTTTTATTTTGGATGCAAATTTCAAAAAAAAAATAAATAAAATTTGAGGACACCTATAGTTGCTAAGAAAATATCGTTTCTAAATAAACGTCAAGGATGATGATATAACATTGTACTCTCTTAACTTCGGTTACTGTAGCCCAATGATGTTGAGTTTTATATACTGAAAGCAATGTATATGAGCTTACAATTGAAAATCATTATTTTTGTGATAGAGGATTTAAAACAAAATATTAAATATAAGAAAGGCGTATCATATTTAAATATAAGAAAGAGCAGGTCTACTGTTTCTGCGATTAGAAATCCTCCATAAATAACTGTTGTACTAGATAATCCCACATAAATAATTATTAATTGTTAAATTTATTTTTAATTTAAAGTTAATAAATAAAGTGAATGTTAATTACTAATGCATTGAACTTATTCTGACATAAATTTACACTTATTCTGAAATAATGAAAACTAAAATAAATTAATAATTTGTAATAAAAGTAAATATGTTTTAATATGTTGGAATGTATTTTAATTTTTCCCCTTTTTAAATAACTAAATTTATTTTGCTAGCATATTTGTACAGTATAAAACTGATAATATTATTTAGAAGTTAGCTTGATTTTATAAAAGGATTTGAAGCTATATTAAAGTAAAAGTGTTGATCATATAAATATTCTATAAAATTTGCGGAAATCATTGCTCGGTTAAAAGAAGACTGTTTAAAAATGCCAACACTAAACTGCTGAGTATGATAAATTTATCTTAAAAAAGTATCTCTAAAACATCAGAAGAACAAATTAGAGTTATTTAAATTGTAAGTTATTTAAATTGTAAGTTATTGAAAATATTGCTTATTCATGTTCAATAAGGTGTTTTGAATGTAAAAAGATATTTATTAATTGTCAAATTTCGATTAATTAAATTTACCAAATTGTGAAGCATGAGAATGATAAATCAAAATACAGCATTTGATAATAATAGTAACATTTCAATGAGAACAAACTACTTTAAATTGATTATTTGTACTTTATTTTAAATAATCAAAAACAAATGATTTCACTTTTATTTCAAAATCAGTTTAATAATTTATTAAATAATAATAATATAATCAGTTAAATTTATTTCCTACATTTTTTTATTTCTTAAATAAATAAAAAAATGTAGGAAATAAATTTTATGTATTTATTTTTTATTATTTTTTATTATTATTATTCTTATTATTTTTTTACATTTAAGTAAAAAAAAATTTAATATTCGCAAAACTGTTTTACACAGTATTTCATTGCCTACTATTATATGATATCTTTTTCATTTTGTGTACCATTTTATTGGATTTAAACTATATTTTAGGAAAATAATGTTATTGATAGCAATTTTAAATTTAAAGACATTTTAGAAATAATACTAATAGCAAAATGTTTTTAAAATAATAATAATTTTAATTTATTTGGGTAATTATTTTAATTGAAAAATATAATACATTAATTAATATTATACATTAAATATAATACATTTAATTTGAAATAGTAATTGATTTATGTAACATACATAAATAAATAGAAATTTGTGAAAAACTGCATATTTTAAAATTTGAATCTTTCATGACATCAGTAAGGAAACTTTTGAGAATATTCATCTTGGATATATTTTACCATTAATTAGAACAAACATAACATTTGTCATAAATATATACATTTTTTTCTGTGTTATCAGCACATCAACAACAAAAATTACAGATGTATTTAAATTGCTCATATGTAAGAAATCAATTATATTAGGAAATATTACAAATCAATATTATTTTGAAAGTTAAGTGAAATTGTTTATCAATGTTAAGGGAAATATCTTTTTGTTAATTCATTATTTTGAATAATAATTATAAATACAACGCATAAAATATCATTATTTACTTAAGAAAGCAGTAATCCCATACTCACTTGCACACTTAAGAAAATAATCACGTCTTTATCATCATTAAGGGAGTAAATACTGTACGATTCTTCATAAATAACATAACTTTTGTTGACATCATGTCAATTGCACATTGAGACTAAGAAGTAGGCTTAAGAATTTTTTCCATGATGGCAGTAACATACTTGATATTAATCTTCGAAGTATATTAATCTATGAGATAAAAACAAGTTCGCTAAGGGAAAAATAAGCTTAATTCCTTACTTCTAACTTCTTGATAAGTAACTATATTTTAGAAATTCTTGAAATTTCTTTCCTTGCAAAAATGTATTTTTAAGTACTAATGTAACACACTATTGAATCACTAAAAATTTACTAAGCAATATTTGCTTAAACTTCTTTATTTCAAAACAGCGAAAAATGCCACTTAGCAGACGAAAGTGCTGTAAGTATATTTTTCAAACTTTAATATAGAAATCAGATAGTTGTCACAAATTTAATTGATTTTTTGAAAAAGCATAAAAACTATATTATTAAAATATTTATGCAAGTAAAATAATTCAGAATCGAAGAATGAAATAATGAAATATGTTCCTGTAAATTATTTATTATCAAAACTAAAAACAAGCTTTAAATTATAATGTTTTATAGGCAAAAATTTTTTTTTAAAATTTTAATTATTTTTAAATATTATTATATTTTTAGTTAAGTTAAATACTAATATCAATAAAATTATTATTTATTAATATTACCATATAGTTTTCCACAATATAAATTTATTGAATATTGATGGATATTTGCGAATTTGAAAAATTTATAAAAACAAAAGTCCGTCTAGGAAAAATGTGATCAAAATACGGAATTTCTTTAATACTTAATTAGGAAAAAAATTTCGCGCTATTATTAAAATTAAGATTCTTTTGTTTTCATTATATAAAATTAAAATAATTATTTTTGTTGGAATAAATTATTTCTCTTGCAAATATAATCTATATAAAATAAATATTTGCTACAAACATATGAAATAACCATTTGATTTTTCTTTTCATATTTTATACAAATTTCTTGTCATATCAGTTATAAATTTCTATTCTTATACATACAATTAAGTTTCGCTGCTTAATGAGTTTTTGTTTTATGTATTATGCAACTAAGACAAAATCTAATATGTAACAAAATTTTTAACTTATAAAATATCACTTTCTATTTTAACTTCTAAATCCAATGAAATATTTATAAAAATTATAATCAATCAGTATCACCCAGCTATTCCATAGTTCACAAAATCTGATATAAGTACAACTTTATTTTATTTTTTAATTCCAAACAATCTATAAAAATCTTATAATAATGTTTAAATTATTAAAACATATATATATTAATTATATTAAAATAAAATTTTTCCCACTGGAAGAATTTTAAAAAAAGAAAAATGAATTAAGTATATGGTTTCTCATAATATATTTAACGATATTCAAATAATGGTGTTCTCATTTATAATCGATTTTTGAATTCATTTTAATATATTTCAAAGGAACAAATATTACACTTTGTTTATAAAGAACAAAGTAAAATTAGTTATTAGATTATTGGTTTTTTAATATTTAATTTTTGCAAAATATTATACAACTTTCTTGCTTTTAAGAATTTAACTAACAAAATCATGATATATTCATTTTGCTTAGCTTAAAAAAAGGAAATATAAACAAATTTCACATTTTTATTAAAACAATGTTTAACTAATGCAACATGCATACATGAAGTAGTTAAATATTCATGTATTGTAAAACATATTAAAAATTTATGAAGCATTCTTGAAAAACATTCATTAATTATTTTGTATTACCCACTAATTTAAATTCTTTCTGATAATAATTGATACTTAATTGTTTTTAAAATTCTACTAATAAGACTATATGATACATTAATAAAAAAGATTTTAGTTTATAGTGTTTCGATTCTGAAATTCTTTTTCCTTTTTATATTAATATTATAATTTTTCCAAAAATATCTGTATCTAAAACTAATTAATTTTCGATTAAATTTCGTAAAAATTACATAATCTGATATGTTGAAACATTTTATTGCATTCAAATACTTTTAAAACATAATTTCTTACTGATTCTATACCATTCAAGTATGTGTCTTTAATTTACCTCAGTATTTTAATTTAATTTAATATGAACTTCATAATAATTGTTAAAAAACATTATTATTTCTAACCAGATCTGAAATAAAATATAATTGAATATAACTGAAAAATTATTGACTGTAGCTTTTTCAAAAAGTAATATTAGAAACTTCAATTATTATATAAGAATCGGATGATGTTTTGCCTCAAATTACGAAATTACGAAATTATTATCTAGATAAAATATTTCGTGAAAAACATTATTTTAACTTTAGAAAATGGCTTTTAAATGAAAACCAATTAATATTATTGTCTCATATTTACATTTGATAGTTTAAAATTTCAAAAAATATTAATTAAGGATATCCTAAAATATTGCTAATTTCTCTACATTTTTGCAACACCAGTTTATTCGTATTCATAAAAAAGTAATATTTTAGGATATTGGATAACAGATTTTTATTTACCAATGATAAACTTAAAAAAATGTTAAATACATTCTTTTTAATCAATTATTAAATTAAGCAAATTAAAACTAAATCTGTGTAACTTAAAGAGAAAGTTGCTAATGATGATAACTTAGAAAAGCATATTTTCAGGATGATCTGTCCAAAAAATTTGTAATAATACAGGAAGTAAAATCAATAGAAGATATTGTTTTAAATTTTTTATCTATATAAATGGAAATGTTTATTAGCATAAATGAACACCATTACGTGGCAAAGTTATTTCTGTATTTTATAAGCACAATTTAATTTGAATGTATATAATATTTTATTGCATTTTTTAAAATTATTTTTTCAAGAAATTCCAAGGCATAAATTCATGTTTTTTTTTAGCATATTCAATAGAAGCTAAGCAATATGATTCATTATTTTCTTTGGTATTTTAAAGAAAATTAACACTTAAATCCATGTGCATTAACCATTCTTAATTACAAAGTAGTAATAAAATTATATAAAAACTGTTAAATGTTTACTGTATGCTCTAAAGAAATATATATATAGCTAATATTAATTTAAATATATGTCATTCAACATAAATTTAATATAAATTTGTTTCTTTTTGTCATTTAGTATTTATGATATAATGTTTCGTATTTTCTCATGAAACTTGAGACTTGAATTTTTAAGATGCATTGAGTTGTTTATCTGGAACATTAAATCTTACTTCTTACACGCTAAGACCATTTTATTGAATTGAAGATTTTTCATTACCTTCGACAAGAAGAAAATAAATTTTACAAAATTTGTCATTAAAGCTATAGCTGTGAATATCAGTAGTTTAAAAATTCTATATATGAGATTTTTTTAATGAAATATAAAAGCTTCCATGGAGTATGCTTAACTAGGTATCAATGTTTTATCAAAAATATAAATATCTGTTACATTAATCATTTATAAATTCTTACAAAATAAAAATTGTTGATCGACAAATATAATTTTGCATTCTAATATTAGAAAAAAAAATTCTCCACATTTCTGAAATAATAATAATTTTTTGAAATCCAATAGTAAGAAATATTTACTTAGTAAAAAATGTATGTTGTAAAATACATTTTTTACTAGGCAATTTACAACATACATTTGTAAAAGTGTAAAAAATAAAGTAAAAAATGATGTTGATTGGAATGTTAAGTTCCATTTGTGGATATATTAGTAGTTTCAATAAGAATAAATGTGTACACTTTTAGTGTACACATTTAGTCTTAGTAACTACTAAAATAAATAACTACTAAAATAAATTAATTTCCAAAAAAATGGCATTATAAATAAGAATTTTTCATTAGCCAAATAAGAATATCATTCCTTTTCTTATACCATAGTTTAAAAAAATGACATGCTATTCTAACTATTTTCAAGAATTCAACAGATTAAATAATGCCCAAATAACATACGAAAATTGTAAATCGTTTTATTACTACACTATTGATACTACAATCATAAGTGTTTTAAATGAAAAACTTTATTCTCGAGTAGTTGTAAGAGTAGAATGACATATATTTTATTGAAATTTTAAGAAATGAGTTGCAAGATTACTAAAGCTCAAAGATTTAAGGTTAAAAAAATTAAGTGATAAAAAAGCATTTATGATAATCAATTATTTAGTTCTAGAGTTTTATTGGTTTATTATATTAGAAAAAATGTAATCTTTAGAATTATTTTAAAATATTGCTGTTTTATTAAGAATTTTTTTTCCTTCAAAATAAAATTAAAAAAAGTAAGAATTAGTTCAAATATTGTATTTATATTTTTCTTTAAATATATAATTTTAAAACTCTTAATTGTGAAAACAAATTGATTAGTGAATGATAAAACTTTTAAATAATTCACATAAAACAGGAATTTACAACTCAAATAGGTAGTTCAAAATTTACTTGTAGTATGCTGACACAGGCCTTGCCAAAACGTCTTTCATAGTTAGAATATTTCTTTCACATCACAAGAAATAATAAATATTTCTAAAACTCGAGAAATATAATGTTAGTAAAATAAAAAACAAGGCAAAGGAAATTTCTAAGCAACTTTCTTTTGCTGGTACTAGGATGCGCATATTTCTTATGATAGGATTATGCTGAGAAAGCTATTTTCCTTTCCTTACTTTTGTTTCTAAATTTTCCAAATCGCTGTCTCTAAACAAACATTGTTTGACATTTTTGCTTGCCCGGCAGAACAAAAACTCACTCGCAGATTTTAAACAGGTCGAAAAGAAATCTCTTTTTAGAATCTGTTTAATATGAAAAATGATAACTTATATGTCAAAAATTTTTATTTCTGAGCATGTACGTGAGTGTGTGTATGACTTTAATTAATAAATAATGAAGCAAAATAGTAATTTCATTAAACTGTATTAACGTTTGCTTTCACAATTATACTTAAAATAGATTACAGTTAAAGCATATCGATTTTGTTCCCGTCAAGGTCAAAAATGCGTGATACTATTCCATGTTCTTTATTCAACACTTCACACCAGGATTGTTATACTAAAACATCATGTACTATAATGATGTCATGATGTTGGTATACGTCAACTCTTTCACTCCTTAATAATTATATATATATATATATATATATATATATATATATAAGTCATATACAATTTATAATATAAATGATGTTATTAGAGTCTTTCGAAAATACTTGTCATAAAAACAGTATATAGAGTAGACTTTTAAAATAATGTCCGTCAAAATATTGTGAAGAGGAATGACAGAGAAATAAGAAAATGATTAAATTTTCTGCAGGTTCTGTCTTAACATCAGCTGCGTAAAAGATAATTTCATGAATTTACAAAATAATGTTTTACAGTAAACAGAAAAAAAAACAGCTATGAAATGTGTTTAAAATTCTGTGATTGTTGCTTACCATACACATTCCTTTAATGTTTATTATTAGTTTATGACTAGCATGGTGATCGGAATGAGAAGAGCAGATGGTTCTGATATCGAATCTCAGATCAAAGACACTTGGAAATGTCCACCTCCTAGAAGCTGTAGCGACGATTTTTCAAACAAAAAATTGCACGAGAACCGAAGCAGTCAGATTGACGTCATCACGAGTGGAACGACATGTTTATTGGAAAGCACTGGAGCACCGCAAAGCACGTCCACAGCATGCTTAAGACGCATTGAATACACCTACATCGAGTAGAACCATTTGCCGTCGATTGGTTGCTATTGACCTGTGTTCATGGCATTAAGAACACTGTCATTAACCACTCATTTGTTGAATTCCCCACTACTCGATAGCGAGGCATGAAGTTTTGGGACGATATTTTGTACATTTCACCCGAAGTTAACTGTCGTTTATAGTCATTGGCACAATAACCTACCAATATTACGTGGATAATGTACTACAGCTGGTGACACTCCCCACCCATCAGGGGATACTCAGTTCCCTTGATCTGCAGGATAATGCCCGACTAGCCACCTCTCTCACTAACCCAAAACGTTTGGAATGTGATTAGATGAAATTTTCAATTTGCCTCTTTCATAAGACGCACTTTGGCAAATGATTGACAAAGAATTCAAGTTTTTCCTCAGAACACAGTCACTTAAAATTAATTGACTCTGTGCTAGACGTGTTTCTTCGTGTCCACGGTGGTCCTACAACCTACTACCCAACCCTGTTCTCTCTGTGTATAATGCAAACCATTTGATCAATATTATGCATTATGAATATCATAAATATTATGCACAAAGATAAGTTAAGTTAAGTTGTTCGTTCCTGTCTCTCTTGCTTTATGAGTTTCATCATTTTCTAACAACTCCTTGATGTTGCATTTTTAATCTCAGACAGAGTATTACAGTTTCAATTGTAAAAATTTTTTTTCATCGTTAATATTTTTTACAATCATCTGTTGATAAATCATTTCTCTCTCCATTATGGAACATATAAATCTATCATTCTGTTAAATTGCTTTATTATTCTATAACCATATATTTTATTTATAATTGTAAATTCTTTGTGATGAAATCCAAAGATCATCTAAATTCGTATAGATCCAATACAAAAGGCAGATAAAATACATTTAGATTTCAGAACAGTATATATCCCTGATTTTTTCAGTTGCACAACCAGACACATTGATAATTTTTTGTAAAATATTTAACAATTTTTTTTTTATTTCACTCAGAAAAAGTTTTGTATCTTCACACTTTGTTGATTTTTATCAAGAATGAATTAATTGTAATTTAATGTGTATGTGTAAATAATACAATAAATTTCATTTAAATTTTTCTTATAATCTCTGAATATTTTGACATTCTCTTAGTGTGTCACCAGATAAATTTGACAATTCCGATTATAAAATTCTATGATATTAACACAGAGAATCTTTCAATTTTTAATTTAATCTTAAAATGTATGTCAAAAGAACAATTTTCATTTAAAAAAATCACTGATATTTACTTAAGGATTATTTAATTATTAAACTGTTTTAAATAAGGAGGGTAGTTTTTTCTCTTAAGACAATCTTTTGGTTGACAGTAGTTCAACGTGGACCTATTCTTTATAAATTTTCAGATGAAAACTATATGAAATAATAAGTTTTTTTTAATCTACATGATGTATGTTGTAAACAGTTAAATATGAGTTTTGATTAATTTTGAGATACGTTATCTACTCGTTTTTTCCGAATTATTATGATTACAGTACTTTTTAAATCATTTAGTTTCTAACAACAAATTGTTTTTACAAAAATGATAATCAATAGTGATTATATATATGATGTTCTTCAGTTAAGCAGTGATGCTTAATGATCAAGAACGTAACTATAAATGTAGTTTTATTTAATTTAAAGACTGAATTTCCAAAATAAAAAACAACTAGAAGAAATCACAATTCCTTACTGAATCTTGTCTTTGACATACGCTGTTATCTGTATCATAGCGAGTGTGTGTGACATTCTATTTTTCATTCTCAAGCAGAGAAACATTGATTGTACGTTTTAGAAGAATTCCCGTAGATAAAGATTGGAATCAATTTATTTTCCATGGAATAAATCAAACAAATCGCACAACACACGTGTATGCAGTAGACGGAAGATCTCTCATTGTTTGAGTGTTTCTATGTTCGAGAAAGAATGTGATGACCATAGTCCTATAGGTAGACCCCTGTGAACCCTTGCAATTCGTTATTTACAAAGATTTTATTTCATTGGCTTCACAATTATTAACATAAACATAAATTATTTAGATATTTCTTAAAAATATTATTTTTTGTTAATTTCACATGATTACATTCAAATAAATAAAAGAATGAACTGTAATTCGCATTTAAAATTACAAATAATTGGATAACAGAAGTAGAAAATTATCTACTTAATTACATCTATTACTTAGCTTCTAAGAGACCAAATCGGTATAACATTGATGAGCTCAAAATTTGAGCTTTTTCAAAATATTTATGTAGGAAAATCAGGTATTGGATTACTGCCATTTTCAGCAGATGTGTTTTTTTTTTCTTCGAAACTCATGACTTAACACAGCTAATAATTAAAAAACACATAATATGAAAATAAATTATACTTTTTGCAAACTTTTAGAAATATAATTTTCCATTAATATTAGTCATTGCAACCACATACCTTAAAATATAAAATAATGAAGTAGTTAAGCTAACTATTTACTTTGGAAAAAATAATATAATTTTGTAAGGAAATGTGAGTATATTTTTTATTTATTTCTATATAATTATAACAACAAATGGAAAATACATAGCATGAAAATTCAAATGAAATATATTAAAATAAAATAATTATTTCTGTGTCCATATTAATTATTTCAGTAAATATTTTATATTATTATTAATTTAACAAAACAAAACGCAGTAAAATAATTATACATATTTATTTTAATAAATTTTACTTTCCCATACATTTTAAAAGAACATAATTTTATTTCTGTTTATGTTTGAAACTAGATCGACCCAAAATGTTTTTTATAAAAAATAAAATAAAAATATATCATGTATATTAGATCATTAAAATAATTGGGATATGAAAAAAAGCCAAATTGAAAACTCTCTACTTATCTTTTATGGGAAATTTATTAAAACCAATTTCGTAGACTTAAAGTCTATTTTACAGTATTTTTAATTTTTTATGTTAGAATATCTAGTTTTAATTATCAGTATCTATTTTTAAGACAAATTTTAACAAATATTCTCTATTAGTGTAGAAAATATTTTTAATTATTTATAAAATAAGAGATTTCTTTTGCCGCAGAATATCGCAACTAAAGAAAAATACAACTAAACATATGTTTTTAATATTAAGAGGAAGATTCAAGTAATTAATTTATGAGCTATTAACATTGTACCTAAGGAATTGTTCCATAATTTTTATTTGGATATTATTTTTATTAGCCCTTAGTTCAAATCGGAATAATAAAAAAGGCTTTTCAGATATAATGTTATAACTTAGCACCATTACAAATTCTTTAAAATGTTCATTGTTTAAAATCGCAGAACTATCACTTAGCTTATAGAATTAGGTAATATTATCTGCTATTTATTATTTTCAATGTGTGGTGGGTTGATGACCTTACATTGATTTACTTTGATCTAAAATTATTATACCATCAACCAAGCTTTATTTCTTTATTATTTTTAACGTATAATAATTAAATTTTAGTTTTTATGAATAAATCCAAGTTGTTGCAAAATTACCTGTAACATACACATCACAAGAGTATAGTTTACTTTCACTTGCTCAAAAAATATGATAGGAATACCTATTAAAGTGACCAACTATCAAAGAATGTGTTCTCAACAAAATAATTAAGCATATGTTGTAAAATGATAAGAACATCCTTTCCTCATTTACATATAAGTCAATTTAAGCTTTTACTATGAGAGTGGACGTGCTCATATTAAACGAACCTTGTATGGGAATATTTACCCTTTCAAGTAAGCTCACTTCCAAATTAATTGAACCAATTTAATTAGAAGAGATGACGTGCACGCATGATAAATATCTTAACGGTGGTGATTCTGAAGTGTAAATTAGAAATAATGCTGTATCTGTGGTAAGTTGTTGAAGTATTTCCTCTTAGTTATCATTGATGAGGCTAGAAATGGTTAATTCACCTATTAATGCCTCTCCAAATATTCTTATAAAACTGATGTTGATCACAAATTCTCAGACAGAACTTGAATATTTGTAATGCTACCCTTCGATTTATCATGATAGTTTTGATGTTTTTTATATTTTCATTAAATGTATCTCAAACAAATTATGAGATTGGCCCTCGGGTTCAACAGGTGCCTTCTTGTAAATTACATATAAGCTATTTCTGTTTGAGACATTTCTGTATCATATCTTTCGCATTCGGTTTTCACGTAGTTCCGATTTATAATTAATGCATAAACATGATTGTGTTATTGCCGAGTTGGCAGCTGAATGGTTAGAGCTCTTACCTTCGGTTCAACAGTTCATGGGTTTGAATTCCACTTTGGGCAGGGATGATTTTAGTTGTTCGGAATCAACTTTAAACCGTAGGTCCCGGTCTATTTAGCCTTTGTGCATTCACCATATTTTGTACTTTTAAATTACTTTATAAAGTAAAATTCTGTTTGAAAGTTTGTTTTTTGCTTCCTTACTTTTTTTTATTTGGTATTGTCTTACTTTTTTCTTAGGCATTCATTTCAGTAGAATTTCACACGTTTTATTAATTTTACTATTTGACAATATAATTTTATGTTTCCATACATATAAATCATCAGCTCATCTACACCGAAGAGGATAATAATTTTCTTAAAGATGAAATAAATGTATAGGAAAAGGAATTTTCATTTTTTTTATTCATATGAAGTTATAAATTAAGAATTTTTTGGATATTAAAATGCATCTTAAATATATTTATTTGAACTAAAAATCATATTTTTATGAGCTTATTTTCTTAAATATTGCTGATTTTAACTCTATAGTGTACTTCAAATAAATATCGTAAAAAAAATGTTTTTTCATACGCTGATTTTACATTCATAACTTGAGCTTATTAAGATTAATATTTTGGAAAAAGGAATTTAGTATTTGTTTTATGTAACAATTTTCTTTAAAAATATCGTAAAATATATTTTGAAGAAAACTAAAGTATTTTTGTAATTTTTTAATATGAAATATTTTTATAAATTCCCATCGATATCAAATTGCTACATGTATATATTTTAAAGCTTATTTGGCTGTGACTTATTAATATTGGAAAAGTAACTTTATTATACAAATTATTTTATAAATAATGTTAGCAAATTCATTGCCTAAAAAAATTCTATATTTTATAAACTATTGTAGAAATATACAAAAACTGCAAATCGCATAATGTAACAAAAAACGCCAATAATATACTTTTTTACAAAAAAATTGCCAAATGTATTTAAGTAGTCAAATTTTCGAAAATCAAACAGAAAGTTGATTGCATATTATTTTGAATAGTGTTATTGAAAAAGATCAAGATAATTCATTTTTGAAAGAATATACAGCTGATAACCAAAAAAGAGATCTGAAAAACTTACAATTAAGTCACATCGATTAGAAGATACTGGAAACTAACAATCGTAGAAAAGAATAGGTATAGTTATCAACGTTGTCTATTGATTTATCTGCATTCTATTGAAAACTAAAGTAGGTAAAGTTAATTACACACTAGCGGAAGTTCGGAAGTCTCCAACAATGGAGTAACGGCTAATGCGAATAGAAAGGCAACTCTGATTGATTAGATGGCATTTACAGTGCTACGCGTATTATGAGCCTAACTGGTTTAACCCGATTACAGGAACCAATCTATTATGAAACCTTTCATTTCAGATAAAATTATTACAAAATTTTATTTAATATTACAATTTGAATTACCTTTAAGTTCACCAACAAATATTAACTTTCGTGGTAACAAATAATGTTAGCAATTTTCTTTTTTAAAATATTGAATGATCTTTTATATTTATGACTTTTTATGATATATTATCAAACTTTACAAACATACATATATATATATCCGTTAACACTTTGCTGTGTTTGAACAAAAAGGCAGTTTTTATACCTGATACATAATTTATTAACGATCAAATGTATACAATACATCAAAATTAAGAATAACAATAAAATTATCCCAATATATATGTCATTTGAATATAACGTATGTATAAAACATAGATATACATAAGTGATGGTAAAAATAAACATGCTTCTTCAGTTGAAATATTATATAATATTGCAAACGAATTTCAATTGAGAAATATTTTTGTAATTATTAAATATCATTATGAAATGAATGATAATTGATGATTGTTGGTGAATATTATCTTAGTATTTTTCTTGTAAATATACAACATTTCTTATTTTCCTATCTGGTCCAAGAACAAATAAATTTGATGGTTTTCTAACTCGTGAACATTCATCGTACATTAATCGATGTAAGAAGCATGAATATAGCAAATTGTATCCCCATATTTACAATGATTGCCCCTGTGATTTGTTAATTTTCATTGTAAAAGCTAATCGTACAGGAAACTGTAGACGTGTGAATTTAAATGGAGTATCTGTTGGTATCAGTGGAATGCCTGTTAGTAGGGCATGAAACTCCCCTTGGTGTTTTCTATTAAAAATTGTTGCCTCAATTACATTATTTATTAATTTTTTTACTGATAGCCTAGTCCCATTGAATAGTCATGGTGGATCTATATTTCGTAGAAGGATGATTGGGGAACATTTTTCAAAGATAAAGTATGCGGTTGCATTCCTGATAGATCCAAATAATTTATGAATTATATTGGATGATTAACTGATTCATCGTGATTGACACCAGTATCTAATGATTTATATTTGTTTCTGCATCAGGTGTTTAATCTTGAATTGTGCAGTTTATTTAATTCACATCAATGTCTTTGGTGGCCAATAAAGCACGCTCACAATCACATTGATTGTTCTTATAAGTATTCGATAAATTTGAAAAAAAAAAAAAAAAAAAAAAAAAAAAAAAACTTTGGCATTTTATTTATCAGTTGATTTTACTATGTGCCAAAGTTTTCTGGTTATATAATACGGTGTGTGGATTCTTCCATTTCCATTTTCTCATCCCCAATACCTAACAATTGTTTTGCAAATCATTCAGAAGATTCACCTGTTAGTTGAACACGCATATTGGTATTTACAGCTGTTTTCTCCACATATATCCATAATACTGTGTGTGATGATTTTAGATGTGATTCAATTCATCTGCAGATGTTGAAGGTGGTATAAATGTTAGAGTTTGTAGAAAATCGCCAGCAAGTAATATGTGTTCACCACTAAATAGCTTCTCATTTCCCCTAAAATCTTTTAATGTACAATTGAGTGCTTTCAAGGATTTCTTGTTTGCCATGGTTCATTGATCCCATATTTTAAGCTGACATGATCTTAGCATATGTGCCATCCCAGAATATTTGATGATATTACATATTACTTGTTGGATTTTCAATTACCTGCATAAATAACAATTTCAATGCTAAATTAATGTTCGACTACCGTCCAAAGGAGTTGCTGTAATACCACATAATCCAATAGCAAGTGCAATATTATTTTTTGGTCTTATAGTTGCCAGAATAGTTAAAACAAGAAAAGTTTTCCCAGTGCCTTCAGACACATATAAGAAATGTAAACCACAACTCTTGTTAGATACTGTATTTTCAGTTGTTTCATCTAGTACCAATTTCGACAGATTAAATCGAAAAGATTTTTGTAGTTCATTAACATCGAAGTGTGTTTTTAATTGCATGTCACGATCGAAAATGTTATTACCAGATCTATTTGGACCAAATATTTCCAATTCTGTCAGAGATTTGTTGGCTTTTGTCAAACATACATCCTCAATTAATAGCAATGCTTCATTGTATATATTTGATAGAAATTGAATTTTTGCATTCGCATTTGTTCTACGGATGCGATATTATATTTTTCCCAAATGTGAATTATATTTTCCTAACGATTCCTTGGATTAGCCGGATAACATGTAGTTAGTATGATGTAAAATAGTGCATGTATCTGCTGTGGTTGAACTGTATTAGAAGAATCAGAGAGGAAAATAATTCAATCATCATCGCTTTCCTTAATCTTAATTGCTGACCAGCCTTGCAAAATGTATCTCACACATGGCCTTTGATTGTTTTTAATTATTGGAAAGATGTTGGTATACGAACATTGATTAATGATAATCTTAGGTCAAAGTACTAGGATGTACAGTGTACAGACAACCTAATGCATCTATGGAATGTAAATTTATGTGTTCTGGTATTGCTCTACCTTGTTTATGACGCTGAAATTTTCTTGTTGATGCATTCCATGTAAATTAAGTTGGAACTTCAGAGTACAGTAGTATCCAAGCAAAGGTATCATTTCTACATAATATGAAATATTCAGTTTATGTTGTTGGTGGTGTTGACATTGCTCTTGCACGTACATTTTCTGATATAAAATACACAGGCTGTGCATTTTCAAGATGTACCGCTAAATCAACAAACGCTGGATATCGCTTATGAATTGAAAATGATAAAAATCGGTATGCAGCCTCATTGTTACTTATGTAGTATCCTAGTTGATAATGGGTGAATTTATAGTTAGATGTAGTTTTATTTTTCACTCCAAACATCTCCATATCACTTTCTTTGTTCCCATACTTGCAAATATATTTTATAGTTTTCACTGAATTGCAGTACTCAACATTTGTGTATTCATAATATGTTTTCAGCAGTAATGGAGAATATGGTATTACCTAACGATTATCGACGTCAATAGTATTGTTGAGTACTTTTAGTTTAATGGAGTTTTCACCAACTTTAGTAGATATTCGTCTGTTGAGTGGATATCCATCATTACCTGTAATTGTTTCAGCAAGTAGGTCTCAAGGATACGTCTTTGTGCAGTTTCCATCTGACATGCATGGTAAATTACTATTCAGTGAGCCACATAAGCCATGAATCATAATTTGTGAGATAATATTTAGCAAGTCTTTATCAACTTCAATGTCTGGCATTTCTGCAGAGATGATTTGATCAATTCCGTTTGATGTTATTTTTTTTCATAATCTGTATTAAAATATGCGGATGTTGCAAATCTCTTTTTTGCATTCAGTAGAATACATCCAACAGCGCGTCTCTCAAATACATATTGTTTGACAATAAATTCCTTTAAAGGTTTTAATTTTTGTTTAAATACACATGCATAAATATAATGACCATCTGATGGTGGTTGTCCAGTTAATAAAAGCTCCTTTATTTCATACCATGCTGGGATACATGAAATTGTGATGAAAAAATCTGGATGACCATAATCAAGAACAAACATCATTGCATTTTACGCATATTCATGCATATGTCTTTGGCTGCCTAAAAATGTGGATGGTAAAATGACCATTTTTCCCAATTGGCTGAGATTGCCACAATTTACAACTGTATCACTTAAATGGATGTACTCTTCAAATCGCCATTTTACTTAATTTATTCATAAATAGAGGAGTCTTTCATTTTCTATTTTTGCGTACATGTCAACAATGTTTTGATGAGGTAATTGTCTACATTTCAGTATATGATTATCAGCATTCTCACGAATCATCTTTCGATATGCATAATAATTCATAACACTGACTTTTTTGTTAATTTCCACATTTGTTGTAGGATTTCTCATATTAATATGAAAACGATATCTCTTCACTTCTTGCCAAAATAGGATGCGATACTGTAAAGATGCATAAGAACAATGCATTTCTGATACTTGTTGGAAGCCACCATTTCTACGATGAAGAATTATATCGCGAGAATTAAATTCTTCACAAACTATGACAATTGCCTGTTTCATCGATCGTTGGTGCGTTGAATTGTCTTCGAAGTTGACCAATAGTTGTTTTATCTGCCTTTGTTATTATTTTGTAATCGTCAGATGGCATTTGTTCAGTGGTAGGTTTAAAATTATTTTATTAATTTATTATGTTGCTCAAGCATATTTTGAAATTCAGTGATAATCTCCCGTTACATATTCATTTCAGTTGACACCGCCTATTGTTTGTTCGCCAGTATTTCCCATAAAATACACCTGAAGATATTTGTGATCAGCATTTGGTAAGGGTAGTATGATCTAGAATGGTGATAAACTTGCCCTTTTACTTTAAAGGTAAGCATAAAATTTGCGCTAACTATATTTGATGCTCTGAACGATATCATTTAAAAGCATGAACTGTATGTTTTTTTTTAAAAAAATTCTTTGATTGTCTTATTTTATCTGATACTAAAGTTAATAATGTGTCAGGTGGTGAATGCAAGTCTGGTAACTTTATTTGAAACTTGCACAGTACATACCTGGTGTTACATTTTTAAATTTTTGAGCACCACAATACGTACACTTTTTATCTAGTTTTCCAACAATTACACTTGGATGAAGACTGTAATTGTAAAGGTGATTGTATTTGAAACCACATAAATTCGTATCGTTCGACTTGTTTGCGTCCTGCGAATATGATTCATTTGCTGCCTTGCTTGCCTTGGATTGCCTAGTTTTTCGATGCTCGCTTGTTACTTTTGCTTGTTCTTCTTTTCTCATTTTACTTGCTTTGTAGATCTATCGAAGACGCTTCGCTTTGGTGGCATAATTGTGGGGTTAAATAAAATGTATCTTCAATAATTTTCCGCAATTGAGAATCTTATTATTATTACATAGTTTGTAACAATATTAAAATAATAAAACCCGGCTACATTTATGGTTCAACATTTTTTTTCTTCTCGTTCTTGTTTGCTAAGTAAATACAAATGAAAAATGTTTATAAAAAAGGCGTTAAATTGAAACATCTATAGCTTATTGAAATATTTTGTCATGTCATAGCTTAATGGTTGGACAGTATTTTTAATTATATACTTATTAATAATTTATTCTCGTATTAATAACTGCAAATGTTTTTTGACTGCATTTTTCTATTTATCAGAATTTGCTGACGAAATATCAAACGTCAATTATTAATGTTTTTCTTTTGTATTTTAAATTAAATTATTCCTAATAATCAAACAATAATTGAAAAAATATAAATATAATGATACGATATTTTGTTTAGATTTTAATTTTTATTAAAGCTGTTATAGGTATTTTATTTTTTACAGTTTAATTTGTTTTAGAAAAATAAATTCTCTGAGTAAATTTCATGGGTAAAATTTTAATTTTTCGATTAATGGTTACACTTTAATAAATATTACTAATTAAATGTTGTATTGATATTCTTCGGATATTTGTTCGGAAAAACCTAGAACCCCAAATCTAATGTCTGTAAAAAAATTAAAAACTTTATGAGGGATGTATCTAATAGTTTCCCAAATTTCAAGGTGATTGAATGTCTCTTTAGTCAGTAATGTCATTATTAATTATGACTATTATAATTTTAACAAGAATTTCTGTTTTGTGATTACATTAATTTTAATGATATATTTTCCTTACGTATTTATATACCTAAAGATTAGCAATCCCACCCCTCTTTTTTCAGTTAAATTAAATATATTTAATTTGAAAGGATTGAAAATATTTTAACCAATGCTGTTTTACTTTAAGCTTTCTCATTTGAATTTACAGAATTATTTTCTTATTATTCAATAAATATTTATAGAGGCATTTATTCACAAAGCATACAATTTAAAACCAAAATAAATTTGAAATAGTTTTCCTCAATAGTTATTTTTAAAATTACATAAAAATAATCCAATTGAAATGTTATTTCCAAAACCATTAAAAATTTTTGGCTTCTAATATAGGTAGTTTGAATGAAAATCGTAAGAAACATTTCACGAAATTGATGTTATTGCGAATATTTAACTTATATTTTACATGCTATCCAGAAATTCAATTTCAATTTTAATCTCAAGCTTAACATTTTGCTTGCTCGTACTGCATTAATACATAGATTCAATAATGTCTATGTGCGTTTCTTTTAAAATGTTATTTTTTATCCATTATTTTAAGAAACAAGGTATGTTGGGCGCATTTTATCATTTTATTGTGTTTCATTCTATGGATAAGTTAAAAGGGATATTCATATATTAAATTGTGATATCATACTGCATTAAGAAATTCATCAATTCATTAAATGCTATATTTAGCAGTTTAAGTTCAAATTTAAAAAAAAAAAATTATATAAATACTAGTAATCGTTTACATCATGAATTTTTAATAAAAAAAATATTAAAATGTTAAAATGGTAGTTCTTATTTGCTTTTCATTTTTTTCAGAAATTAAAATATCATAAGCTACATTTTTATATAGTTTATTTTGTACAGAAGCTACTATATGTGTAGATTAGTAATAATTATATAATTGTAAAATATAAATGTTTGTGTTAATTATATATTTACAGAAAATTAAAAAAATGAGATAAGAGAAGTATCAGATAAAGAATATTTTCTACTAAAATAATGAAATTGCTTTACTTCATATTTAGAAATTGGTATACTTTAACCATTTAATCTAATAACCATACAATAAGTACAATATTTTTCGGAATTTCATTTTATCCATTGATAAATAGATGTAGCTATTAATATTTTGTTTTAAATTTTATTTTTGAGATTTAACTCGCTATTCCTCAAGTTAAAATAATTTATATGTGCAGTGCAAGCATTGATAATTTTATTTATACATGGTACTTAATTCGATTGTCATTCTCTTGAATATAAAATATCTCACCGTGAAATTGTTATTTGCAAACAATTCATATTGTTCAGGAAAGTTTGTGAAGCAATCACGATAGAGAAATATTATATTTCAAAAAATAAATTCATAACTATAATAATGTAAATAAAAAAGAAAAATCTTGAAGAGAATTCTGAAATTTTGCACTGTTCAACTTGGAATTGAAGGGAATTCAATTCTCGTTTGAAACATTTGTTTACTTGCAAAGACGACTTAAGAAATAATGGTTATATATTTTGCTTTTCATTCATCCATCGATTTCAATTATTTTCAGAAAACTCTTATCATTCTGTATTTATATACAAAATATTTCCCAACATTTCCTTCGTATTTGTGTATCAGGTCTATTTATTTCCCAAAAGGATAAAATATTGCGTACTTCATGGTTTTAAAAATGATGTGATTCTATGGTTGTGAAATTCAACAAAGCATTCTTCCATAAAGCGCATATTAAATAAATTTTTACGAATGGGGTGAAATAACTGACGAAAACACATTTTTAACAATACTCATTTTTAACTTTTTTAATTCATCATATACTTTATACTTTTCTAATTTATAATATTGGATTCTTAATGACAAACGTTACTTGTGCATTTTCATTTAAAATTTTATTACTGACGAATAAAAAGTCATTTTTTTTTGTTTATTCACAATAGTTCAGATTATTCACGTACAATGAATCAACTTTTAAAAGTAAACATTTTTTAGACCTCATTAAAATAAATTAGACATTTTGTAATAGAATGTTAAATTTCATTTGTGCAGAAAATACATTTTGTCTTCAACAAGACTTCACTAATGTCATTAATAGCATTATTGTAATGTAGAAATTTCATCTACGCGCTTAAGGGGAAAATAGCTTTAAATTTCTTTATATGAATAAAAATAAATATCTTTCCAAAAAATAGAAATAATTTCTAAATGAATTAGCTTTTGATTAGATTATTTTTAAAAATGGGTTATTTGATTGATAACTAATTTTAATAAGTGGAAAATTCCAAGACGAAAATGATTTCTTATAAATGTATATAAATGATTTATGTACATATATGCATACATATATACAAATATTTGCTACAAATATTGTGTGTGTGTGTCGTTGACCTCAAAATGAAAAGGTACTCATAATTTGGAAACAATGACCAACTGGAAGACCTTCATTCTTGGCTTGTCATCTAAAACATATATTGCTATAGTTTGCAATCGATTTTTTTTTGTATTTTGGCTGTGAAAATAAGTATTTTTAAAACTTGTTATCAGTAAATATAAAAATATATCTTTAAATATAATTTTTCAATAATAATTCATTTTATCAACAGGTCATGGATATGTAATTCAAATTTTGAAAGATTGTTTTAAATTATATTTATATTTAAAACAAAGTACGTACATATTCTTAAATATATGTACGTACGAAATACGTACATATATTTAAGAATTGTTAAGAAAAAATAATTTATGTCAGTTAACGTTTCCTTATGTATATTTAAATAAAATTATTATTATCAATAGTATAGCTGTGACTTATTTTCCTAATATATTCAGTATTTAAAATTGATATTACTGAATTTTGTTTCGATCATTTTCCTGAACATAATACAATTGTATAGAAGCAAATTAAATTAATAATAGCATTTATTTAATTTCAAATTTTTAAATGATATTTTGTTAATAAGAAAACACATCCCGTGAGATATCCTGATAAATATAAGGTTCTTAAATCGATGACTGTAAATTGCTTTATGCGTGTAATGAAATGATTACGTTTTTCAACAAAAGTTTACAGTTAGGTAACCCTTAATTTTTTGGTGATTTTTAACTCTAAGATAGGTGGGGAGCTGTGAAAAATAATGAGATGCTGCCACTACACAAAGGCTAAACTAAATACCAACAAGGTTACCAGAAATTAAGTTTTATTGCCAAGTTATTAGCCAATGCAAGTGGTGCCCACTTCTACAACAAATCGCGTTTTTATGCATTAAATTTATCTATTTACCATGTTAAACTTTCCCGAAATTTTCTGGACATCATTTGTGAGAGGTATTGTTAATATCTATATATGGAGATTACCAATTAATCACATTATTAATAAATTGCTGATTATAATTTTCATGTAACAACATAAGGTTATTTTAAGCATATTACACTTTTTAAAAATGATTACAATTTTTTAAAAATAATCAGTTATTACTTTTGAATATTTTAATAAAATTGAAATCATAATAAAAATTTTTAGAATTAGCTTGAGCGATTTATTCCTGAAACGCATTTGTATTATTCTTCAACGTTTTTTGCAATGAATACACTTCTATCACATCGTTGAAATTCAAAATAGAAGTTCAAAAAATAACAATATTAAACTACTAAAATATGTTTCCTCCATAAACTCTCTCATCAGTCAAAGATTAAGAAGTTTATAATTGGCCTAAAATATTGTTTGAATAAACATTAGATAGAAAGCTATATTTTTAACTTTTGCTTATTCATTCATTACTAAAGACAAGGCTTGGGATTCCCTGTTGAACTCTCCACACCCTATGTGCCTTCCACGCTCATTTTCAATATCAATTTCAGAATTTTGACTGCACACAACTTTATCCAAGAACACTTAAGCCACAACGGCGTGGTTAAAACGCCCTGCTGTATCCTGTGTCCTTCAGGAGCTTTTATGGACTTTATTCATTTGACAAACTGTCCTGCGCTTTCTCTTTTGAACTGTTTAACTAACAACTCTCACAATAAGGCTAATTTTTATTGGGCTGCCAGATGATTCATGGCCGATAAGCCCGCTGTCCAGATGTAGGATAAAAATAAATATAATAATGGTCAGCAATTGACATTTTTGCAATATATTTCTTATATTATCTAAAGAAAGTACCTACATTTATAAAGTTTTTTTTCATACCTACATTTTATTCATACATTTATTGTCGCCAATCACAGTAATACTTGAACATTAGAAAATCATTACGAATCTCAGCAAATTTATTCATGATGAAAATAAGAGAGAGAGTTTATAATTTTTATTTCCCTATGTCGCTAAAATGTGAAAGCATTTTTTGAATAAATTGTGTTTTTAAATTAAAGTATACTGATCTGAGAAGTATACTAATCTAAAATGTGACAACTCTGTAAAGCATATTTTCTAGTTAAATTTGAAAACAATTAGTACCCTTATTATTTTAAAACGTTAATTTACCATATCTATTAATCTAAAATAGAATGTTAAAAACTAAAATCAAAAACAAATTTTCGACAAATGAAATGCAAGCAAGTTGTAAAATAATCGAGTGATCGTGATCTAGTTTCTATTTAAAAAAATTAAAATAACTCAAATGATTCATAACAACTACAGTGGTGGCCAAAATTGTGGACACTTTTGGAAAATTTTATCTTTTTGAAGTTTGTAGGCTCACAGAAAATGTTATGTTTCGCAAAATGCAAAAGTTTATATATCATTTTAAAGAAAATTTGAGGCTGAATTCAATACAAATTACAAAATTCAATTTTTTGCTATACAAAAATGTTATATGCACTTTAATATAAATAAAAAACACAATTATGAAGTGATTTTCAATGTCTAGCTTTCCTGGCCAATCACTGTTCTTGTTCTGAGAACCAATCACACAAATGTTAGTAATTGACAGTAAAAGCTGGCATCATGTTTACACTTGAAACAATTCCTTATTTTGCTTTGTTTGTAGAAGGAGGACCTGTTTCTTAAACACTACAGTTACAAAAAGGAATTTCTGTAAAAATTCTCAATATTTAGTCAAGAAACAGTGACATCAAATATAAGAGTAGATTGGACACCTAGAAAGAGATGTAATATTATTGTGTTACGAGAAAGTGGTCTTTCCTATGACGAAATTGCAAGACTAGTGGGTAGTTCAGTGACTACATCTGGAGTCCGAAAGTTTTGTTTACGATTTCAGGAGACAAATTCAATAAAAAACAAAAAATAAAAGGCCGAAAGAGGTACACCATATGTATTAATGACAGAAGAATAAAAAAGATTATGTCTCTAAAATAGAAAAATGTCATCAGCGGCCGTCCGAAGTGATTTAAATGATGCTGGTGTTTCTGTCAGTTCAAGAAAAATCAGGAGAAGATTAACAGGTGTTGGACTGAGAGATAGAATTCAGTGAAAAAAGCATAATCTTAATTTTCAGAAACGAAGAAAATAAAAGATTGCAGTGGACAAAGGAACATATTAAATGGACAGATGATAAGTGGTCAAATGTTATATGGAGTGATGAAACTAAGCTATCGTTATTCGGTAGTGATGTGCAAAAATACGTAAGACGAAGAATAGGAGAAGAGCTACATCTTGTCTGCATTCAAGCAGCTGGGAAGAACCCAGTTAGTGTTATGATTTGGTCATGCATGTCAGCAGATGATATTGGTCGCTTTCATGTCATCGATGGGACACTGAATGCCAGAAAATACATTGATACTATTCTAGAACTAAAACTGCTACTTTCTATCAGAGATCTTTATCGTTATTTTTCAGCAGGATTCTGTACCTTGCCACACGGCCAAAAATCAAAATATTGGTTTCGTACAAAGAGCATTAAATTGTTGTCATGACCAGGAAAAAGTCCTGACCTAAATTAAATCGAAAATTAATGGCACCGATTGAAAACTCTTGTTCGAATGAGGCGCCCATCAAATAAAAGGGAACTAATTGAGGCTATAATTGTTTCCTGGCATCAAGTAATAACGACAGAAAAGCTTATAACTCTTGTCAACTCAACGAAACGTCTATGTGAAGCTGTAATTAAAAATAAAGGGCACTCTACTAAGTACTGATAACTCATTGCAATCATCACTATCTAATGTATATCGATAACTATTATCGTTTACCTTTTTCAGTATTAAAAATAAATAATTTTAGAGTTTTGTATTGAATTCAGTAATAAATCCTCTTTAAAATGTTATATACAAGTTTGCATTTTGTGAAACGTAACGCTTTCTATAAGCATGCAAAGTTCAAAAACATAAAAACTACCAAACGTGTCCACAATTTTGGCCACCACTGTATCGATAAAAACTAACTAATAATTAATAAAGTTCAAATAATTGACATTAGGAATGATTAGTTCTTATCGACAGATTCAACATACGTGTTTACACATTCCATACAAATCATAAACAATTTCTTCTTTACAGATTGTGCTCTCTCCGCTGCGATGGGATTATTTCGGAAAAGCTTAAAGTCTTGAAATAAATTTGAGAACTATTTATCATCAAAAATAATGTTTTTCATTACATTGATATTAATATTTATATTTCTAAAAGTTTGGTAGAAAAATAAAATATTAAATAGAAATTTTTCTTAGTGAATGTTTGACAACTTAATATCATTTTAATTGAATAGGGAAAAAAAAAACTTTTCGATGCATTAATTTCTGTATTTTCTTAACACTGACATTTGAAAGAAACTAATTTTTTTTAAAATTTATTTTATCTAAAGATGTATTTAATGGTTTAAGGTTAAAATATTAAAAACTATTGCCTTGTTTTTGATAATAGTTTCTGATCTTTTTTTAACTTGAAAAAATGTAAAGCACACAGCTAGAAACTTTCACTGGCAAAAATTAAATATTATACCTCTTAAATATGAAACACTTACACGCTAAGATTTCATGTTATGCAGCTTGTGTTTCTATTAACTATTTTCTTCTTTAGATAAATAAATTTGCTTGTTTTAGTAGTTGCATAGGAAATTAAACTAAGTTTCTTATTTAAGTAAACTCTGTTAATAATTTGATCAATTACTAATAATTCGAAGCTTCAAAGATCTAAATATATGTATTTAAATTAGTATATCATTATATTAAGGTAGGAATAGGTAATTACGGTTTTATATCAAGCATTATCATACAATTAGGGTTAATGTTACTTATTACAAAATCTACTGACATCAGAGTGGAATTTACAGAATAGCGCTAAATGGACAAATTAAATTTGATGAGTATATTGTGTTGATACATTAAAGCCGCATTAATTATAATTATGCTTCTAATAGCTTTGACTTGGAAAGAAGGTTTAAACTTAATTAAATGAAAGTGTTATTAAACGGTAATAAAGGGTATTCCTAATTATGGAGTTATTTCAAAAATTCGTACTTAAGGTAACGAAAAAGATCAAATAAATAATTAAAACGTTTTTAAGAAAATTCAGCCCTATAAATGGGAGCAATAGTGCTTTTAGTTGAATATAATTAACTAATATCACTTAATCCTAATTTAAAACATAATACTTATGCAGAAACACCTTCAAATGTTTTAATAGTATTTCTTAAGACTATTTGTGACCAAAACAAGTTTGTTTGAAGAAGTAAAATTAAGAACATGCTTGAAATTTTTAAATGACATAAGTTATCTTAAGATAAGAATGGAAAATATTTAGCGTCGAAAAAACAAGTTTAATTTTTAAATAAACTCTTATATTGAAATGTAATTTTATTATTCTACTATTGAAGTATGTATGCCATTACAAAATTCGCTATTTTAAAGTAATTACTGGTGACCGTTAAATAATCTCTCAGAATTAAAGTCATGAATGCAATATGCTGTGTGGTGAAATAAAATTAAAGTTATATAGATAAAAAATAAGTGAAAGAACCTGGTTATGTTATCTTTAAATCTCTCGGATTATATCTCAATGAATTAGCTACACAAATTGTTTTGTTCATAATATAATTTTTTTTACTAACCATTTACCTCGACAATATTTATAAATGATATGACATTTTGTCACATTGATCTGCACTTATTAATTATAATTTAAATTTTAAATAAATTCTAAATGGAATAACCGTAAATTATGAACAGAATAAGAATAAATGTAAATTTTTAACAGAATTGTACAATGTATAATTCTATAATTCTTAATTTACAATTCTTCTGTTAATAATTTACTGTTATTCCTTCTATAATTTATTTAAAATTTCAGTTGCAAGTAATAAAATCCGATAATTTTGAATTGTCCTCTTACATTTCTTTAAATTCTAAACAATATATATATAAATATATATATATATATATATATATATATATATATATATATATATATATATATATATATATATATATATATATATATATATATATATATATATATATATATATATATATATATATATATATGTATATATATATATCTGTGTGTGTGTGTCAGTAATCTATGTTTCAAACTCTTTGTGACACAATGAAGAAGGTCATGAAAAGCAATGTTTGTTTTTTAGTTTAACAGATCTATGGCCGTAAAACATTTGTATTGAGACTGTAAGGTGGATATATTCCTAAAAGAAAATGAAATCTATTCATAATGATGACATATATATTCAAATACAATAAAGGGATATATTATTTGATCAACAGTTTTATATAGAAATTTTCTTAAACAAAGAAGAGATTGTGAATGTGTTCATAATGCACTCAAATATCAATAAAATGTGCAATCACCGTGTAATTACAAATATTAAAAGTGGAGAAGATTCATTTCTTATATATAGAAATTTCACAAAAAATAATAGTATAGTTTAAGAATTCGTCATTAATATATATAAAAATAATTAGTTGATTAGTAAGAATATATGTGATAACTGAAATATAAACTTTTATTTATAAATTTTTTAGCTAATACATCAAATACAATTACAATGCTTCCATGTTAATAAAAGGTATATATTTATTATAAAAATGTAGCTTAAAATTATTTGGTTATGTAGTTCATAATAGTTCTTAGCTAATATTTGAATTTATCTAAGAATATATTTTTCCTGAGCTATCAGCTTTGAGCTTAAAGTATCCAGTGTTGGGACCTAAACTTTTGAGTCTCAAGATTGAATATCAAACACAATTTAACATTATTAAAAGTTGAGTTGAAAATTTTAACAGTATTGAAAAATTATTTTGTGTTTCTTATTTATGTAATCATATCATAGTAGAGTTTAGTAGTTTTCTTTTCATTTTTGGCAGTGTTATGTGAATAAAACTCGCTACCTCAGAAAATTACTTTCAGAAGAAGCATGATGCAAAATCTTATTCTTTTCATCATGTTTGGTTGTTAGACTGCCTTTGGTTGTTGGATTTTACAGAATGTGAAGCATGATATCTTTGATATTTCTTTTTTTCCTGATTGGAACTTTTCTTTGTATGAGATATAAGATGCGTTACAGATATTAAAAAATGTATGAACCTTATTTCATGTATACTTGCAGGGGGATATTATGTAATACATTGATGTTTGATTTTTTCTTCACTAATATAATCTTTATAAAAGTAACTGTGTTTCAAAATGAATGTGCGTGTGAAATATATAACAAAACCATAATTAATATGAAGCATAATTGATGTTAAATAGATTTGGTTAATATTTAATGGTAGGCTTGTGTGCATGTCATTTGTCCTTTTTAGAACTTTATCTAGGAAGTTTCAACATTACGTCATCAATAACCTTTTTCTGAGGAACTGAAACATATTTATATGGTACAATTACTATACCTATTTCTTCAGTTTGAAGATAATCACATTTTACATTATTTGATCAACACTTTAAATAAAGAACACTTCAACACACAAAGTAAAGAAATTAGGTATTACCAAGCTTTGAAGATAATGTTTGAGAACTTATTTCTTGATATATAACTAAGCATACACTCTAACTTGTTGGAAAGCAAACATGTTACAATTTCCAAATTTACTTACATTTAATTATTCTTAGTTGTAAATTATATTATCAATTCTGTTTCGTTTATTTTATGCGTGTATTTGATTATTAGAAGAGATTTTGTGTGATTAACCGTCATAAGTAGAACAGTTTGCAATTTACTTGTATAATTACATATTTTGTGTTTTACTAGAATATTTTTCTTACTAAAAATTAGTTATTTTAACTTATTTTAAGTTGTTTATTAGTTATAAATTATTTTAAATTGTATTAAAATTTTTAAAATATAATAAGTGTACAAATTACTTAGAATAGCATATACTTATGTTATCATGAATTTGGTTTCAAATATTTCTAAAGTTTGTTGCGCTTTTTCATAGCAACGACTTTAATTAATTTGTAAAAATAATTCTCTTAACAAATATATAATTTTCAAACATTTTGTGAATATATATTTTGCAAAAGTTTGTTTTGAAAGAATGTCGATTTTTTCTCGAAATTAATTCTTTGTATGTTTCATTTAATTTTCAAATTTATTTTAATTAAATTATTTTTTTTTATTTTTTTCTGCTAATATTATGAATTGTAAGCAATTTAGAATCTAATATTGCAAATACTTAAAATTTAGCATAATATTGCGTGATGAGACATAACAACACAACTAATTTACATAAAAAGATATTAATAAAAACAGATTTGATAAATTTTCATGAGCTACTAATACTTCATGCAAAGTTATTTGTTATTAATTTATATAAATAGACAAATAACAAAAAAAGGATAAAAAAAATTAAATTTTGTGTTGTCTATGCAATCAACTTGAAAACTAATATTTTTTTAATTCAATATTTACATTGAATAGCTTTAGATAAATATAAATATTTTATATTTCCTAAAACAATATATTATAATAGTCTAAATTAATCATGTTCAAAAATTACACAAAGAGAAATTTTAATAAAAAGTGTCCTATACATACAACTTCAAGATTAAATATACGCATTCCAATGCTAAAATAGAAAAGACAAATCTCTATATGAATAGCAAAATTCTTTTGCAATGAATAAATTCATAACACATTTTTTAGCATCTTATATATTTTAACGTGACTTTTTAGGTTAGCTTTAAAATGAAAGTTTTTCTGCACTAATTATTTAAATTTATTTTTCCACACTATTTCGCCATATTTAAACTATTTTTCCTTATTGTGAACTTGTTAAATTTTATGTCATAACAAATGCATGTTTTGGTGTGTTCTTCAATTTTTATGAAATACAATGTGGAATTTCGATATTGATTATACAGATTATTTTAAGAACCAACAGAGTCGTTTCTGTATAATTAGGAAAGGAAACAACAAATAAATATTTCATTAAAAGCTTAAGGGCTTCTCAAAATGGTATTAAACGTAAATAAAATTATCAAAAGTTCTTAAATATTAAGAATGTTTTCAGATACTTATTTTAATTAGGTAATATTTTCTTCTTTACTATCATAACTTCTGTTTTGTAAATACATCCTCTTTTCATTGTATATCACTTTGTCCATTTTATATTTATTTTAATTTTATAGGAATTTTTATATGAATATTACTTTAAAATCAAACATAGTTCCTTTCTTTAATGACAACTGAGGACTTTACTTCTCATGAATACCAAATTTAAAGTAAGTGTTTAATAAAGCTTTATCCTCTTTTTAAACTAAATAAAACATTTGCTGATTAATATAATTTAGGTCTACGAAAAAGAACACTAAGCAAATACAAAAAGGCTTAAAGGTATGCGTTTTTTTTCTCATATTAATTTTTACTTATCATATAAGTTTCAATGAATATCGTATATTTTTCTTTCAATTGCCATATGCTTTAAAATAAATTTGCATGTAAATTTTCTTTTCACTAAATAATAGAAATGTAAATGAATAATATCTTATTTTTATGCTTATGGATATTTTCATTTCTTGCGTACAAGTTTTGCAAAATTTTAATTGAAACTTCACAGTATTTGAATATCAAATTCTCTTGAAACTGTGACATTTTTTCAATAAAAATCTCTATATGATTCTCATTAAAGTTTAAAATAAATTTGCATGTAAATTTTCTTTTCACTAAATAATAGAAATGTTAATGAATAATACCTTAATTTTATGCTTATGAATATTTTCATTTCTTGCGTACAAGTTTTGCAAAATTTTAATTGAAACTTCACAGTATTTGAATATCAAATTCTCTTGAAACTGTGACATTTTTTCAATAAAAATCTCTATATGATTCTCATTAAAGTTTAAAATAAATTTGCATGTAAATTTTCTTTTCACTAAATAATAGAAATGTTAATGAATAATACCTTAATTTTATGCTTATGAATATTTTCATTTCTTGCGTACATGTTTTGCAAAATTTTAATTGAAACTTCACAGTATTTGAATATCAAATTCTCTTGAAACTGTGACACATTTTTTCAATAAAAATTTCTATATGATTCTCATTAAAGTTTAAAATAAATTTGCAAGTAAATTTTCTTTTCACTAAATAATAGAAATGTAAATGTAAAATACCTTATTTTTATGCTTATGGATATTTTCATTTCTTGCGTACATGTTTTGCCAAATTTTAATTGAAACTTCACAGTATTTGAATAACAAATTCTCTTGAAACTGTGACACATTTTTTCAATAAAAATCTCAATATGATTCTCATTAAAGTTTAAGATAAATTTGCATGTAAATTTTCTTTTCACTAAATAATAGAAATGTTAATGAATAATACCTTAATTTTATGCTTATGGATATTTTCATTTCTTGCGTATATGTTTTACAAAATTTTAATTGAAACTTCACAGTATTTGAATATCAAATTCTCTTGAAACTGTGACACATTTTTTCAATAAAAATTTCTATATGATTCTCATTAAAGTTTAAAATAAATTTGCAAGTAAATTTTCTTTTCACTAAATAATAGAAATGTAAATGTAAAATACCTTATTTTTATGCTTATGGATATTTTCATTTCTTGCGTACATGTTTTGCCAAATTTTAATTGAAACTTCACAGTATTTGAATAACAAATTCTCTTGAAACTGTGACACATTTTTTCAATAAAAATCTCTATATGATTCTCATTAAAGTTTAAGATAAATTTGCATGTAAATTTTCTTTTCACTAAATAATAGAAATGTTAATGAATAATACCTTAATTTTATGCTTATGGATATTTTCATTTCTTGCGTATATGTTTTACAAAATTTTCATTGAAACTTCACAGTTCTTGAGATCAATAATATTCTTTTAAAACTGTGACATATTTTTTCAATAAAAATCTCTGTAAGATTCTCATTAAAGTTCAAATTTATCAGCTTTTGTAATTAGAAAAATATTTTTGTAGAGTAGTTAAACAGAAATTTAGTAGCCAGTAATAGTTTGGAAACAAGCAAAAGAAAAGTAAGAAAAATCCTCTTATAATGTTTTTGTTTTTAATATTGTTGCTTTTATGGGAGAGAAAAGTTACAAATGCGTCTGAAGTCCATGGAAATGCTGGAATTTAAAAAAATAATATGTAACAAAATGGGCCACAAATGTAAAAGTAAGGAATTATTTAGAAAAAATATTATTAAGTGAAAGCTGTTTATAATATTATTAAGTGAAAACTGTTTATAATATTTTAAGTGAAATATTATTAAGTGACTCTGTTTATAATATTTTTATTCATTTAAATATATTATTGTTGATAAATAGAAGCAATATATGTGATTCATCGTTTGGCGTGTAGTAGGCTACCGACTCATTTTCGTATTTCACGAAATGGAGTTGTCTAAAAATAAAGCATTGTTACTTGTTAGCAACAAAAGAAGTTATATTCGAAGAAGCAATTTCATCATCATCATATGCTGAGTACATGCAAGTATTGTAGGATAGTATCCATAATATTCCGGTTTCTTAATTTTCCAGGCGACAAGTACTGATATGTATGAGCGATCGCTTTTACACATGATTCCAGATGCTTGGGATCAAAAAAACAATCATAACCTACAATATGGATAACAGTCTTTTGTTTGCCGTGAATGCTCCTTTTAGCAAGGAAGTTCTTCACTCCTTAAAATACAATTAAAACTTGTCTTTGAAAAGTCAGAAATGACAAATGATAACATACAAACTTGAAGAGAGTTTTAATTTTTTCCATAGTTTAATGAATTAGCACATCAATTCAGAGTATTACAGAAGTTTTTATTTTTAGACTAAACTAAGATTCGAAATATAGAAATACTATGACGAAATAAAGTCACATAAGTTTTATAGAAAGTAAAATCCAAATGCACACCAGAATATAAAAAATATATTAAAAGAAATATTAAAGAATAAATAAGATTACATAGGATAGCTATTTGAGTGGATTACTTTCGCTAATCATCATAAAACTAAGACTTTTTTAATGTTAAAATCTATAAAAGTTATGTCTATCTATGTGAAATATGGAAAGCAATTTTGTCACACTGAAGTAAAAGGTTCATTTCTCTTCAACTTCTTATCCCCAAGTACATGAAAACCTTTAAGCTCTCTGCAACGAATTTTTGAGGAAGAGGAAAAAGTTAATTATGTTTGTTTTCTTCACATTCTTTCACTAGCAAATTAAAATGTTTTTCGAGTTCATGCAAAGTCGAATATTCTCAGTCTATGCCAAGGAATTCTTGCAAATAAACAATAAAAATGATATCATTTTTCTAAATCCATCTTATTATGCCTATATCTTAGATGAAATGCAACCATTTTACTACAAATTTATATATTGTTCATCTTTCATCTATTTTCTATAACTTTTTTTTTTCTGTTTCTTGTTCAGCAGAATCTTTTCATTTTCTGGGTCAAATCATGCTTTTTTAATTCTTTTTCTTCTGCATTGAAAATGATTTTCATTGTTTTGCTATTAATTTTGTAGCAATTTACTTTTCTATTTAGTTGAATCATATGCTTGATTTTTTTAAATCGATTATCTTCAGTAACATGCTTCTACATAGTTACTCATTAATAACAAAATAATAAAATCTTAAAACGTTACAACTAAAATTCGCATTTGCTTTCTAATAGAATTTCCTCAAATAGAATTGCATTGACGGGTATTTTCAGACTTTTCCTTTAGGGAATTTCGTAACGAATTAACATCATATAATTTTCCTTTTATCCCCATCATGTTTTTAATTTCTCTCATCTTCAGTGTACATTCGACAAATTTGATATAGTTCCTATTATATAAAGAGAAATATTTTATTTAGTGATATGTCATTTCTTAATAGAAGTCGAACTCATTCTGATCTAAATTTTTCTGTACTATCCATTATTAATCAAAATTAAAAACTATAAATCAATTGTTTTACAATTTACAAAGAATAATAAACTTCTAACCGAAATATAGTGCTGGTTATGTTTTTACATTATTTTGCATAACAATCACAAAGATTTCATTTCGATTGGATATATCATACTTTCCATGTATTACATAATATTACATTATTTTTTAATTTATACATGTTTTATAATGGGCAATTAGATAATGCCAGTTTGGAGCCAGTTATTTAACTTATTTATTTTCATATAAGTGAAAACATATCGTCATTATATCACAAACGTTTAGTCACATAGTAAACTTATTTTTGTTTGCTACTGCTCTCTATTTATTTCTTCTGGTCTTTAAATTATAGTACGAAATACTTCTTTGAAATTGAAAATGTATTTAAAAATGAATATTTTTGGTTATAAATGAAACAGACATTTTTAGGAAAACATCTTTCCAATTGCGATGCTGGTATTGACATTGACATTAAACATAACTTCAAAAGAAGCAATGATTTCTGAATGAAAATTCTCTTATCAAAATGTCAGTAAATATAAGAAAATAGATTTATAAATAATAAAATTATTGTTTCTTTTACCGATGATGCCTTCCAATCCCACTTATCCTTGGTTTAACAAATGCTCAAACTTTGAATTGAATGCAAGAATTGAAAATGTTCAAAGGGTGTAACCTTTGAACATACTCTAATACATGCAAACACAAAGCAACATCTTTTACAGAAATGAATAAAATTAAAGTGTTTACTAGCCTTATGTGACAACATAATAAGAACAATTTTATCAATATATTTACCATTCTCTTTTAGGAAAGATGTTTAGTGCAAGTGTTAACAAGTAAAGTTTTCAAAAAATTATATTGATACATAATTTGTACTTCCACAAAATCTAGTAAAATTTATAAAATATAAATATACATAAAGGAAAAACATAAAATTCTAATGAAACTTTTATCGAAAAAAGTTTTAATTAAAATTGGAATATTACCTCTGCTCAAAATAATTACAGAATATGGATAGCATTTGTTTATGCGAGGATAAAATAAGCTCAATAATACGTGGAAACACAAAAAAATAAATAAAATATGAACATAAATAGATAGATTAAGTATTTAATTTTTAAAAAACAAATGTTTAAAAAAATGTGAATTTTGCTCTAAATTTTATCCATATCTCCTGCTTCACTAGTTTTTATACGTATTACTTCATTTTAAAAAAGAAATTGCTATATAAATCTTACATTCACATAAAATTAAAGTTAATGTTTTAAAAAATTTTATAAATAGTCAGTAATTTTGTTAAAGTTTTATATTCCAAATTACTAAAGTAATAATAATCTCAAAAAATATATATATAGACAATTTATACGTAAACTTTTATCTGAATTTATTCATATTGATATCATGATTAAACTAGAAACAATAAATATTGAAAAAAATTAATTATTAAGACAGAAAATATATAAAAATATAATATTTTTAAAATGTAAATGCATTAAGAGATTTAAGGAATTTATAAAATATTTAAAGAAAAAATGTAATTAGTTGCAATATTTATTTCAATCTATAATTTTACTGGCATTATTAATTTTAAAAGAAATCATAAACAACCTTTATATTTAATTATTTTTCAACTGCTTTATGTGTGTAAAATAATTTTATAAAATGAGGTATCCAATGTCTAAGTTTTAGTATAATTTTATATTGTGTAAACAAGAGCTCTAATTGAACCGGGACCTATGGTTTAAAGTGGATTCCAAACCACTAAAAACATCCATACCCAAGGTGGGATTTGAACCCACTAACTGTTGGACAAAAGGCAAAAGCGTTAACCATTCGGCTGCCAACTCGGCAATAAAGTGTCCTAGATATATGCAAGTAAAACTTAATGTTCAAACGTGTCTCTTTTTTTAACATTGTAACAATATTGCTTTTTAACAAAACAATATTACTATTTTGAAAAGCGGCAAAATGTATTCTAAAAATAATTTAGCATTAGGAGTGGAAAGATCAAAAAATTTAGATAATATAACTTTTTCAGTTTTATTATTTTTTTATACACTATATCGTATTAAAACTTTCAGTCATTGCTATTAAGTAGTTCTTCATTAATGGGCACTATAAGATCTTTATTACTGAAATGAAATTTGTTTTTTTATTACAAATTTCTACGGAAATAAATTCAATTAGTTATCAAGATTTCTCGGATTTAGTTTGACGTAAAATGTAAACATGAGAAAACTTTTAACATGAGAGAAGAAATTTTATAAATTCTATACCAGTCCTCTTTTCTTTTGAAGTATCTCTCCGTGATGTAAATACGTTTTTTGTAAAACACACATTTCTTTTACTGAAGGAAAATATTGTAATTAAATTTCTTGAGGTGCATGGATCAAAAGGGTGTAAATTAAACAAAGATTTATATATATATATATATATATATATTATACGTGTTTGTGGGTAAATATTGTCTATATGGAAATTTACATTTAATAATCCTTAATAATACTTTTTCAAACAATTTTCTGGAAGGTAATTGATGAAACAGACTAAATTCATGACTTGCTAGCATAAAATAGTTTAAAGTATTCAGCTGTTTACACTTAGTTCTCTAAGATTTATTTAAGGAATGCGTAAAAGTTTTATCATTTAAAACATATTTGTAATTTTCATGCTAATAGTTAGTAATAATGATAAATAAAATTACCTTATATTAATCGTAAATAATAAAATATATATAAATAAAATGGTTTTGATATTAAATTAATTGAAGTGTTCTTATTTTATGCAAAACAATGCTTGGATAAATTTATTAAAATTATGGATAGTAAAATTTTCTAATGCTAATGAGTTAAACAGGGAAGAAAATTTTAGAAAATGTAAGAAATATTTTTTTTCTAAAACAGTTTATATTTATTATTTTTTGCATTGTTTACATTGATTTTTGACAATGAGAATTGAAATATTATACTATTATACCAAATTAGTACTTAAAGTGAAAATATGCAGCTAAATAGATAATAAAATTGAAAAAGATAAGGAAGGCAAAATTCGTTATTCATTATAAAAATATAGAGATATAACTGATATATTTTTCCTTGTAGAATATTTTGATTAATATTAATTAAAGTAATTAAATCCGACAATGATAACCTTAACAATACATAAATTAATGTTTAATATTTGTATTAAAACTTGAAATTGTAATTGTTCTCTTTTAATAATTTTGAAAATGTATGACATCGTTGAATTTATGCATAAATGAAAATCCAATTAAAAGTTATCAAACATATGTGACCTATTAATTTAGTAATTAAGTATATAGTGAGAGTATTAGTATTAAGTATACTAATCTGAGAATGTTTTAAATGTTTCAAACGGAGTTAAACTCCAACTTTCGTATTTTATTATTTTGGATTCCTAAATTACTTATTTATATTCTTTATATTGCAATGAAATTTTAATTAAAATGTTCTTTAAAATTACGCATTTAAAAGCCATTCAATTGAAATTCATGTATATTTTCTTCTAACTAAAAATAAAAATGCAGTTAAAAAGCTTTTTTGTTGTTCCCACACACACAGATTTGGTAAAACAACCATAAATTAGTTTAATTTTTCTTTTTGAAATTATTGACATGAAAAAATGATTAACATAAAGGATTAGTTTCAAAATAAGACTAACCTCTACCTTAATGGAATATTTATAATTTGGAAATGCATTAATATGCAAAAAATAATAGGGAATTCTCTTTCCACATTAAATATCCAGACTTTAAAAATGACATTATTGTTGAAAGCAGTTATTTAAAATTATTCATTCATAAACTCAAAGTTTAAAGAATATTTATGAGATAAATGATATAAAATGATATAAAAAACTTGATTTTGACATTATTTACAATAATTAGATTGAAAGCTAATAAAAGCTATAGGGGAATAGTATACAGCAAAATTATTATTTTTCTATATTTTTCTAAATATTTATTTGACACCTACTAAGGAGGAAAAATATTAAGCTTCGTCACTTTTACAAGATATTTTTTTACTTTAAATATTTTTCTTGAAACTATGTTAAAATTTAACCTGTATTATATATTTTAATTTGACTAACCAAATATTTACGTCTGAAACCCATCATATATGTTACATCAAATTTTAATAAATGCCAAATGTATACGGATTTATTTTTAAGTCAACATGAAGCACTCTTAATCTTGATATAGCAACGCTTATGAAATTAATCATAATCTCATTTCCGAGACATTTCCCTCTTGAATGAGCTCAAGCCTTTTCATGTCACACAAGAAAAAAATATGCATACATTAAGTAACATAAAAGACAGGAAAATAGCATAAAGAAAATCATATAAGCTGAATTTATCGTCCAAAGTATAGGGTTTTATTATTCTCCTAAAAATGTGGAAGAAAAATATTGCTTGAAATCTCCTAACGAAATTAATTAACTTTCCTCTTAAAATATTGTTAGTCTTGCGTTTTTACAAGTTATTAATCGAAACTTTTTAAATTTGCCACACAAAAAATTCAATAATTACTATGTACATTTTTATCGTACATTGAAAGTTCCTCAGCTCATTTTATCTCTGTTAACTACATAATATATTTTATGCGTCATCCAGCTAAAATTGTATTTAAACTTAAGTATTCATTAATACCTTACATATGTTTGATAATTTTAAATTGTTTTTAATAACTTTCAATAGAGTAAGGTTCATTTTATTAGGCAAAAAAATATATTTTATTAGAATAAATTATATAAAATGTAAGTATGTGTATAATAAAAATAGTTAGTTTCTTAACAGTATTTTGTAAAAAAAAACGAAAAACTATATGTTTTTTAAATTTATTATAATGTTCACGAGGAAGCTTTAATTTATTCAGAATTCAGATAAAAATTAAAACTTGTATTTTATATTTTTATATTTAATTTTATTAAGTAATGCATGTAAAATATTATTTTTATGTAAATCTAAATGCGATATATGATTTAAAGTAATATTAAAATAGAATAGATTTATGTTTATAAAATGCTGATTTATATTTACATGTAATTTGAAGTCAGTTTTTAATCACTTATGATATCTTTTCATTTTAATCGAACATATTCTTTAAATGAACACTTATATTTAAATGAATCTTAAAAATAATATAATAAATTTAAATAAAAAATTTTCTATAACCAATTGAAAATATCATTTCAATAACTTAAAGTCATGGTAGGAAAAATGTCAGTTTTATTAAAATATAAAACTATAGTCGTAAACAAAATGAAACATATCAATATGTTTTATTCTCATTGTAAAGTAATTTATTTAGAACTGTCCCCATGAAAACGTATAAAGAAAACTTTTGCAGATATATTCAATTATACATTTGTATAATGTACATGTGTCCCTTAATGACATTAATGGTTAAAATGATATAAAATTAATTAAAACAAATTAATTATTTTTCCTCCAGAGATAATGTGTGTGTGTGCATAAATTCTTTTTAGGAATTAGTTTGCTTCGAAAACAATGCGAAATATTTCCTCTCTTAAACTTTACAAAATGTAAGGATATGTTCTCATCTGTTTCAAGGTGAAGTGAAAAAAAAATTAAATTAAAATCTATTGATTATAAATATATAATTATTTTAACAATATCTGTAGAATATATTTAATTTGTACAAATTTTAATCAAATTTACAAATGATAATCAACAAAATAGATATGTTGATTATTTTTAAATGGTCTATAAATATTATACACCAATGCTAATGAATAAGACAAAAATATTAGGAAATTATTTTATATAAAATTAAAAATTATCAGATCTAATTTATTAATAATCAAAAGTATGTAATTTGAAACCCTTTATCTCATTAAAATAATTTACCTGGTAAATGAATCTTAATCTAAAATTGCACATTTTCCGAAATTGCAAACTACATAACATTTGAATGCTTATAATCTAGAAAAAATATGATAGTTATTTTCTAAAAAAAAAAACTTTGTCCAAATATATATAACCACTAAGTTATTTTATCACAAAAGGTACTAGTATAACAATAAAAAGTACAGCTTAGGGACAGTTTCCTAAGGCTAACTTTTCATTTTTCAATTTTTAAAAATCTTCAACAGGTTCTTTAATGTACTTACAACATTTTAATGATATAATTAAGATTACAAGTTTTTTCGTCCTTGCTTCATAATTATTTAACTTATGATAGAATTAATTAAGAAAGCTTTACTAAAAATATAAAATTTGAAGGGAAATATATAAAATTAAAAAAATATATATTAGAAATTTACAAATAGTGCTGTAACATTTGCAAGATTGTTATTTAAATTAAGTTTATTAGACGATATATTACAATGAATTTTCTAATTTGCGAAATTATTTTTCTAACTGAAAAGTAATGTTTTGGCTCGAGAAATAGCATTATATAATGAAAGAAAAATTACAAATTTAATGAAATTTATTACACCTATTCATGAGTTATTTATTTTTTCAATGGATCCTATTACAGTTCTTTATACTACGAATAATTAAAAAATTGCAAAACTGAATTTATTTATTAAATTATTTTCAACATTTTACTAAAAATTTTTTGTCAAATATTTTATAAGAAATATAAATGTAATATCAATAAACAATGGCAAAAAAAATATTTTCAGAAAAAAATTATGTTTTCTGTGTGTGTTAGCAATATACAACGATAGATTAAAGTATCTTCCATTTTAGGTTCATGTACATATGCAAACCCAATTTTGAAACCTAAATGTGTTTTTGTAATTGATATAGAATTAAATTTCATTAATTTGAAAAGTTTTGTATAAATATTCTGTATATATAAAGATAGCAATATTATTTCTAAGTAAAAACAATAAAATGATCTTAACTAAGGAGATAAAAAATTTTATTTATTATATTCTTACACTTTTTAATAATTAAAAGAAATAAAGTTGAAAAAAAACATCTGCAAATACAAAAAAGTTATTGAGTTAAAACTATGTAAGTTTTAATTCGAGTAATATAATTATATTCGAGTAATCACAACATTTGTATAAATAATGTAAAATCTGAAATATGATCTTCTTTATCACTACTACTGAAACAAATTTCATCTGTTTAAATATTACAATAGTTACAGCACATTGTTTTCTTTATTTATGGCAAAGAAATGTTTTGAGAGGACATTTTAATTTTAATATTTATTATTAAATAACTACACACACATGAATAAAAGTAAGTAGAGATTCTAATATTAATTCAGTAATACTATAGTTGTTAATATGACAAGAACAATAGGAAGAAACTGCTTACAGAAATTCAAATAGTTTAAAAGATAATTCCATTAAACTACTAATGACAAAGCAGCCTCAAAATTATGGATTTCATACCATATATTTTCTTGGTTCTTATTTTCTATAGCTAGAGTTAACCCAGAATCTAAAAGCCAAGAAAACGATGTTTTATGATATAACATTACTGCGGATATTGTAAGTCACGTGATGTAATTGGACCCACCGATCAATTTTATTAAAAGTTACTATTTCACAGAAAAGAGTTTTTTCATTATAAGGAATGATTAGACTATTTAATTAAGAAACTGTATTGTTATTTCTAAGGAAAAGCTTTTATAATGTTTAAGATATAACATTCATAAATTATAAAAGCAGAATTATGAATGTGTATTGAGGATTGTGAATCAAACTACACCTCCATCTAATGTAAGTAAGATTTTTGCAGGTAACTCTTTAATTTTCTGTAAGAAATTATTGTTGGATCATTATTGTTGGACACAGAACACAGTAGATCTTTTTTAATTTTAATGTTTTGTTGAATACTGAATCACACTTCTGATGTTTCTGTCGTTACTCATCTTAATGCCTAGGAATATGCTGCATGAGGACCACTAACTTTCACAAAATATCAAACAAGTGTAGAAGTTTTGTGTTAGTGTTCAAGAGACAACCCCAGGCATTCAGAATATGCACCGGTGATGCTGGATTAGGATAATTTGGATATATTATGAGACCTCTCTCATTCGAAGTTAAGTTAAAAAACGGGAAAGTGTAGTCTGAACATAACTATGCCAACCAATAGCAAGAGATCTTCCAGGGCAATCATCCAGATATCAGGGATGATTCGGGGGAATGAGCCAAATTTGGTATCATTTCTGTTCGACCAGAATTGGCTTCAATGATTTTCCCAGTGTTCTCTAAAAATCAATATCAAAGTTAGTCTTCATATATAGTTTTCAAAAAAATACCTGCTTAAGGAATATTCTTTTGATTGGATGTTTAGAGATTTCTTCGTAGATATTAGAATTCTTTTGCTATTCTTTTCTTGAAGTATCAATGTACCATAAAAATAATCATTGATCATATTTTAGCATTTTTAAACGTAGTATATGATGTAGATATTTCATTTATTACATTTATCTCTTTTATTTGCTTTTTAAACTACACAATTCTGTTCTTTTTATCAGTTTCACCAATGAACAAATATTGATAATATATTTTAATTTTTTGATTTTGCATCTTTTATTTCATGCTGTTTGCTAAGAAAAATATTTTCTTCTAATTAAGATTCTTCTTTATTCTAATCGCACTCTTAAATTCAATATGACTAGCATGAGAATTTTTTTTCATTTTCATGCTCTGTTAAATTACATTTATATTGATTAATAATATTTGGTAAATATAATTAAGAAAATACTCTAGATTACACCTCTGAGCAGCTCATAGAGTAAATGTTGAACCAATGCTGTTCACATGTGGTACAGATAACCTATGAATTCAAAGAAACAATTGGTACATTGGAATAAAGAAAGATAAGAATGCTATTTACTCGAAGATTATCTGACTGGAAGATATTGAAAGAATTTGATTGCAAATAAATAAGTTTCCCATATTTTTGATTGTAGAACCATGGAGTGACTGAGTGAGTTAGGATACAGGCATGAAGTTAAATTTAGAGTTACATAATATTATATCATTTATCATGTTACATACTTTATATTGCATATCTTAAATTTCATCTGTCAGTTTCAATTAAAAATTTAAAAATCTAACAATTTGAATAGACAAAATTAAGTGGAATTTAAAAATTTTAATTAGAATAAATACAAAACACTTTTATTACGATGGAAGAAAGGACACACTATTAATATCAATTGAGGGATATTTTTTTATTAATTTAAAATATATTAATTTGATATTGAATGTGGAACATGGGTTTTTGATAAATTACCACTTAAATCAAAATAATCATAATTAGCATATTGAAAAGAAGCCAAGAGAATCATAAATAAATTTAAATAAATATAAATGTTATTTCCAAATACAGTTCCGATAATTTCTAATATTTGGAGACAAACATTCTACCGCAATATTTTCTGGAATCTCAATCATTTTCCAAAATTGTTGGCATTAAAATCACCAAATTATTTTGCTTCTAAAAAGTTTTTAACTTTAGTAGCATTGCTTCGAGATTGCAAAAGCATTAACAATATTTACACAAATAAAATTTATACTTTAAAATAAATTAAAAATGTATTTGTTAATTAATAATACGTTTTGAAATAATTAAATTAAAGAACTCAGTGACGAAACATTTTCAGTCAAAATATATAGTTACACGTCAGAATATTGAGTCGGTTATCTTCCCAAATATTTATGTTTCTATAACTATACTTCAATTTTTTTCTATTTAATATTAATGCACATCCATTTTACACATCATTAAAATGTATCAAATTATTTAAT
>CM057821.1:54491453-54570654 GCA_030067965.1 Latrodectus elegans | reverse complement strand
GATACAGACTATGATCTAAGAAAACAAATTGAAGATCTGCGGCGAAAATTCCGTAAGCTTAGAGCTGAGTAAAGGTGGCAGAAATACGAAAATTCAGTGTTGTACTTGCGGTGCAATCGAACACGTCCGAAGAGACTGCCCAAAACCAACAGATGGTGGAAATGATCTTCCACCACAGCAGGGAAGGATTCAACGAATCCAGGAGTTTACAATACGTCATCGCAAAGGTACTCTTCATGGAAATGCTGATGCTTTATCAAGGAAACCGTGTAATGGAAGCTGCCGATATTGTTCTAGAGTAGAGAAGAACTATCAATTAGTAAATCCTTCGGTACGCCAAGTTACTGTTTCACCACCATCGAAACCAGACCCATGGAGTGATGAAGGACTTAGAGAAGCCCAAAAAGAGAAGACCCAGATATAAATCCAATTTTTGAATTAAAAGAATCTTCCAGTATGAGACCAAGTTGGCAGGACATCTCCACCTACAGTCCTGCTACTAAACAATATTGGGCTCTTTGGGACTCACTCCATATTAGAAATGGCGTGTTATACAGGAAATGGGAGTCCGATGATGGACGTAATTTCAAATGGCAGCTTGTTCTTCCAAAATCAAGAATTTCAGATGTTTTGAAAGAATTGCACAGTAGCTCAACTGGAGGCCACTTCGGAGTAATGAAGACTCTACAGAAAGTTCGAGAACGCTTCTATTGGAGCAAAACTAGACAAGATGTAGAGAAATGGTGCCAATCTTGTGATGACTGTGCGGCACGTAAGGGACCAAAGAAACGTAGCCGAGGAAGGTTGCAGCGGTATAATGTAGGAGCACCTTTTGAGCGGATAGCATTGGACATTTTGGGTCCTTTACCACGATCTTCAAATGGCAACAAATACATCCTAGTTGTCATGGACTACTTTACTAAGTGGCCTGAAGCATTTTCAATCCCTGATCAAGAAGCGACTACAGTAGCCGAGGTTCTAGTGCAGCAATGGGTTTCCAGATTCACCCCAAATTCATTCAGATCAAGGGACAAATTTCACCTCTGCTGTGTTTAAAGGAATGTGTCAAATTCTCGAATAGACAAGACGCAGACCACGCCATTACACCCAATCGGACGGCATGGAGAGATTTAACCGAACCATCTTGAATAATCTCTCACTTATAGTTTCCAGAAATCAGCAAGATTGGGATTTGAAGCTACTGCTGTTTCTGCTTGCATATCGCAGCGCTGTCCATGAGACTACCGGATACACCCCATCACAAATGCTCTTCGGTCGCGAACTTCGTCTCCCTTGTGATCTTCAGTTTGGTCGTCCACCGGATACATCTTCATCGCCAGAGGAATACCTTCGAGACCTTCAGGCACGTCTTGAAGATGTCCATAACTTTGCTCGAGACCGAATCAACCTGACGACCGAAAGAATGAAGACAAGGTATGACACAAGAGCGACAGGACATGAATTTCAGGAAGGTGATAAAGTTTGGTTGTGGAACCCGATTCGACGTAAAGGACTTTCTCCAAAGTTGCAAGCCAACTGGGAAGGTCCCTACACAGTCCTAAAAAGACTGAATGACGTCGTGGTTCGTATAAGGAAATCATCTTCTTCAAAACCAAAGGTAGTACATTATGATAGATTAGCTCCTTATCGTAATGTAAAGTAAAAATTAGTATACCATAGTCTCTTTGTAAATAGTATAGATAATTTTAATATTTTGTCTTTTTTTTGTATTTGTATTTTTAATTGTTTGTGTATGTAATGAATCTGTATCCTCTTGAAATGCTTAAATTTTTCTGTTATATTTGGCCTCCTATCAGAGATTGTACTTGGGACGTACAGTCCTTGAGAGGGGAGCAATGTCCCTAATTATAAATAATTATTGTATATGTCTTAAAATATAGCAGACAGATCAAATACTTATGTTTTGGGCAATAATTGCGCTATTTAGACGTGTTATACGTTAAAAGCGGGTTTTCTAACGTTTGGAGACTTGGCGATGTTTGTGAAAACTTGTTTGAGTTGTATTATTGTTGGCGACTTCGCGAAAATGGATATTTATAGAAACATCCATGACCTAAGCTCAAGGACAATATTTAGCAGATAGCCTAGAAGCTTCCAGAACCTTGGCGAAATTAAGTGGAATTTCTCCGCCAAGTCGAATTATAAATACCACAGGCCCAACATGGTTAGACAAGTTTTGTACACACAATTAGTTTTGTGAAGACGATTAGACACGTGACTGCTGGTTTAGAAGCTGTTCTCTGTCTGAGGTATTTGAGACCTATGATTGGAAATATTACTTATGTTATCTGACAGATTGAATCTGTATAATTGTGATTAATATTACAGCTGGTATTTCTAGTGGAATTTTGAATAAAAAGTCTTGTGTTCATCGAGTAGTTGCTCTTTAACTCTCAATCAACATACGAACTTAGGCTCAGTACAATATATATATATAATTATTTTTAGCTTTTAGTCATTTTCTCGACATGTTTTCTTTAATCTTTAGAATAGAATCTATTGTATATTTTGATTCTAACACTTTTGAATAAACATTTGTTTCTAAAGAAGTTTAAGCTGGCATGTGATGTCAGTTTTTGGATAAAACATCCATACATTTGAATGTGGATGTCAGAAAATGTTTGTAGCATAATCGTGCAGAATAATGAAAACTTTAATCAGTCCATTTTTTGAGAGCTTAAAGTGTTTACATAAATTTCCCTTTTGGAAAAATATTCCCAACACACAGAGTTTCACGTCTTCTATTCCCTGGGGAGTTTACCTTCTTCAGGTAAACACGGGTGTCTAATCCCAGCGAGGTACCCCTAGTGATCTTTCTTCTACTTTCCTTTTCCTCTCTCCTCTCTTCTGCTTTTTCTTCCTTTTCTCCTCAGTGTGGTTGCCTCGTAAGAGGTTGAGGCTCCTTAGTACTTTCACTCTTTTTGCTATTAGCTACTCTTGAGACTAAATCACCACGTGTTTGCCGTGCGTGGAGACCCGGCGTGTCCCTGGAAAGGAGGATCACAGTAGTGAGGCCTCCTGAGACCAACACATTGCTTTGGCCTCTGCTTCAGTGAAGCAGGAGGTGTTGTGGTCCTCAGCATCAATCGGCTTTATGGATCAAGCGATCGGTACATCTGCTGGGTGACTCGTTAAGGGGGTGGAGTCACTTCGAGATGCTGCTGTGAGCGCTCACTAGGAACTGACTAGCACTGGTACAGCTAACATGCCCATCCTCATCAAGGCTCAAGTGGTGGGCTGGTGCCGTCTAGTCTAATTTTAACTCACTACATGTAAACAAAAGCAACTTTCTCCTTACTCCTCGAATAAAGAAATGACATGTGCAGTGCGAAATTCTTCATAATGAAAGAATAGGAGGATCGTTTGAGTATGTTTCTCCTTTTCTTATTGAAGGGACTAATATCTCATCTGTGTGCCTTGAAATCAGTAAAAATTACTGATTTGCGAGCACCACAATGTTTTAGTTACTGATTGAAGCAGTTCTGATAAACAGTCAATCATGATAAAACTATGAAAGAACTTGCTGAAATACCAGTCACTGTTGAGCCTCATACGAAATTAAACTTTGTGCAAAGTAATTCTGCAGAAGGATTTATACCACGTCAACAGTTGAAATTATGACAATTTGAAAAGTCAAAAAGTCTGCGCGGTTAAAGAATAACAATAAAGGGATGGTATAATATGGCTTGCAAACACCTTATTTTGACTTTTGCAACGCCAGACGCGAAATACATCAAAAGTGGCTTGCTATGGAATTGTTGTTGCGACCATATATACCAAATCTCTCAGATGTTTCCAGTGCCAACGTTATGGGCATTCTAAAATGGCTTACCAGAGGAAAACCTACTTGCGCTCGCTGTTCGCAAGCTGGCGATGCATGATAGTGTTACCTGCAAAGCCAAAGAAATGTGCGTCAACTGCAAGAGCCACCCTTATATTCAGATCTTGACCCGTTCGGCAACAGGAAAGGAAATTGTCACTATTAAGATCAAGAACAATGTGTCCTATTGAAGCTCGTCGCATAGTTGGATTCCACACTCAACTCCTGATAGTTACGCCTTCTTGATAAAATGACCCACGATCCTGCAGCACCGAGCAGATACAAAACTCTGCCTCTTCAGCTAACTCTCTTCCAAAGCAAAGATCAATGAGAAATATCAACACCTACAATCACCAAATCGGCTTTGGCAAAATCAAAGCCTTGAAGGCTGAGGAAATTAAAATTGGCCAAGGAAGGCTAGAAAGTCTTCCTTGACAACAGAAAAACTCTCTTCCTGTGTTTGGATACGAACACTGTCAAGCTGCATCCATCAGATATTGTTCAATTCTGAAGACTCATCTGAGATGACCATAAAGCAACAGTAAAGGTTAGAATATATTCCATTCAGCTGACTTCCTTTGTTTCCTGGAATTGTCGCGGGTTTCGTTCTCGCTTTGATGACCTCAAATCCATCATCTCTCACGCACTAACCCGCATGTGTGGCTCTCAGGAGACATTCTGAAACCCACTGTTGTCCACCAAACTGCACGTGGGTTTCAGTGCTTCAGAAAGGATAATGATGGTGATGCTGCTGTCTGGTGGAGTTTGTATAATAACATCAAACAAATATCCCAGTACAGCACATCAGTTAAAATTTCTACTCCAGGCTGTGGCTGTGAGGAGTCCACACCACATATTCTAGCAACAGTGTGCTAGCCTTTACTTTCACAAATGATGTCATCCAAGAAGAACTGAATGATTTGGTTGCTCAACTCCCAACTCCTATTTATTGCTCGGTGATTTTAACGGACATATAGTCCTCTGTGGGGTAGTTATGATACGAATTCTCGCAGTCGTCAGAATGAAAAGTTAATTTCGACAATTGCCTCTGTCTGCTAAATACCGACGAAGACTTATTTCACGAACCTACACGGACATTTCCCTCTCTGGACTTAGCTATATGTTCTCCATCACACTCTTGCCATTGCTGAATTTGAAGTTGAAATGACCTTTAATATGATCATTTCCCTCTAATGTTCTCTCAGGCTGGAAATAATATTTGTGTGTCACAACCCACCTAATTATGTGTACAGTCGAGCCGATTAGACACTTTAATTGGCTGTGATTAGTGAGACAGAGTTAGAAACAGATATGATAGATGATGCCCGTTAAAATATGTCCACCGACACAATAATCCGAGCTGCGGATGTTGCTATCCCTAAAAATTCAACACTCTACAGAAACACAGGAAACCTTAGTGAAATGAAACATACCAACTGTCTTATAAGAAACAAAGGAAGCAATGGAATATATTCGAAGATACCTTACTACGGAGAGATCTTGTTGCTTTTAAGAAAGCCAAAGCTCAAGCTCGAGAAGAGTTAGACGTCAAGAGTCAAAGAGAATCTTGGATTCACCGTGTCGTCAATCAATTATCGACAACAAGTAAACAATTATTCGGAGAAAGTTAAAGCAGCCAATGAGCGTATCAGGATGTTCCATTCCTGTATTAAAAACCGGAGCACAATACACTCCTCATGATGAATATTGCTAAATATCATCGGTGAAACCTTTGCTAGTGTTTCCAGCTCTGATTCATATAATCCTACTTTCTGGGATTAAAAAGAATCGCTGAGCGGACACCTCTAAGTTTTCATGATCGACATATTCTACTAATTGTGATTTTGAACTATCAGAATTGCGTCTGCTTTATCTAAAGCAAACGACACTGGCGAGATAGATAGATCTCGTATCCAAATGCTCGTCATTTATATGTGATTCTTTGGTAAACTACTTTCATTGTTTAATAGAATCTGGACTGAGCATGCTTATCTACATCATGGAAGGAAGCGATAGTGATTCCAATATTAGCCTGGCAGATTCAACTGACCTCTGAGTTATCGTAGTAGCTCTTACGAGTTGCTTATTACCATTTTGTTTGACGTATGTTTAGACTCAGTTACGTCATAGAGAAGAATAATTACACCTTTACCAAAGTGGATTTCGAAGGGGACGATCCACTATTGATAACATAGTAGATCTGGAATCCCAAATTCGAAATGCTTTCAAATGAGGAAAACCATCTTGTTGCAAGTCTTCTTCGATATTGAGAAAGCATACGATCGTACGTGACGTTATGGCGTTCTCCGTAATATGCATAATCTTGGATTTAAAGGGTAATCTTCCAATATTTATAAAGAATTTCTATACTAAGGCTTTTTTAAGAGTAGTACGTGTTAAAGACCACTTTCCAATATCTTTACTCCAAAGCACGAGGTGTCCCTCAGAGTAGCGTTTAAAGCGTAACCACTAACCTTTTCATCAATAACATACTTCATCAGATACCATCTTCTATTCATAACATTTATATGTTGTTGATGACACAAATTTCATATCAGGTTCAAACATGAATATGAATTGAGAACAATTACAAACAGCTGTAAATAAGTTAACTACTTGGTGTGTAAGAAAGGAATGGCCTTTGTATATCTCCTAGTAAAGAAAGCTATTGTCCATTTCTGTAGAAAACTAGTATCCATAATGATCCTGTGCTTCACATAAATAATAGACCATTCCTGTAGTCAGTGAGATAAAATTCCTTGGCAGGATTTTGACAAGAAGTTAACTCGCTTTGCATGTTACACCTGCGGAAGAAATGTGAAACCTTGCTCAACATCTTCAAGTCTTTCAGGCCATGTGGGGTGCAGATCGAACATCACTCTTGGGAATTTATCAGAGCTGTAATTTTTATCTCGAATTGACTGGCTGTGTTGCTTATGGATCATCTAGACTCTCCATCTTACGCAGATTGGACACTCATTGCCATAACACTTTAAGGATGTGCTGTGGAGCTTTTCACATCACCCGTCCAGAAGTCTATATATCCATCTGCAGCAGTTGCCATTAGACCTGCGGCGGATGCAGCTGTCTCTTAATTATTAATCCAAAAATAATGTCCTCACCTCATCATCCCTTGCGTTCCACGATCCCAAGTGCTGCTCTTAAGAAGATTATATAATGCTAGACGTAAGCAGTCAACCTTTTCTCGTATTAAATCTATTATTTTGCTTTCTGACCTATGTGATGTCGAATCAGTCTGCAAACCTTTTCGCATAATCCCCCTTAGTATGATCCACACGAATGCAGAAAAATCACAAATAATTTAACAATAACTAATATGCTATCAAGAAAAAATATTTTGTACAGACTTTTTATTCAATGCAACAATTTTTGAATAATAGTGAAAAAATACATGTTTGAATTTGATTCATAATTAAAATAATTTATATAACTTTATCATAATAAATTTATGTTGTGTACAAACATAAAATGAACAAACAAAATAAATTTTAATGGGTTACACAATATATTTTAAAACAGTTTTCAATAGGTGATGAAATTCAGTTTAATTAATGATTTAACTTATAAGAATAGAAAGATATTATTGCCTAAAATGTAAGGCTAAAATGTTATAAATTTCAAAGTTTTAATCAAAATATTTTTGCCAATACATTGAAATCTCAATAATTAATTACTTAGGGTATTAGCATTTATAAATTTAAAAATACAAAAACAATTTAAACACTGATCAGCAAATTTAAACCAGAAAATGCTACTGAATATTCAAAATATTCTTATTAAAAGTTATAATTGTTAAGTAGAATCTTGTATTAAATTTATAAATATAATTTACAGATTAGAATATAATAAATAAACAAGTTAATGTTGAAAACATAAAGCACGTGTAAGCAAATCCGTTTTATGAATTTTGACATCCGTTTAAAATTTTTCGATTATTTTAATACAATTCAAAACACTAAAAACAAAATAAAAACCGAAAATATTGAGTAAATGATATTTTTCTTAATATCTATAGCAATTGGACTAATAATATTAATGAAATTACATTATCAGAAAAATTTCAAATCCTGTGATTTGATGCGAAAATTCTTGTCTTGCATAAATATGTCCCTTTTTTTACTACAATACAATTTTTTGTATATAAATGCGAGGATATAATTACTTAATTTTTCGCAATGTAATAAATAGAATTTGATGTTATATTTCTAAGTAATTATAATGAAAGGTGTATTCAAATATTTTGCAAGGATTATTTTCGTACTGAACAAATTGTTTCCATACAAAAGTAAATATTGTTTATATTAACGGAAATGTGAGTATATAGTCTATTATATTATAGGGCACATTGTATATAATCTATTATATTATAAGATGGTGTATTAATAAATTTAGAAGAGAATGTATTAAATTCATAACTACAGATATTTTTATGTGTAGGGAGAAAGTGTGCTTATTATTTCAGAAAAAAATTCAACATAACCCTCGATAAATTGGGGCATTATATAAGAAAGATACCAAAATCTTACAAAAAAGGGATTTTCGCTCTGAAACAAAAATCTTGCTGATTCAAGTGTCAAAGTTAAACATTTTTACAAAATTGAATTTTTCAGTTTACTCAACAACACGAAAAAAATATAAAATGACATTTTAAATCTTAATAGTTAATTATAATTTCATGATTAGAGAATAATAAAAATAACTGAGCTTCAAAACTTCAATTTTAAGTAAGTTGAATATATAAAAGACTTGCTAAAATATTTTAAACTAAATTAGGCATTATTATTTACACTAAAATTTCAGTGCATAAAATTCTTAAAATATTCTTTACTAATTTATTTATTTCTAAAGAATTTGTTTAATTTTGACTTTGAGTATTAAAACTAATATTTCTTATTTTTAATTACTTTTTTATTCTAATCAAAAAGGGATCCTATTTCTGAAAGATTATATTAGAAGTTTTTAATCAAGCTATTTTCATAATATAATGGACTCATCAAGGTTATAAAAAATTATTTATCAGGTCATCTCTAACCAGTAAAAATCACATCTTCAATTAATCCCATTCCGTAATAATGTCTATGAAACTATATTGGCCACTCTTGCGAGAGATAAACTAGACCATCCTGTCTCTTCTTCATCAGAGCTCACATGATTGGAGTTTCAAGGCAAAAGGCCCAAAACAAACGTTATGGTTAATACCTAATCTTCACAACTGGTACAAAGATAAAAGAACATGACATATTTTCTGTCTCTCCCTTATTACAGGCAGTCACACGTACGCTTATCTTAACTTGCCAGTGGAAATTTGAATAATCTCAAATATTCTGCGGATAATAAGACATTTTTCTTTATCCCAAATCCCTGCAAAAGCAGGTTTTCTGTTCTTGTAGGAACTTCATTACATTTTCGACATTATCAGTACATCTGGAGGATACCTCTATTTGTTCCTGCTTGTAACGGAATACATTAAAATCAATATTTTCATTGATCTGGTCAGACTGATTTTGACCAAATGGGAGATAATTTGGAAACAATAACTTTCATATCAGAATAATAATTCTAAAATATTTGAATACATATTTTCATTACTTACTTGTCAATATCAATATTAAAAAAAATATAATATTTGCCATTAAAACAATTTTTGTTTCTTTTCTTATATTTATAGACTGCTTACGCTTCCGTTTCAATTAAAAATTATGCTTCTTAAATTTACACTACTTTTATTAAACAATATTTTTTGCTTTTTTTTATGAATTTTAAAATAAATGCAACAAAAAGTAATTTTTTGCTCCATAAATCATAACACTTTTGCATTGTTTAATGTCTTTAGAAGTAAAGAGTTTTAAGTTATCAATTTATATTCAATAGAAGCTTATTCTTTAGGAATCATTTGCTTTTAAAAGCTTTTTTTACCTACACATTTTATCCCTAGCATACCCTTTAATTTTATTCAAAAATAAAAGAATTAATTAAAGTACATAAAATATTAATCAAGACAGAAACTGTTTCACCAATTCTTTTGTTATTCCAGAGTGTGAAGGGAAAAGTCAAGAAGAAATAAATCTACAAGAATAGAATTTCTCCTTCAATGAAATGACAAAAACTATCAGATAACTGTAAATTTCCGGATTCCAAGGGTTTCAGAGTGAATTTCCGGATTTCTCCATGTAGACAATAAATGACACATCCTACAATACATATCGATTAGGTGAGATGATTGTACGAAGGAAAAACTTATTTCTGATTGAACTGGGACTATCTAGCATTTTATTTCTTATTTCATTTATTATTATTAGCCTTTAATTATTTTTGGATTTTTGTACTGCAATAGAATGGAATTTTTGTATGTAAAAATATTTTTAAAACTTTTATTGTACATGTAAATATTTTGCATTATTTATTATTTTTGCAGTATAACAAAAAGTTTCACAAAACTAATAAGCATTTCAAAAAATAATAAAAATAACAAGTAATTCAAAAGTAATATATTAATAATAAGTAATGAAAAAATTATAATAACAATTCTGATTTGATTATTGTTTTGTATTTTAACTAAAAAGAGAATCTATTTCTTAAACATCATAAGTATTTATGCTAGTCTCTTTCTTATAAAATGAAAATGTTTAATTGATTGCATACATATTTTTACTATTTATTGATTTGATTATAATAACCAGTCGAGAAATCAAATAAATATTATTTTATAAAGCATAGAATCAATTGTATTCTATGTTTAAAACAGAAATATCTTTCTGAAAGTTTATTCAATTATTTTATTGATCGCAATTGTGACTTATATATTTTATTACAGATATTTTGAAACATTTTTAACATAATACATTATATATTTTCCAAATAAAAATGTTATAGCAAAATTACATTTATTGCATTGGAGTGATTTTTACTAGCATTGAACAGAATGCCGATTGAAAATTTTTATATTCTTATTTGTGAAAAAATTGCTTAGAAGCTTATAAATGTTTGAGTCTGTTTTTAATCTAGTGACATACACATATATAATGATAGCATATTATTAAGCATCATTAGTTAATAATAAGTAATTCACATTATTTTCTGCCTTCCTAATTAAAAGGGTATAAGCCACTTTTATAAGGGGGATAATAATTTATATTTTTTGGGCATTTTCAATACCACATTATTTACTAAAAATAATAATTTTGTATTTTCTATTTGATCATAATAATTGATTTCCTTTAATTGTGATATGTTTTTAAAAGTAGTAGATTCAAAGACTTCATTTTAAAAACATCTAAACTTATTATATTCTTATTTGTGCTAGAGTTCGTGTTTGAAAAGGGTTCTGATATTGTAGATAAACAACATGGAAATACTATGCTTTAAATACTTGTCTTTTAACACAATTTTAATTTTAAGCTTCACCTAAGATAACACAAAACATTCGAATTATTCTTATTTAATAATCTATACTGTAAATGTAGTAGTCATAATAAGATTGATATTTTATTAAACATTAAATAAACTGAAAATTGAAAAAAAAGCAGTAAAAATTGATGAATTGTTTACATATTAAAGTAATTGAAGGTATTTATAAGTTTTTAATGTACATAATTACTTACAATTTAATTGAATCAGCATGTCTTTATAATTTAATTCAACATCAAATCAAAAGTATAATTACAATATTTTTAAGTAAATTATTGAATATTATTTAAATTATTATTAAATAAGAACAATAAATAGCCAAATTAAAATAGATAATATTTGTAAAATTTGTTACATATGAAAAACAACCATATCTAAATTTATTCAATTATTTCCTTAACAATATTGTTATATATTAAGATATAAATGCTTAATTTGATATCAGTCAATAGGACCAAAACAAAAATTCCATCCGTATAGAGCATTTTCATGCACTCAATATTCTAATTAATATTGCATATGCCTTTAATTAAGGTTAGGATATTGATACGAATATTGCTACTGAAATGATTTGAACGATTTATTTAAGAATGATTTTTTGATACTTTTCAGTAATGTAATTGCATTATATGGTCGAATAATTTTGTTTTAAAAATAGAAAAGTAAAAAGAACTCATTAGTCTGTGCTGCTAAGTGAACTGTAAAATATTTCTTCCGAAACTTTTGCGGAGTTACCAGAGCTTAAATTCATTACACAGTAAGTGATTTATTATTAACGCAAAGACGAAAAGCAGTTTTTTTTTAACATTTATACAACTTTTAGATCCATGAATTAAAATGCTTTTGTATCACAAAATATCTAATTTAAATTTATGTGTGTGTTTCCATTTATGTTATTTTTATTGTTCACTCAATAATTAAATAATATGTATCATAAATATTTACAATTTTATTTTTCTAAAAAAAAATATTTTCAGAAAATTATCAATAAAATTTTCAAATTTTTAATTTGTTTAATTTTTGTATTAATATGCTAAAACATTTTGTTTACATTTCTAAGCAATATGCAGTACACAAAAAAAGATAATACGAGTAAATGTAAGAAGCTATCTTGAAGTGAAATATTAATATTATTTGGCTTACTTAAAAAACTATTGCTCAATATGATCATTTTTCAATCGTGGGAGCGATAAAATTGTGTTCACATATGAAATATATTTTTAAATAGTAATTTTAATTAAAATGCTAGCTATATGAAGTCATAAAGAATAAGGATTTTGACATTTTCTTCTATAAATTAAATATGATTGATCTAAGAAAAAAGATTTCACAGTTTAGAAATATAAGGTGATTGAAAATATTAATATATTATGAAATTGACCAATATTGTCTTTTTAAAGTTTAATGTTACATAAAAGATATTATTTTGCAAAATAATTCATAAAAGAAAATTTCAAGAAGTAGATTAACAAATAAAAATTTAAAAAAAATGTCACACTACCCAGTGGGCGTGCCATCATTGCCTCGACTGTGGGTGAGTTTCCTTAATTTAGAAGCAGGGACCAAAGAGAATAGACTAGAGTTGGCTTGCATTTCAAGAGGTACCATTTATAATGGAGGATATTGCAATCGTGACATATTTTATGTATCTCAACAACTATTAGCGAATATGATGGATCCTCTGTTGGATCAGGTATCAAACTCACAATCTTCCGAAAACGAGTGTGAGAGCAGAAACGAACTAGATCACCATGATCTGCATCAGAAGTGTATAGAGTAAAAAAAAAAGTATTAATATTAAAAATTAAATGCATTATTTATGCAATTTGAACTGAAACCACCTAAATGAAGTTTTGTCATTACAGATATAACGATATTTTTTTCATATAATTTATAAGATCGTATTTTAAAATAAGAAACTATACCATGAGTTTCTACACTTTTATATGAGCAAAATATTCAATACATAGTATGGTTTCAGATTTATAGAAAATATCTGCCAATTGGATTTATTTACTCATCATATATAAATGCACAATTATTTCATCATGTTCTAGGAAATCTTTTTGGTTCAAAACAACTCAAGGTAACTTTAGTATGTACATACACATACCTAATTAATTAAGTAAATTCTTTTTGACTCAAAGCAATGATGAAGTAGTGTTAATATTCCCAGTGTCATCAAGATAGCTAGTATAGCTATAATTTGTTTTCCAAACATATAACACTATATAATAGAATAAACATAATATTATTTAAATTATATATATCTTGAAAAGACCATTTGAATTTAAGATATGGTTAATGTGTATAATAAATAAATGAAAAATACTAAATTAAGAAAAACTTTTTTTCTGTGTACTATAATTTTTTTTATTCCCCTTCCAGTTATCCATCTGATTAAATTAATTAATTTTTAATAACCGCATTTCTGCTTACTTGTATGCATTGTCTGCTCTGACTTAGAAAAGAAGGTTAAATTTTTTTTTTTAACTTTGGTTATTTAAAAATTTTTCTCTTTAAAATATTTTATACTTCAATATATTCCCTAATATCTAAAATAATATTTTATTCAGTGTAATACGATTATCAGCATATTCTCTGGAATTTAATATGATGATTCCAGCTTTTAACGAACTCCAATTCGTTTTCTCTCAATATTCCATCGAGCGTATAAAATTGATAATCATTAATTTCAATACATCACTTTCGCAGCGAAGATTATCCTTTCATAATAATATAAATTAAATTCGTGATAACATTAACAACTTCGTAAATAACAATATTTGATTATCATCATTATTATTGACTATGAATACTATATATACATATATATATATATATATATATATATATATATATATATATATATATATATATATATATATATATATATATATATATATATATATATAGATATATATATATATATATATATATATATATATATATATATATATATATATATATATATATATATATATATATATATACATATAAAGTCTCTTTCTATTTATATAAAGTTTCTTTTTCTAATGCTGTGTATCACATAATTATATAAAGAAAATTATTAAATAGTTATATTTTATTATATCAGAAAATAGTTGTTTCATCATACATGAAAAGTTTGATCTTAATTATGTTTGTCAATGAAATTTTAAGTATAATTTAATTATTCAATAAGATTTTTATTTACCATCATCATATATTAAAAAATAAACAAAACTTATATGAAAGTTTAAATAATAGAATGATATAGATAAATAAATAATTAGCGTTTCTAAACATATGAAAATGCTAGAAATAAATCCCCAATTTTAGGAACTGTAATTTATTAAAAAATAATTTTCTATATTTAAATTTATATCTAAAATTAATTCAAATAAAAACCTTTTAGCATATGTAGAAGTCATGTAGAAAAGTATAAAACTCATTATGTTTTATAAAATACAATTCGAAAAATACTTAAAAATTTAGTTAATTGAAAAATATTTTTAAATATTAAATTACTTGTCGTATCAATTTGAAACATTTACCCTGGCAATATTCTATTAAGTTATATCCTTGAAGAGCTTTTCACTTAAATAGCTTAACTTATTTATTTAAAATCCCAATAAAGTATTATAAATCATTCCTAAAACAACAAGCTTGAATATATATAAAAAAAAATAAATTATATATCTTCAAAATTTTAATTTGAATATAATTAAGGTTTGTTTTATTGATAAAACAATTATTTATAATGAAAACGTTTTTATGTGTAAAATTAATATGAAATTTACACACAAAATCATTTGATCAATAAATATGATCCAATCAGTAAATATACCCGGTTGATTATATTAAAAATTATGATATCAGGTTCTGGATATTTTCCTGATTTTTTTTCATTCTATACATCTGCCGGGTAATACAGAACAACCTTTGATGGACACGTTCAAATTTTATTTATCATATTGAAATAACTATTTTTTATTTATTATAAGTTTTAAAAAATTGTTTTACACTCTGAATCCCAGGCTACAATCCAAGCAATTAGTCTGCAAGTTAACACCATATCGGCTAGTGTACTCCAGTGCCAGTAACTTATCAAATCTCTAGTACAAAAGAAAATTTTTACAATCTAATGGATACCCAGCCATTGTGACATTTTCAAGCAATGGAAAAACTGACATCCTATTTCATCAGGACATTCTGTTTATTCAACCAAATTTCTTCTAGTCTGTCCTACCACTCCACATAAAATTATATATAAAACACATAATCAAAGTTCTTCCTGATTACAAGAAAACATGATAAACAGGGACTTGAATGAGGTAAGTATAGAAGCAATAACAGACAATCCTTGCCTAGATGCTGAAATCCTCTTTCGTCTTCTACCAGACACGACTGCCATTTATACTGTTTAATTATCTATGATCATCCTTATTGCCGACTATGTATCTCAACAGAACCCATGAATCATAACTATCTCCATTTATGTAATGACTCCATGGATTTGACTTCAATATTGCTGAATATTCACGTGCGTGAGTGCTTTTTGGAAAATATCTTCGATATTGCTTTTACTTTATGTGATTCATTTTGATGTTTATGCATTTTATTCTTTAGTTGTATTTGTTGGCTTTAAAAAAGTATATTAAAATATAATATTAAAGAGTAACAAATGCATATATTAATTCAATTTTTGAAATTGATTAGGAATAATTTACAGTATTATTCTTTTTATTACTTTAAGATATGAGGGGCACTTATGCATGTATTTTGTTTGTTTCTACATCAGAATTCAGGAAGTGTTTTTTTATAATTTCTGCACACATGTGAGTGTAATAAAAATAAATAACACAAATGATTAACATATAATGAATAATAAGTTTTTTACTTTACAGACAATTATACAATTTTCATAATAGGATTGCCATTCCAATAAATGGATTAAGAATTAAAATTTTCATATTATTATGGGTGATATAAAAATAATCATTTTCTGTGAATTATAAATAAAAATATTCTTCCATAAAGAAACATTAATACCTTTTTTTTAAATTTTAAAAATATATTTTTTTAATTTTCAGAAATATCGTATAAAATAAAAAATAAGAATAAGGGTAATTCTACTTTTAATAAATTACGTTTTAATACTTGAATGCATATTTTTTCACTGATGCTTAAAATTCCTTTTGCTATGTTATTAATGTAAATCATTAAATGCAATATAAATTTAAGCTCCGGTGATCACACTAAATTTGTGAAAGGAATATTTCATTAAATAGCTCTCTCTAATGATTTTTTTCATTTTTAATTTTTTGCGTTTGTTGGAGAATAATTCAACCATGTGATTTAATTAACAAAATTAACATAAATGTTTCTGATTTCCAAAATGAAGCTCAATATGTAAATAACTTTTAGAATTTATGAAATTAAACAGTGTTTCATATATTTTATAAAATGCAATTATCCTATTTTAATTGAATCATATAATTTAAGTCATCAGTGGAGAATTTGATATTTCTAAAATTAATAAAGTTAATGATACGTATGCCAGTTTTATTCCATTGATATGCCACCATGAATAAGTAAATGTTATTGAATTTTTCATTACTAAAAATTCATATTGAAAATTTTTAGAATTTTAACAAGATTCCATTCCTAGAACAATACAAAGTATTATTTTGTATTACATTAAAAGGTTATGATTATTACAAATAATCTATTTATTTAAAATATATGAAATTTGTATTATAAATTAAAATTGTGATACTTATTTTTTACAACCCATTATTTAAAAATTCCATGAAATTAATACGATTACTTTTATTTCCATTATGGAAAATTTAAAAGATCAAGCAGCTAAAATAATTTTATTTTTAATAACAAACGTGATTTTGAAATGAATGGTATCTGTGACAGAATGAGTAAGCATTGTTGCATAGCAACGACTTCCAAAATGATGCTCTTTCATATACAAATCCTATAATAGTTTAATCTTAAATATGGCTTTATCACTTGTAGATTACATTTAGACACAGAAAATGCAAAAGCAACTTCATTTTTAAAATTTTTTATTATGTATTACATATTTATATTAAAATATTCACATTATCAATAATGATTAAAAACATTTTAAAAGTAATTCATTACTGATCATAAATCTAAAAGTGACTTTCTTTCAGAAAAACTATTTCAACCAAACACTGCGCAATAAATCTTTCAGATAAATATGGCTACCCTTTATATATATATATATATATATATATATATATATATATATATATATATCTTCAAAGTTTTAATTTAAAAAGAGGTTTCTATTGAAATTATTATACCATATTCCTCATTAGTTGTAGAGTAATTCATGACAAGTTTATCATTTGATGCAAATTTGATAAGACACATACAATTCACAGAAATAATTTTAAAATTTTAAAATAAAGTATGTTTTTTTTAAATCAAATATTTGCAAAACTTTAATGAAAACAACTTTATTGATTAGTTTACTTTCTATAATATTGCTTTTTGACAAAATACAAATACAACGCATTCATTGAATTTGCTTCCAAGTAATTAAATTTGAGGAACACTTTGAATTAAATTTAGCTCAAGTCAGTGTTTCAGTAATCATTTCAAACTCATAGCTTTGTTGTATTTATTTATAACATCTTATTTTTAAATTAAATTAGGAAAATGCATCAAGCGTACTGAATTCTTCTTCTTAAAGTATAAACATTATTTGAAAATTATTTTGGAAGGCTTAATATTTACTTATAATGACGTTGCTTACTTGCTTTAAAAGACAATATTGTTAACGAAAATTTTGTATGTTTTTTTTAAGGCGAAGTAAGAATAGAAAGCACTCATTTTAAAAGTTGAATGGTTCGCCTTTAAATGAGAATTCAGTTTGAAAATTGTATCACATATTCTTAAAAATTATACTATTAAAATAACAAATACACAAATTTCAAGAAATCATAAATTCAAAAGAAAATAATAGTTTAGAATTCATCTTAGGTAAAAAATATACTTTAATTTAACGTTTTTCTTTTTTTTAAATTCTTATGTACATGCCTTTGGAAAAATAATTTTTAGAAGAACTTTTTAAGAATACAGTAGCCTACTTCTGTTAAACACAACATATCTTTAATTTCATACCAAATAAAGAAATAAATTGTTATATATTTTACATATACTTTTTTACATATATAATAATAATTTATTTCCTAATTAACATCTTTCATTTACAAAAAATTATTTGAAACAATTTTTATCATTTAATGTTATATATGTATTTGTAGGCAGTAACAAAATTAATTTTACAATAACTTTGGTTCTTGTTAAAAGCATTAAATACAATAAATATTTTTATTATATTTTACATTTTTCATCTGGTTCTCAACTTTAAGCTCATAATTAAAGAATAAAAGAAAATAATATTTTTTTCAAATATATCTGAAAATATTCAACATTTGACTTCATCTCAAATTCATAAACTAGAGAAAACTAGCATTTCTGCCAGCTATAAATAGTAACAGTAATTCAGTAAAAACAATGAAAAAATTCTTAATCTATAAAATCACTTAAATTTGCGTAGTAAATATCGAAGAAGATATTAAAATGTTTGAAATGTAAATCTAAGAGAAGTTGTGAAAAAATTATTTTTTTTAATTAATTTTTTTAAGAAAGCTCTTTCTAAATTTTCTTCCACAGGAGTTTCTATTGACTAATATGTATATAATATTCCATTTATTGCCAATAAACTTAGAAAATTATAATTTACACTTCGATCACTATATATAAACATTTGTATGACAGAACAAGAACTAGCATGCAGCTATGGGGTAGAATATCGTTAATGAATAGTCCTGATAAGTAAATGTTTCAAGTAAAGAACTAGAATGTTACTAAATGTTACAAGTAAAGAACAAGAACTAGCATGCATTAAGATAGATAAATATATCTTGAAAACTGCAGAAAAAGAATCACCTTGAGAAAATCGATCCCTCTTGTAGAATAATAACTCTTTTATATATCTTGTTTTTCTGTTTGTGATACTATCTGTGTTTGCTTAAAATCAATTTGTCTGTAAACTTATTCTTATAAAATTTTACTTATTATAATATAAATTTAATGTATAAAAAGATTAAAGATTATGACTCCCTTCTCAATTGAGAAGTTATTGTAAAAAGAATGAAACGTGTATAAGAACAGTGGTTAGATTAATAAATCTCATTACCGAATCTCATAATTTTTAACACCTGCAGACATAAATCTGGTATTATCATCAGGCATACTATATAATGTACTATATAATGTACAGTATTTCTTGTAATATGTTTAAATATTGCGTAATAAGATATCTCAAAATGCAAAATGAGCTTATGTTTAGAAGATGAAGGAGGTTTTAATCATATAACTTTACAATACTATTTCTCCAAATTTGAAAAATGCTTTCATATTTCGTACGAACATTTATTACATTATAATAATAAATATTTGGTGTTCTATCTTAAGTATTTAATACGGTTAAATATTTAAGCCTGAGAGATAAAAATTATAAACACATAAAGAGTTCCACTTCAATTATTTACTGATTCATTTCTCTTTCCAGGATCAAGTGTATTTATTTAGTCATATGCGTTTAAGGTAAAATTAATAGAGAGGAAGGATATGAAATGTTTATTTTTTTAATTAAAAAAACCCTATAAGCATATAAAATGTACAAAATGATTATCAACTTTATGAATTGAATGTACATTTAAAATTCATAAAGAAATAAGATTTTGTAGTCCCTCCATTCCTACTTTAACTATCCTGATTACAAACAGATATAAGTGGTAATTGCGTGTTCTTTAATTTAACGTAAGGTTTCTACTGAATAAATCATCAATAAAACATGTTTCGTTATCTTTAAGATTTTTTCATTAACACTGTTTTAAAACTAAAAAAGCCATTTGATTTTTCAAAAAGGTTTGCTGCATTTATATTATAAAATTTAGCACTTTTTTAGTTCATATGTAGACTTTTGGAAAAAAATATAGATTTGTATAACTAACAAAGATTAAAGTAATCTTTCCATCCATTTGCATTTATTTCATATTTTTTAGCATAATTTTTAAAACTTTATATTTTCGGCTAATATAGTTACAAAATAAACAAAGAATTTTTTTTTCAATTAACTTGAAATAATAATAGCAATATTAAGCTTTTTGTACCTCAATTTAGATACAAAAATAAAATAAAGTTTGTGTAAATTTTAAACTACAGTAGTCTGGATTAAAATTTATAAAAAAATTAAAAAGCTTAATATATATCACGAACTTAATTTAAGTATGAATTAAATCGCAGAAAAACAATTCTCTAGTGTGTGTAAGCTACTGTGTTAATCAGATACATAAAGGAAAATATAAACTCAAAGTATATTTAAAAAATTTAAATAGATTTAATCGTAAATAGTGTTTTTTTAATAATTCTAAATTTATAGGAAACATAAAAATTAAAAAAAGACATATTTTCCTTCTAATTAAAAAATAATTCTTTGAAATTAATTTAAAATAAATGAATGCCTAGCAAAAACATGTAACATTAAAAACTTAAAATCATTTATATGGAATCAACCCAAAGTAATTGTTAAAATGTATATATTTTTTTGGAAAACTATTCAGTAAATATTACGATATAGCATTCTATATTGATTTCAACTTATGTATTAGATATAAGTAAGGATTCCATGTAAGTGATAATTAGATTTGTATAAATATGTGTCAAGAAGAAAATACAGAGCCATTTGCAAATTATGATGATTAAAAAGAACTTCTTCGTATAAAGATTACACACATCAGTATGGAGCTCTCGATGCTTATAAAATTAATTATAATCTGATTTCCGGCACGTTTTCCATTAGAATGTTCTTAAGCTGAGTCGAAACAAATATCTAAAAAAATTGTCAATTAAGTCCTTAAGAGACGGGGAAACCTAGATCATATAAATAAAAAAATTCAAGTGCACAAGAGGTTATATTTATTCAACTATAAAAAGAAAAAAGTTATAAAGACTTCTAACAAAATTGATTAATTTTACACGTAAAAAATACTTAACAAGAATTTTCAAACCCAATTTTGAGCTAGGAAGTAGCTAATAGCTATCTTGAAAATTGTTTATAAATATTTTTCAAAAGCTATGATCGATTAATCTTTGAATAAATGGATTCTATGTTTACATTATACACTTTGGAAGAAGCTTTCTATTTTAGTTAGTTTTTTATTTTAAATAATGTTTAAAAATGAAATAAGTTGTACTTTTAAAGTTTCAAAACTTGAAATTTATTAGTTGTCTTTTTTTAAAAAAAATTAAGTACGTTTCTGATAAAAGCATTAGATTATAATTAGCAGGAAAACAGCAATTAAGATAAATAAATAAATTTTCGTAAAATTTTTAAACGATATATTTATATGAGAATTTCTCCGTATAAATTTTTTTACTATTAGAAAAAATATATTCTGCATAAGGTAGTATTACAAAATAGTTCATTGTATTTAGTTGTATTTCTTTCTATGTAATCTTATCCTTTGATTAAATTGAATAATCTGTATGAATTAATAAATTATGCTACAATCAATAGCTTATGCATACATTTATATTAAAATGCTTTAAAACTCATAAACTATAATTAAAATGAAACTTCAATTCATTCAGCTATCAATATATTTTCATATTTAATTTTGTAATGATACTTAGTTTAAATATTTAGCGTGATAAATTCGCTTACAATTACAATTATGAGTGCTATCAAAAAAGTCTCTGAAATAAAATAATTAACATTCATACCAATTTAGAATGCATTTTTATACTAATATTACCATTTTAAAATAAAACTGAAGAATAAATGTTTTTATTTAACCATAATTAATGTATGCAATGGCATCCAATAACTTTCTAATAATAAGACTTTTTCTTAAGATTCCATAGATTTTTACTTATAAAACATTTATTTAAATCTCATTTCTTTCACTACAATGTTAAAGAAATATGAGTAGTTTATTATTTTTTCTAAACTATTAGTGAGATAATATATGTGCATGATAATAAGATATAATTTTCGAAAGAATTATAAGAACATATTAATTTCAAGAGGGAAGAAAAATGTTAAATTTAGTTTAGTGTATACATAAGTATTATTTAGTCTTAGTTTTATTAAGAGAACTATTTTATTTAGTCCCCTATGTTATACAGTTTAACAAATGAATGATAAACTTTCCATTGTCTAAATTCTGAATATTTCACATTTACAAATGTTTTGCATCTCTAAATGAAAAAAAGTTTATTTTCAAAAATAAAAGTGTTGTATAACTTCAAATAATTTATAACATTTCTGCACATCTTCTTTCAATATATATTTCAAGTAATATTTCCTTTTTTATGCTTTTATTTTCCTAAAATATTTTATTTTCATTATAAAATAAATTTTTTTGAATTTGAAAAAAAATTACTACATAATATAAAAGTGTTTATTATTGAATGAACTATACTTTTTATTGAAATTGAAATATTCTGTTTTAAGTATTCTTTGGAAATGAGCGATATATTGGATAGGTTACATAATACAAATACATTTTTAAAGGAGAGATAAATACATATATACCTTGGCTTTAAAACAAAAGCCGAAGAAAAGAAATATGTAGAAATATTTTATTTAAATATTTTAATTTAAGATTTAAAAAAATTATTGAAAATTATATTCAAAATGCATACATTATTCATGGGAATTTTTTTATCTTTTTATTGAAATGGCTTTGTCTGAAAATATTTATTCAAAAACCGTTTACAGGAAAACAATATATCTTACTGAATATGCTATATCATTCCTATAAAATCCATTTGAAACAAAATTAAAAATCACTTGAATAATCTTTGGAGTGTAACTGCTTCTTTACTTTTAAAGAAAATAATATATATATATATATATAATATATATATATATATATATATATATATATATATATATATATATATATATATATATATATATATATATATATATATATATATATATATATATATATATATATATATATATATATATATATATATATATAAATATATATATATATATATATATATATATATATATATATATATATATATATATATATATATATATATATATATATATATATATATATATATATATATATATATATATATATATATATATATATATATATATATATATATATATATATATATATATGTATGTATGTATATATATATGATAAATAACAAATTTATATAGTGATAAATAAACCACAAACTGCAAGCTTTGGCAAAAATCTGGGCCGCTGCTAGCCAAGCCGGTTTTCTGTTGCCACAGAAAGGCGCTCATAGTTTTTTGATGGCCCAGCTTTTCAGCCATTATGGCTACGGATGAGTTCTGGCCAAAATAAACTGGGTCGGTGTTGGATGATAAGTAATGGGCCAACAGATTCTGTCCATTGTTGGCCCTGAAGCTTTTGGCTAGCAAAATTAAGATAATTAGATTTAGTGCTATATTTTATTTTATTGGCAAATACTATTTTTTCCAACTAACATAATTTTTTGCGATGTTAATTAATTTTCAGATAACTTCTTACTTTTCAAGCTCTTTAAAAACTCTTTTCAGAAAGAAATATATTTTTTACTATTTATTGAATATACGGAGTGACAGTATGACGTCAGATATTGTGCAGTGCTTGCATCAACAACAGTAATTAATGTAAAGTGGCGGAATATTCGATGTTGTATCTGTGAGCAAAGAGAAATATAAGATAACTATGCATTTATTATTGTTGTTATCATCAAGTTAGAGATAATTGTTATGAATGATTTAAGAATGATATATTTATTTTATGTTGAAATATCATTTAATTACTTCATAAACTATTGATAACTTCATAAACTATTGATAACTTGACAACAAGATATACTTTGGAAAATGTTTGTCATTGTTTATTTTAGAATAAATTCATCACCATACATTATTAATAATTAATCAATTAATATAATAAACTTTTCATAATGTTCAACTTTTTTAATAGTATTTGATTGCTGAAAGGCTTAAATCTATTTATTTAATTTTTTATGTGTTACGAACCAAGTTTATGAAATAAATGACTGTCCAAAAATTTTCTATTTGAAATAGCTTAGATGTTTATCTTCAACGAATTAATATATAGGATCTTGTAGCATTTATGATCAAAAATTGTTTGTGAATACCTAATAAACTTTAGTTATTTTCATTTTAAAATATTTTCTGATTTACTATTATTTTTCAGTCAATTTTTACGGACTGAAATATTTTGTCTTATAAAGATTCGTGGTGTTAAATTTTGTATTCTTCTTAAACATCTGTTTTAAGGAATGAAAAAACTTACAATGTATAACAAAATATTTTATTTCACATATAACATGGTTTTTATGTATAACCCAGTTAACAATTAAAATCATTATGGAGTTCTTAACGAAATACTTTTGTATCTAAAATTCTAAAATATTTTAAACTTGAAAATATAATACTAAACCTAGTAAATTTTACAAATTTCGTAGAAATTGACATATTAATTGCCACAACTAAACAAAAACATCTGGAAAATTCTACGTTTAGAAAATTAATATTCAAGTGCTTGAAAAAATTTGTTAATAACAATATTCTATTTTATTATTTATATTATTTGTATCATATGTGTTAACTATTTCCGTCTAAAGAAAGAACTTAGATGTAGATGCTTAGCTGCTACACTTGTGCTACATATTTTATTATAATAAAGCTCTCACATTTTATGTTTTTATTTTTGACTGAAAAAGTGAACTATGAATTAAAAGTAGTTTCAAAGGTTTCAAACACTTTTTTCAATGAAAAATAAGTTAATTACAGAGTTTGTCCTTTTACATTTTGAAAAAGTGATATATATATATATTTATAATATATATATATATATATATATATATATATATATATATATATATATATATATATATATATATATATATATATATATATATATATATATATATATATATATATATATATATATATATATATATATATATATATATATATATATATATATATATATATATATATATATATATATATATATATATATATATATATATATATATATATATATATATATATATATATATATATATATATATATATATATATATATATATATATATATATATATATATATATATATATATATATATATATATATATACATAAATATACAATTAAAATATTCTGCTTTACAAGCCTGATTATAATGACAATATTGACCTAAATATAATTTTTGTCTGAATTATTTTTATTTACTTTCGGTTTTTTTAATGAATTAAATTAAATAAATAATTTAAACATAATTTTAAACAAAGTACATTAGTAAGGTGCACAAGTAAAATGAATAAGATATGAGAAATATTTTAAAAATTATCTGTTTTGAGTTCAGAGATGCTTCTAATTTTGAAATTCACTATACAATTTAAAAATAACAAATAATGTTTAAAATATTACATTTGTAAACTACATGTTTATTGTTTATTCTATTGTTTTCATAGAGTATGCATAATTAGGTTTATCTTCCATATATATATGTATATATATATATATATATATATATATATATATATATATATATATATATATATATATACATATTCACTACTGGCCATTAAAATTGCTACACGAAGAAGGCGACATGCTAAAGACGTGAAATTTATACGGAAGGAAGAAGGTGCTGTGATATACAAATGAGTAGTTTTCAGCACATTCAGACAAAGCAGGCACCAGTAGCGACCCCTAAATTGTGTTTAAATGAGGAAATTGTTCAGCCGGTTCCTTAAACAAAAATTGCATTTGAACGTTGTTGCCTGGTGAAAAGTTGTTGTGATGTCTCGTGTAAGAAGGAAAAATGAGTACCAGCACGTTTCTGACTTTGATAAAGGTCGAATTGTAGCGTACCGGGATTGCGGTTTATCTTATCGCAGTATTGCTGCTCGCTTCTGTCGAGAACCAATGACTGTTGGCAGAATATGGAATCGATGTGTTCAGAACGGTAATACGGAAAGCCATGCGGAATCCCAATGGCCACCTACCATTAGCAACCGAGAAGTCAGGTATATTATCCGCATGGCAGTAATGGATCGTGCAACCTCGTCACAAGCCCTGAGTCAAGAAACGGGGTCGTTTGGAAGACAACAATTGTCTGCACGAAAAGTTAGATGACGTTTGCAGCAGCATGGACTCTCAGCTTGGAGACGATGGCTGCGGCTTTCCTTGAAGCTGCGTCATAGACAAGAGCGCCTTCAATGGTGTGATCAATGACGAACCTGGGCGCACGAATGGCGAGACATCAATTTTTCAGATGAATCCAGGTTCTGTGTACATCATCATGATGGTCGCATCCGTGTTTGGCGGCATCATGGTGAACGCACACTGGCAGCGTCATCGTCATACTGGCCCATCATCTGGCGGGATGGTAGGGGGTGCCATTCGATACACGTCTCGGTCACCTCTTGTTCGCATTGACGGTGCTTTGAACAATGCTCGTTACATTTCTGGTGTGTTAAGACCCGTGGCTCTACCCTTTATTCGAACCTTGCGAAACCCTAAGTTTCAAGATGATAATGCCCGACCGCATGTTGCCGGTATTATATGTACCTTCGTTGATAAGGAACATGTTAGGCAATTGCTCTGGCCAGCACGTTCTCCAAATCTTTCACCAATAGAAAACGTCTGGTCAATGGTTGTCGTGCGACTGGCTCGTCACCAAACGCCAGTTACTAAGGTTGATAAACTCTGGCATCGTGTTGATGCTGCATGGGCATCTGTACCTGTACATGCAATCCAATCTCTCTTTGACTCAAAGCCCAGGCGTATAACTGCTGTTATTACTGCCAGAGGTTGTTGTTCTGGGTACTGATTTCTCAGGATCGATCCAGGCAAATGTTTTGAAAATTTAATCACTTATTATTTCTAGCATATTAAATTTGTCCAATAAATATCATTTTGTTATCTCCATATCTTCCTGGTGTAGGAATTTTAATGGACAGTAGTATGTATATATATATATATATATATATATATATATATATATATATATATAGACACACATATATATATATATATATATATACACACACATATATATATATATATATATATATATATATATATATATATATATATATACACACACACATATATATATATATATATATATATATATATATATATATATATATATATATATATATATATATATATATATATATATATAAGTGTTTCTTATTTCAATTTTTGTGAAAAGTGAAAAGAATTTTAAATATGAATTCAACAATTCAATTCAATGTGCTTGGTTTGGTTAGTTTGTCGCTCAACGGTCATTTTTTGCACATGACGTCTAATTAGAACGGGACCTAAGGCTAAAGTGGATTCCGAACCTCTACAAACACTCATACCCAAGATGGGACTCAACCCATGAATTGTTGAACAGAAGTCAAGAGAGATAACCATTCGGCTGCCATTTGGGCTTAGCTCAAGGTGCATCAAATAAATTCTGAAAATGATGTATATAGAATACCAATATAAATGATTCCAATTTTTGTTCCTTCTTTTTCATTTACAATTTGTTCTGAATATTTTGTAATAAACAATATGCTGTATAACAAGAAAATAGATTTTGTGAGATAGTTTAATAATTTATTTTGAGCAAATGTACTTTTATACAAATTATTAATATTATTACGTGAAAATTTTACAAAAATTATAATAATTGAAATTTATGGAATTTTTTTTTAAATTCTTAAGCAATATAGTTAATAATATTGTAAGATATTAGGTCTATAAAGATAATGTAAATTTTAGAATATTTGGAGGGTAAAATATTTGCAATCAGGATTTTTATTTGCATTAACAACATTTACATAATGCATAAAATTCTTAAATGTATAATATTTTTATAAAATAATTGCATCATTCTGCATGCTTAAAAATCTGTTCAGGTGTTTAAAATGATATTCCAGAAAATTAAGCAAGTTATGGCATTTTTAATTTAAAAAACAAAACTGGAATAATGTAGTATTTGAAATTTAAATTGTATTTGTATGCTTTTAATAAATATAAATTAGTGCATATCAATGTCCACTGAATGTTTGTTCGATTTGCATAATGAAATGTGTACCTTGCTTTGCCATTATTAATCCACGCATTTAGCTTACATTATTTTACTCTGAGATTTAGACATTACTATAAATCATATGTTTTTTTAAATGCGTATCTGTGTTTTGTAAATATTTTGATACTGATCAATACATTACAGAATGAATTATTAACATCATTATTGCAGCTGTTCGATTTATGTGTAGCATGTTTAATATTCAATTTACGAAGTACCAGCTTAAAATTAATATCTATTTAAATGTGACACACACACACACACATATATATATATATATATATATATATATATATATATATATATATATATATATATATATATATATATATATATATATATATATATATATATATATATATATATATATAATGCTCGGCTGCTCTTTGGCCTTTGCCCTTCAGCTCTATAATAGGCGAGGTGATGGAATCTCATATCTTAATGCACCCAGTGAGTGCGCTATCTTTGCTCCGAAAGTGAAGTGATAAAGAAAGACAGCCAATGCCTGAATCAGAATTCGAACCCGTTACCTACTATTTTAAAGAAAAAGAGACTAACCTCTCCGATATCGGTCTGCTTAATAATTTATATAGTACTTTGAAAAATACGAATATTATCCTTTCAAAAATGACCTATAATGTTCATTAAAATTTTCGGGCGTTTTTTTTTTAAATCAAATTACAGCTGACTGAGATTTGGAATCAAGACACATCTATATTTTAATATATGATATTGATATAATTTAAACAAAATGATATTTTTTTAATATAGAGAGACAAATCTAACCACAAAAACAGTCAATATAAATCAAAAATAAATATTAGTGATAAGAATCCATATAAATGAAAAAAAATCAAATATTGAACGTGATTGTTTTAGATAAATTAACTATTTTCGATCATTTATTGCTATATCTCATATTGTTAAATTGATTTACAATTTTTGGAGTGATATATATGTATTTATTAATATTGGAGAATTCATCGATCATTATTTAATAATCAATAAAATCATAGTAAACATTTGAGAAATCATTAAGAAATCTATATTCTAGATCAGTTCCATTATCTATCAGTATGCTTAACGGATAATTAATTCAGAGAAATAATTAAAATTCTCTAGTTACAGGATTTTTCCTTTTATCTTTATTTTGTAAATTTGGATGTAAAAGTTGACATTAAATAGAATAAATTACAAATTTTACTGTTTTTAATGTTAATTATTAAATAACTAATTTATAAATAATACTCTTTATCCTATACTGTAACCACTTTATTTTGCACTAATAAATAAAATTTGAAGGAAATTAATTATTTATGGAAATTGTGTTAATAGAATTTTAGTTTTTTATTTGGATATTAAGAATGCTAATTTTTTTTACCATTTTTCTGTATGAATATTTAATCAAAATGAAACAGTACTTCTTAAATAGTACATCAAAATAATAATATATTCAAAAATAATTTTCCAAAAATGAAGAATGAAAATAATTTAGAAAAATCTTACAGTTAATTATATTAATCAATTTTAAGTTTATCTTGTATTTATATTTTAACTAAGCAAATTGCATTTCCATTCACATTAACCAAGCACTTTTCAAGAAGGATGCATAGTTCTCTTGAATCTTGCAAACTATCCACTGTACAATAGCTATATAAAATTCTAAGGTCTTACAATTTACTTTTCAAAGTCATTAAAGGCTTAATTTCATAATATAGATCCTTTAGAAAATTTTATAATGAAAAAAAATTATCGGCACTGTAAATTTCGAGAACAAGAATTATTTAATTTTTTTTCAATAACCTTTATATCTAGTTTTCACTTAATGAATTCGGAAATGAAGAAATGAAATTAAAAAAAAAAATACTGACCTACAATAGATTAATTTTTTCTTAATTAAACATTATTGCAAAATGGAAGCTATTCAGATGAATTTTAGTAATATTCGTTTAATATTTTATATTACCTATCAGTGATTTTCAGTATTCCTCATACTTACATTTAGGTGAATTAAATCTTAACATGACCATCACATATAGTGTATAACAATATCAATTTTGTGTTAAGGTGAGCACACAATTAACCGGGGATTCTGCCTTCCGACTCAGGATTTAATGTCATGAAAATTAGTACGGGCACTGCAAACTTTAGGACCACATATAAACTTGTTCTGCTATAGGCGTATTTATAGCCTGTATAGTGTTTTAATCCATAACTATCCCCAATTTGTGGTTCTACTTATATACATGCATATTGTTATATACATATTATATACATACAGTAAAATTAAAATAAAAAACCAAAACTTAAAATTTTATGTAAATTATTTTTTAAATATTTATTTGTGTCATTTTCAGTTCTTCATATATTCTATAAAGAGGTGTAAAGGAATAAAATACTAGATAAAATCCACACATATGTATATTTACATAAATTGATCGAAACTTTTTTAACCTAAAATAAAATGTCTTAAACAATAATATTCTTTCTTAATTAAACGATGAATACATTTAATACACCATTATCTTTCCAGCATTGCATTGTTTAATTAGCAATTATTTATTATATTATTCAATATAATAAAATAGTCGAATGTCCCCTCAGGAATTATAGTTTATTTTTATATTTTGGATTTTTTTTTAATATTTTGGAGTAATTGCGCACAGTCTTAAGAAACTTCATCAATAGTTTGTTAGTACATGTGATAAAAAAATATATAGCTTTCATATTAGAAGAAATGCTCAGAAAATAATTTATCGGATTGAAAAGGAAAACGCTTCAGACCCCTGAAGGCAGGAAGTAGAACTCATTAAAATCTCTTACCATCCAGATTTTTAAACATATTTTAATTTTTTCTAGAATTTCTCTACACTGAAACAAAAGCAAGCTTCTTAAAGTTCTTTCTTAGGAAAACTATTTACTCAAAAAATAAAAGCTTAAAATATTTTTTGTAGAAAGCAACTGAAATTCTTTTTGTTTTATCGAAAAAAGTACAAATCTATTTTTTTTATTATTTTCAAGTTTCATTAAGTTATACTTTGAATACAAACTTCTTTTTTTAATATATTCTCCAATGTTATACATCCATACGCAATCATCGTATGACATTCAATAATTATATTTACATAGATTTACGTGAACACATTAATTTATGTGGATTTCATATTATTTTATTGGTGTAAATGTTGAAAATAAAAACGTTAGAATGAGTGAAGTATTAAAATATTAAATTTAAATTTATCTTTTAACCATGCAAAATTGTTTCTTATACAATATCATATAAATCTTTATTAATATAGTATCTTTAATTTTATATATACAGAGCAGATCAATTAAAAGCAAAAACAAATCATAACAAATTGAAATATATATATATATATATATATATATATATATATATATATATATATATATATATATATATATATATATATATATATATATATATATATATATATATATATATATATATATATATATATATATATATATATATATATATATATATATATATATATATATATAATTTCTTCCATCATTCAACCTGTTCTGCTGAGAAAAAGAAATCTTGCATCACATTGAATGTAAAGAAGCCTTGTTAAATTTTCATTTTTGAAATTTATAACAATAAAATAAACAAATAGTAAGGGCAGTAACAAATTTCTTTAAAAAAAAGAATGAATTGGAAATTAATAAAAAAAAGCAGTGTCAAGAACTATAAATAAATACAATCAACAGAAAAAGTAAATCATATGATCATTGACTTTTTTGTAAAAAATAATTTTAACACGGTAATCCCCTCTATGACACAATACTCTTAAAACTTGTCATGTGCCTCGTATAGCACGTGTGTTTTCTTCCACATAATTGTAATTCCCAACGTTATATTTCTGCTCTTAAAAATTTATAATGATTTGTACAATTACACAATCAATTTCGCGTACAATTGCGCTCTGTTTCAATTGCGTCCTTATAAAATTAAATTATCTTATTATTGACCATTTAGTATTCCGATATAAAAAAGATGTCGGTTAAACTTTATTTCAGATTGCTCCTACAGTGAATAAACATGTAGTAAAACTGTTTTTGGAGTTATTTGTAATTTATTTGAAATTGACAATTTTTTGGCACGCTTGTATAATTTTTTTATGCAAAATGTTCCGAATTTGATTTTAATAAAACTCACACATTTAGTTCATTATATAGTTTTTCCTTAATCTTTGATTTAAACCTCTTTAACAAGAAAGGTTATCCTTGAAGCATTTGAGCATAACGCATTCGACATTATTATACGATCGCATTTTCAATAGCTTGTTATAGGCAGGCTTATTGTAGTATACTTTTATTAATTATTTCTTACATTATTCAGGAAAATTAAATTCAAAATTCAGTTAAATTTTGAAATAGTATGAAGGACATTAATATTATAGTGTTATCAAAATCTTTACACATCTTGGAATTAATATGAATGTGTAATGTATTTTTTCTTAAATTTAGATATGTTTTAAATTAATAAACTAAGACAATATTGAGGACAGTAAGAAAGTACATTTTGGTGATTCCTTAAAAATATCAATCAAAATATGCACCTAAAAACTTGAGTAATTGGTTTCAAAAACCTTTAACTAAAATATTTTTGATTGCTAGAAGCAATTGAAAATATTTTAGTTAAATGTTTCCAATAATGTTAAATGTTTAAATGTTTGCAATGGTTCCAAATGCGATATTGAAAACGCGTTCGTATGACCTCGTCCAATGCCTAAAGCTCAAATGTTTCAAGTTTAACCTTTCTTGTTAAAGGGGTTTAAATCAAAGTTTTAGGAAAAACTATATAGTGAACGAAATGTGTGAGTTTTATTAAAATCAAATTTCAGTCAATTATTGCTGTAGCGATCAATGGTAATGATTTAAATAAGTTTAATAATTGTATATTATTTTTAAGAGATCATGGAATGTCATTTTTTACATTTACAAAAAACTTCACACTTTAAGAAATATATTTCAATAAGAATTCGGTTATTCTTTAAAATTCACCAATGAATGATTTGAGAATAATAACCTGAGAATGAAATGTATATTCTTACAAAACATGATATATTCTTACAAAACATCTGAAATAATTCCAGAGACTTAAAAGATGAAAGTTTAAATTAAAAATAAGAAGGGTTTTTTTTGATGAGCAACGTTCCCTTATCCGATTTAATTGGCTGTCAGTGCAAAACATTTATTAAATTTTCTGAGTAAGATATTTTCTTTATACAGAAGAAATAAATTTAATATTCTTAAATGGATATTTAATTAATATTTAAATTTTACAAACTTGAGCATCAATATTTTTTCCTGAATCTAAAATTTAATTTTATTTCATATGGGAGCGACATTTATAACATTTTTATCTAATTTGTTTGTATATATCAATTTGTTTTATATCTTTTAATTCGCAGATATTCAAATTCGTTTTGTGATAATAACTTAGAAATCATGATATTTTCCATCATCTTGAAATCAAATTAATCTAATTTAGTAAATGATTTTTTTAATATTCATTTTCCCTTATTCAGGACAACAAATTTAACAATTAATTACTGAATTAAGGAGCTAACTGAGTTTCTATTTCATGCTATCATCACTAAATTAATTGCATCTAAAAATGAAAAAAACATGTTTTTTACGTTTTCAAATTTAGAAATTATTTTAAACTTTTGGTATAATGTTTTTATTAAAAAAATTTAAATTTTTCTATTCAAGAATATATTTTACATGAAAGATTCCTAGAAATTTATTAGTGACTTTAAATGTTTAAATCTTTTACAGAACTATTTGTAATGTTCAATCTGTATTTGATTGTGAAAAAAAATTTTAATTGTAATAAAATATGTCAAAAAAGCAACATATATGTATAAGATTTAATGTTTGCAGTTTTAGCTAAAAAATCTTATTAAAATGTAAATATTACAGTTTAATTAATGCCTGTGTAATGAATACTATATTAAATTGGATGTTTGCTTAAACACATAGAGATTTGAAAAAAAAAAACATTTTTAAAAAATCAAAAAAATTATATGATTAAATATTTAAAATCTTATTCAACGTAAATAAATGTTGATGTCTGAATAAATACACACTTAAGGATTTAATACGTCACACACACACATTTATCATATTTAATATATTAATATATTTTAATATCTTCATATATATTATTTATTATAACACGTATTCAATTATATTTCAACAAATTTAAATAAGATTGAAATTATCACAACAATTATTGATTTATGAGATTACCATTGAATTTCATTGTACATTACGCTCATTAGACGGTTGCGGAAGATTCAATGTATCTAACAATAATGCAACTATTATGTGTTAATAGAAATTTAACGTTGATAGATTGGATAGTCTTCACAACATGGCATTAAGCGAAATACTGGCTGGTTTCCATCAACTTGGAACAATAAATGGAAGATCGTCTCATTGTGCATGTTGGCATTGTGAAGCTCTATAGATCAATGTAACCACAAATGCTTTGTGTTTCGATTAAATAGAATGATATTTCCGTAAATGAGGAAAGACAATTTTAAATGTATATAGTGCTTCAGCATACAATATATAATGAATGGAAATTAAAGTAATAGAATTTTAAGGTCTATATGAATCATTTTACATAGTTCTTTACAGATTAATTCATAAATTTAATTTATATTTCTATTAGTTTTGCAACAAATAGGAATATTAATTGAATTTAGGAATTTTAAAACACAGTTTATAAGTTTGTGTCCCAAATCTGTATAATAAATTACATTTGTAAAATTAAAGTAGAATTTGAAATCAATAAAGAAGAGTAATGCAAATCCTTTAAAATAGAAATCAAGTATTCAAAACAATGTTTTCCTGTAAAAAAACCATTAAAAATGTTTTTATTGCGACTTCAGAATTAATATAATTTATTAAAAATACCTTTATTGAATGATTTCAAAACAGTTCATGAGAATCAAAAACGCGGAAATATAAAGTAAAAATAAGGTAACTAATTATGTTTTGTCATAACAAGGATATAAGCGATTCAAATTTTTGGATAAGTTTAGCAACAGGTTTCTGAAAAATGTAAGCAAAACAATGACCAAAAATGAATATTGTCATCTAAGATCAAAATAATTTATATGAATTTTGCTTATGATAAATAATAAAAGACAATTCAACTGGGTTTAATGGTTATTTGCAATATAAGTGTGCAATATAAGTTAAGTGTTAAGTTCGCTGAGTGAAAATTGAAAAAATGTTTCTAATGAGCATTTAATTATATCATATAAACATATATTTTCAATATATATTACGTTAATTTTTCAATAACTTATCTCACCAAATTTTAAATGTTAAGACAGAACTGAATGCAAAATAAACGTAAATGGTATAATAAGAGCAAATAAATAAATATTAAATCTTTAATTAGGAATGAACTTTGAAAGCGTAAATATGTTGAATATGCAAGAATAATATTGTGCACATGTATGCATGAATGCACATGTACATAAATTATTAATTTGATAATATTTATCAATAAATTTTGGTAAAAAATGTTTTGCGCATTTTCTTACTTACAAATGAAATACTAATTGAATGGATTATGATATAAAAAATTTAAAAATAATTTTTTTTTCTCATAATTTTATAAATATTGACAGATACAAGCTTTTATTAAGAGATTAAGAAAATTTACCATACCTACACAAGATTTATATTTTTTTAATTTATTTTTTTGTAAAATGGGATAAGTTATTCCTATATACATATTCTCCCATTTTATTAAATAATCTAAATATTTACCTGATACATATATGTAAAACTTATCCGTTAAGATCCACATCTTTCCAAAGCAAGTATCACTTTTAATATTTGACATATAGCAAGCATTTCATATACTTGAATTCATTATAAAATGAAAGTAAATGTTTAGATACGTGTTGCAGCTTTAGCCAATAAATTTTCTGAAAAAGTTTACTCTTATCTATATTTTCCAGGTTGATACTTTACATATAATCTTATATATATATATATATATATATATATATATATATATATATATATATATATATATATATATATATATATATATATATATATATATATATATACATATATCTTATATATCAATCAATCAATTTTATTGATTGATTGATTTTCTTTTGCTGAAGACAATTTTATTCTAAAAATTACGTTACATGAAATAATTAAAAATTCAAATTTCACTAATAAAACTTTATTTTATCTTTATAAGAAATATATTTTGCTATTATATATTTCACAAATGCAAACTTAATTTTTTTGCTATTTCTTCAATAAACAAGTCTTAAAAGATATTTATGTATGCACATTGACAATTTCATTCATATTATTTTCTTATTTTAGTCGTACTCTTATTTGGATTAAAAAAATGGAAAGCTTTAACTATTTTCTAACAGGCAATAATAATATACTATTTTAACTTGAACTCAAATCAATGGTTTTGGTACGTAAAACGTGAATCCAAAATATTGTAGGAAGATTATTAACTGAATCAGTAAATCAACTTTATAAATAATAAATTATTTCATGAATAAATAAAAGTGCAAGCGTTATCACAAACTTAAAATGGAATTTTAAATGAAATATGAAGCAAAGATGTTGGACATGAAGCATTTCTCTGTTTACATTATTAATCTTTATTGATATTTATTAATTTTGTCACGGAAACCAATCTTAAATACTAATAATTACAGAATTCATCGGTAGATGTATTCCTTTAATTACATTTCTGCATAGATTCTTGAACTAATAAAAATAAGTTTGCTATATGAGATAGGAAACTTTTCAGCTACCAAAAAGAGTTAATAATTTTTTAATTAAATCAAATTATTAAACTGTTATTTATAAGCACAAGCACCCAGATCAGACTTTACGTCTTTCAAAACAATAATAAAAGTTTCATTTAGTTCATAGGCACATTTTTTAAGTACAGTAATGTAAATTTTTGAAAAGCATAATAACTATTAAAATTACAATGTTGTCAGAGATTTGTTTCTCAATGATCAATGATTATGTTTTGAATAAATTTAAATGTCGTAAAAAGCTACAGTTTGACATTCACTATAAAATTCAGCTTTTAGGGAACGAAAGTTAAACATCAGTAGTAATTTTGCCTATAGACAACTTTTGGAAAATTTAAATTTATTGAGTTTTTTCCTATGTTTTTAAATTTATAAATTCACTTAAAACTAACTATCCATCGATGATTTATGTTTATATTTTTGATGTCGTTTTACTAACACAAGTAGAATTTCATTACTTTCTATTCGTTGAAAATCCTAAAATTTTGGGATAAATGGCATAAGCTGCTTGTTTACAACTTCATTTCAACTTAATGTTATTTTACGCATGATATTTTGAAATGCAGGAAACCCGTAGAAATTTGACCCACATCAAGTATATTGGATGAATAAAACATCGATGCAAGCAGCATTTATTTTAATGAGTTGCAAAAGTTATGTGAGTTATAACGTTATTGTAATAGAATACTTATCCTTTACAATTGACAAATTCTAATCTTTCATAAATGACACCTTCTTATAAAATATTTTCTTTTGCCTGTAGAAAACAGTAAAGGAGCGTGCTGGATCTACCAAAGTTTTTCAAACGTACATCATTCCAATTAGCTAATAATGAAAATTTCCAGAGGGGATTGCTTTCATTATCATTCGACTAAATATTGTAATAAAAAAAAACGTATTTGCTATGTGTTTGGTAATTGATTTACAGAAAATATTTCCTGATTAAAAGGAGCATACTTTTACAATGGTAATAATGCAAAAAAAAAAAAAAAGAAAGTAAACAAAGACAACAAAGAAAAATTTGTATAATGTATTGCAAGTTATAAGCAATGAAGAGACTAAATTAAAGATTGCTCAATTGATCGACAGTTTATACATAATTGATTTACATCGAATCCGCTAAGTCCTCAGATCGTGACTAGGTCATATTTAAATACAATTCCATGACTGTCTTTAGTAAGTTGATTACGCAGAATTGAGAAAATCTATGACAAATACAAAAAGGAAGATGTTGGACAGACAAAATAGAGATCTTATGTGGTTGTTGACTGCACTGGAGAATAATATTGATGGAATATAAGGAGGTACCAGTAAGCTTTCTTTAAACGTGAACATAATGAGGTTTAACCTCGATAAAATTGTTAATAATATGAAACTAATGAACAAGAGGTAGAAATGAAATCATTAAGATATGAAATAATGGTAAAATAACTGTTACAAATTTTAGGTAAAAGAATGTGAGTCCACTGAACTTGTTCTGCTGTGTTCCAATACTTTTGATATTGATTTAGTGCGTATTGTTGAAAGCGACATTTAAGGTAAGATTTTGGCCCTAAAATGTAAATAAGTTAGATTCTATTGTCCATTGCCGCTTCTTTTGTAACAGAGTCTAGAGTTCACATTCGAATTGATTTCGCCATTAATTAGTTGGAGCTAAAAAACGTGACACCTTTCCAATAAGAGCGTGATAAACATGTGATGAAATTCTGTATTTAAAAGTCGCATTGACGAACCATCCCACTGGGATCAAAACAGATTAATCATTATGTTGTTAAAAATCTATTTATTAGCCCTAATTAGGCATTTACTTTGAAACAGGATTGTTTTCTTCATATTTCTTGAGCATATTATTGATGTTTATTCCTAGAACTAAGCGAACAATTTTGAATTCATATAAAACTCCAATATCAAGCTTGCTAATGTATATCAATTCATTCATGTGAATGAAAATGTGGATCTTTAATTTATAATTATAATATTTCAATACATGTAATAATTTCCAGTTTACACTTATAATTGTAAATTTTCACTCCAAAAGTGTCACTTTTTCTCTTAAGTGAATAATTTCATCAAAAAATAAAGCATATTGATTTTCAATTATTAAAACATAACAATAAGTATTTTTTTTAAATTTTCCGGGATAATAAATCCAAAACAAACATAAATATAAGAAAATACTGCTTTTAATTAGTAGAAAATTTAATTATTAAAAAAAAAACAATTATATTTAATATTTTTTATATTTAAAAAATATAAAAATTTAATATTTTATATTAAAATACAAAATTATTTTAAAATGAGCTTGTATGTATCAGTTGTATTATTATATTTCTTCTTGTGACTGATTTTAATATACGAGAGAATATGATATTCTTAAAAGAATTAAGTTAATGTTTACAATAATTTTAAAAATTTACATTTGACACTAAATATCAAACAATTATTTCAAACAACAATAAATCTATCTATTATTTACTGAGTATCAAGATTATACATTTCTAGTATAAAGCTCCATAATAATATTTTAAAAATTGATTTCCTTGTTTTTATATTTTTTGAAAATATTTCTTCATAACATTTCGAATGATTTTTATTCCTAAATCTGATCAATTTTTAAAATGAATAGAAACCTTGAGATTAATTTCTTTAGACTTGGAAATCAAATAAAATTATAAACTTCACTTAGTTAAAAAGCCTTGCAATAATCCAATCTTGAAACTGCTATGTATTTTAAAAAACTTTTTTATAACCGTGGGAAGAGCAAGAATTACGCATTTAAAATTGTAAATATAAATATTATTTACTATTTAATACACATAAAATCAAATACAAAAAATCTTTAAAATGAATTTTAGTTAGAAATGCATCCTGAGAACACATGAATCTTTTATTTTTCAGCAATACAATATTTTTTCAATATTACATTGACGCGAATTGATATTTATGTTTTCTCAAATATAATACTTTGCCATTGAATAAAATGCTATATTTTCGTCTTAAAGTTTGGAAAAGTTTCCACTTATTTCACATCGTTTTAAAAGCAGCATCAAGGAAATTGAAATGAATGTTGTTGTTATTGTTCTCGTGTGCCAGCTAGGCTGGCAAATTGGGGTGCGCTGCTCCACTTTTCCAACTGAACCGTATTTAGTGTGGAGTCCGACTTCTTCAGTACACACACATGCCATAGGGACCCATTTATAGGGTAGGACACCATTCACACCTCATTCACACAAGGAAACGACAAAGACAGGATAAAGGAAAAGTAAAATACATCCATGCTTGAACCGGGATTCAAACCCAATACCTCCGTATCCGTGGGCACGCTGACCACTAGACAAGTTGGTAAGTTTAGATGAATAAACCTGCAAATGGATCTTTATTTAGTTGAAAATATTTTGACAAAATGAAAATTAAATTAAATACGAGAAACTAAGTAAAATTTAACTTTTCCAATGTTTAAATTTCTGTTTGTTACTTATACATACATTCATTTCATATGTCCACACTCTTAACCATTTTAAATTTAATTTCATATTTATAAGTTTAATTTATTCATATTACTCATATCGTACAGATTTTAATTTTTCATATCTTATAAATTTTCTTATTTTAACAAAACACCTGTAAATTTATTTCATATTATGCATTTAAATGTACAATTTGTGAGAATGTTTCAAAATATTAATATTAAATTTAATATTTCAGTTGAAATTTAATAACTTAATTTCAGTTTTAAAGTAATCCTATTTGTTATACAAATATTTCAGTTAATTGCATTTGATAATAAAATAATTCTATTGAAATAAATATTTATGATAAGACTAAAAGATTAGAATCAATTCAATGTTTTCTTTTTCAAATTTATAATTATCAAGTTTTGAAAATATTTCGATTATTGAAGACCATTAAAAATCCAGCAGTTCATATTATAACATATTATTAATTCAGGGCCTATTTGAATATATTTAGTTTTATTTATGATAACAATTATTAAACGATGATTGATTTTAATAAAAGCATTTTTAATCTAAGATTTATTTTCAATTTTTTTTTATGATTAAGTTTTTAATGGTGAAAAATTATCAATGAAATGTAATTATTATTTAGAATAAATATTTAAATTATTTAGTTTTATAGTTAAATGGATTATATTAGTTTTATAAATATAATGCTATACAATAATGAGGTATAGCAACCTTAATGAGTTTATGTTAACAATTACATACAAATGAGTTGTGTACTATAAGAATTATTAAAATTCATAGCTTTGAGCAAGCCTGGAAGATGCTGTCAATCTGATGAAATTTACTTAACGAATGGGAAAAAATATATCAGTTGATGTAATTATCAGTTCAAGAAAATAAGGAAAGTTTTCGGAGTATCTTAGTAGTTGTTAAAAGAAAATTGTGAAAAACCATTGTTATAAGTGTCTTAGATAGTAGGCAAATCAATAAAAACAAAATAATATGTCTCTTCATGCTAGTAATAATACCAACATTAACTTTTTTACTTTAACTACGCCAAGAGTTTTCAGTAAATACATTGATATTAATTAATCCTTCCCAGCATGACTCACCTATCATGAACAAAAATATTCAGATAACTGTGATAATCAATAGCTTGCTCACATTACAACAGTAGATATGCTTGGGTTGATCATTACAACAGTAGATATGCTTGGGTTATCAGAGGTTGTAATCGGTGGTGTCAACCGCAGACAACAGTCAACTCCGGTATAACTCGGTATCAATAGACATCCCCGGTATGACTCGACATCATTAGAGAACGGTATAACTCGGTCAGACTCAGTATCAACAGACAACCTTGGTATAAATAATCATCAATTGCTTTAAATTGGTAAGCAGCAAAAAGCAATCTGTCAAACGAAACAAGTTCCTCTTTTCTCAGAGGTACCCAGTCATCATCCTTTGATAATTTTTCTGATGACTGCATGAAGCATGGGTCAAAAATAACAACAAAAATGAGAGCATCGTCAACGTTTCAATGAACCGTAAAAACAGTTGGTTCGATGTGAAAAATCAAAATTCATATAGCAATGTAGCAATTTTTTTTCCTGAAAATAAACTAAAATGTCCTACAAAACCAAAATATTTAAAACTTTAAAATGATTCAAATAAATATGTTAATAAAAAAATTGTTATAGCTTTTAAAGTAATTAAATTTCTGAAAACAAACCACTATGACTGATAACTGTTCTAATAAATTTAGCGTACTCAAATACCTCGAAATAAAAAGATAACAGGGCAGGAAAAAATTTTCAAAAAGTAACGGAAAACTTATGAACATTCTCAATGAAACACTTTTTACTTTTGTTATTGTATTAAAAAATTACAAATCAAAAAAACAGTTAAGTTAATAAGCTTCCTTCTAATAAACTTCGTTTTACTAAGAAAAGTTTACGGAGGCAAACGATTGTAAGTGTACAAATTTTAAAAAACGCAGTGATTTCAGTAAGGAACATTGGTATGCAAAACTAATTTCTAAGCCTAGTTTTTGAAAAAGTGCTCTGAGAATGACCGAAGTTTTAACTTTTGTGTAATAACCTTGCAAAATACAATCAGATCATGTTATGTGAGGTGGTAAGCTAACTTTATATAAATGCTAATATGTTTGGAATGAATAGCGCTAATTTTTCAAAAAGACTGTCCTTCTTCACTTTATTAAAAATAAATACAAATATAAATTAAAAAATATTGTAGAATCAGATGAATAAAAATTATTCGAATTCTCTTAAAACAATAGATGAAAAGCTGTGTTTTATTCTGATATCCTTACCAAATTCGTAGAAATTGTATGAAAAACACACTTTTTTCGAAAAATAATTGACTTTTCAAATCTGCAAATAATATGATTATTATTTGTTCTGACCATAATGGAGTCTGATCAGCATTTATTATGTTTTCTCTAAAACTTACACTGGCTTATTAATGTCGTATATATATATATATATACATACCTACATATATATATATATATATATATATATATATATATATATATATATATATATATATATATATATATATATATATATATATATATATATATATATATATATATATATATATATATATATATATATATATATATATATATATATATATATATATATATATATATATTATATAGTGTAAAACGACATAACCAAACCCTGAGAAGAAAAAGATATGTACATTTTTATTGCGCTTTAAATGTAAGAGTTTCCGCTTTTCCTTTCAAACTAAGCTGCAACAATAAAAAGGAAAGATGTAATAAAATTGGCACAATGAGACAATCATAATGAAAGAATAAATTCTACCTTTCGGAATAGATGGATTATATTGAGAAAATTGCAAGAAAAGTTTATGTTTTATGATATGTTTTATTTGTAAATCTTACCAGTCAGGATTGAGGGGGAGAGATTTCTGACCTATCCCATAGAAGTGTAGGAGGTAGTATGGAAATTTGGAAAACCAATGGAATGAAGAGGAGGAAATAAGACGAGAATTAAAAACTGCATCTAAAAATGGAGAAGACAGAGAAGTCCTTCAGACACGTTGAAGCCCCAGAGAAGCGCGACATAGAAAAGGAGTCCACAATTGAGGAGTGGGTCACCATTGATCATAATAAGAAGCTAAAAAGATGTTAGTTGTAAATGAAGTATAACTGTCCTGTCCCGTAGGAGCCCTGCCTCGACTTTCCTAAAAGGAGCTGCATATTTCCGGTAAATAGATGCGTATAAGAAAAGACGATAAAGTTTGAGGAGCAATAGCATAGAAAAGGGAGAAAGTGCGTGAGCAATGAGCAAGTCAAATGAGATACCGAGGCGGTAATGTCATTAAAGATAAGAGTTACTACACTGCTACTTCTAAAAGGGGTGAGTATGATCTCTCGTTCTTTGTCCGTCTGGTCAGACTCAGTTATGATATATTAATGTGTAATTGTCATAAAACAAATAATAATATTATAATTTCAATTATTTAATCGAGAATGTTTTAATGATAAATGTAAATTCCTCTTGTAATCAAGTCTGGTCAGACTCAGTTATGATATATTAATGTGTAATTGTCATAAAACAAATAATAATATTATAATTTCAATTATTTAATCGAGAATGTTTTAATGATAAATGTAAATTCCTCTTGTAATCAAGTTACTAAAATAAATTATTTAAGTTTTATTGCATTTTTTAAAATTTATCTTTGTCATTTAATTATTTAAAAAACGAATCAGTATTTCCTCGGAATTTTTCTCAAATTATCCAGTTCACCACAACAGTTAGTATTCCACTTTAGTTTTGAAAACTTAGAGTAATTACACATAAAAAAGGTATGGAATAGAAGAATATACAATATTTCACTGTTATAATATCCATCTACACATTGCAATATGTGATGAAATAACTTAGCAATGAAACAATAAAATTTTACAATTAAATTGGGAACAACATTGAAGCGCAGACTCTATGAATAAGCAAAAGTTTACCAAGACTCTGAGGGTGCTTAAATAGTGTTAAACAGAAAATATGTTCTTACGTGTTTTGAAAAATACATTGAATAGTGATATCTATAAATATCATCTAGGTAAAAAAATTTTGGAAAATAAAAATCTTAGTTTTTAAAGAATGCTCTTTATAATTCAGGACATATCATAAAAATATGAAACTTAAAATTTTAATTATTTTGATTAATTGCTAAATTTGAAATTTAAAAATTTATATTAATAGGTAAATTAATAAAATTGTTTTAAATAAATTTATTACATATTGGAAATATGCAGTTAGCGCCAGCTTGAAAAAATGATCAAACAATACATTTGGACTGCGGGGAAAATTATATCCATTTTTTTTTGCTGTTTAAAAAGAAAATTTAATTTTACTTACACAATTGATATTGAAAAATATAGTCAAGATTATATATATATTGTGTGCAACAAAATTTTATGAATATGAAAAAAAGTATTTTTTTCACTATTCTTTTAAGAACAAATTGAAAATGAAAACTGTGAACAAAATTTCAAAATATATCCACTTAATTCTTGGTAATAACGAAGTTCATGTTTCGAAATTACAATAATTAATGGTGTTTATAAATGTTAGCCAAAATTTTTTTAATGATTGCTTTCATTTTATTGTTCATAATATTTTTGAAGAAGAAAGTAAGACTTTTTATGTATTATATTTTATAAATAAGCAATTTCATTTATATTCAAAAAGAAAAACTTATGAACAGCTATAAAATAGTTAATTCAACAGTGCATTTAAGGAATTTAATTCTGCATATTCATCAATTTCATTTCTGAGATTGATTCATACTCCTTCCATATTTACTTGTGTTAAAATTATAAAGATAGCTATACAGTATAATACATATAGATTCCTTAAGGCCAAATTACTAAAAAGAATTGGGCTTAGATGTTATTCAGTGATAATTTACTTTACTCTAGATATTGAAAAATTGTTTTCAAAATGTTCACACTAATAAATCAAATTATTTTTTGAAATTTTTTTTTCTTATTCTATCATCTCTATATCAATTTACTCATTTCAACTTTTTGCATTAATTGAACTCAATAGCATAGATTAAATATAATAAAATTTAATTTTTACCAGAATTTCTTTTTAATAGAGCATATTACCTGATAATTCAAAAATATTAAAAATACATTCATTTCACAATATAAGTATTTTCATTGATGAATTTACAATAAAATCACATTATAATAGGAGTTGGAGAATAAGACATCATTTTCTTCGAAACAAAATACATACAAATAGGTATAGAGAATATCGAAACAGTGAAAAATATTTAAATTATTCTTATAAGATTTATGACAACACACGCGCACACACACACGCACACACACACACACGCACGCACACACGCACGCACACACACACACATATATATATATATAAACACGTTTTTTATCTAAAATATTTAGATTTGTTTTACTTTTTTGTACATTTTTGTGTTTTTAAGTCAAATAAAACATTTACTAATCTTAAACAAAGCAAAAAGCAATTTTATAATTAATCTTGCTTTCAAAAATATTGTGGCATTAAAGAATTAATCAAAATGACTTTCATAAATACGGGAAAAATGATTTTCATTATATAAATAAGCTTTTTATTGCTATAAAAAATAAATTGAATAAATAAAATTTTAGAAATAGAGTTAAATTATGAATTACAAAAAATATTTTTATACAAATTAGAATATACATTTGCATTATAAGTTTTCAGGTCCAGGAAGATAGTTTTTATATTTAAGATTTTTTGCATTGCGATGATTTTTTTTAACGAAATTTCAACAATCATAAAATTACCTCTTTCAATACTTTTTCATAAAAACTAAATTAGAATGAATACAATGTATTCAAATATAGTCATTTGGTAAGTTTTTTTCAGTTAGTTCTTACAAAATAAGGCATATCAATGTATAGCAAATATTTTTTTTTCTTTTATAGTTATAGTATTATTTGTAAACCCTTTCATTTTTTTCAAAAAAACTTTCAAATATAAAATAAGAAGTTTAAATATCAATTGTGTTGATATTAAAAGATGAGTTTGAAAACATTAACAGATATTTTAATAATTTTTTATACTATTTGCAAAAAAAAAGAAATTATTTAATTGTCAGCTCATGCTAAGTAACCTGAAGACAAATTTTTACTGATGCAAGTGCACATATATTACAAATAAAAAATATGTGTCAATATAATTAATATAATTTAAGGCAAAGTAAGTCAGAAGCTGAAAAGTTCTGAGATAAAGTGAACAGAAGTGAATTAATATTCTTTCTCTGTCTTACATTTTTTTTATATATCAAAATTCATTAAATATTCTTTAAAACTTATTAAAGTGTTATTAAAACTTATTCTTATAGTAGCAATCTTTATATCTTTTGTCAGTTTTAGAAACAGATATTGCCATTAAGAATTTTTGTTTTCTTATTTTTAATCATATGTAAATCCATATTTATCCTAATTTTTAACCTTATCAAAATTTAAAATTACTTTAAAATATTATCAAAACGTAGTATTATGTAGATAATTCAGAAGTGATAAGCAAAGCTTTCTTGCTGATAAATCACAGTAAAAATTGTTAAGAGTCTAATTTTATATCTATAAAATCTACTTAATTTTAGACAATGGATAAACACATAAAAGCACTGAGTGTTCTTTCCACTTTTAAGCACTTCTTATTATATTATGAGGAATAATAAAACTCTAATTTAATTCAATTCTAATTTAGCTCGATTAATTCTTCAAAAATATTTAGACACACACACATATAAATATATATATATATATATATATATATATATATATATATATATATATATATATATATATATATATATATATATATATATATATATATATATATATATATATATATATATATATATATATATATATATATATATATATATATATATATATATACTTACCATTCTTCTTTTTTATTCAACAACCATATTACATATTCTGAAGTAATAGTATTTACATATGTCATGAAAATATTTCAATTACACTTTTAGAGAAATAATATAAAATTGTTTACTATGCTTTGCAATGCATTATGTATCTTGAAATATATATTTAAGCATCCAGAAAAGTATTTACTTGAAGAATGGACTATAAATCAGGTTTCATTGTTAAAAAAAAGCATTTTTTGATATTTTACGCTTTAGAGACTTCACTTAGTTCTTCTGTGTAATTACTGATTAAAGGATATTTTATTATAATAAAAGGAATATTTCTGTTCTTGCTACTTACCTTACGAGATACAATGTAATTTATTTTCTAGGAATTTATTCCAGCAACTCATTTTGAGGCCTACAGCTTAAAGTGGATTCTAAATCACTAGAAATATCCGTATCTGCAATATAAATGTAAGATATTAATTGTAGCGCTGAGGGCTGTAAAATTCACTGTAAGTTAATCATTTTAATTTATTCAAAGTGATTGAAAATTGTATTTTTGTATATCTTAAGAGACACACATTAAAATTTCAATTTATAAGTTAATGAGTTTAAAGCTCTGATTATATATATATATTCGTAAGTAATTATTTCAAGTGAAACTAAATTGAAAACATCATGAAATATTTGCTGAGTCATTTAATTAACTAATGAGCTACCATTTTCTCTGTCATGGCTAATATTAAAGAGCTTGTTTACGTTGTGTCCAAGATTTAAGTAAAGTTTATACAGTGGAAAACATTTATGCTGTTTAACATTTTCCAACCTTAATTTTAAAAAACGTCAAAAGTAATGGATGTCAAGCATTAATATTTATAAAAATAAATATAATTAATTAATTATGTCTGTTTATAAAAAATAGAATAATGCATGTTTAAAGTATTTGCTTGTGCGCTTTTATTTCAATTGCCCTTTGTCATGATAATAGATTGTCAAAATACTTTTGTTTCAATAATCTTTCTGAAATTTATCTGCTGAAATTTTCATATTTGCTTTATAATTTCCCCTTATCTTTTTTTTTTAAATTCTATACGAAAAACATCTTTAAAATATAGTTGTTTGAAATGATAAGTTGAATAACAACTTGTTATTTCTTCACAGATTTGAGTCTTTTCTTGGTTCTGTTCATAAACTTTTAGATCAGTTATCAAACAGTGTTAAAATAAGATTAATTTTTAGGATACTACAAAGTAATATACTCTTAAGAACCATTTTTTTGCAATTCAAATAGTGTTTATAAACATTTTTATAATATGATTATCTTTAATTATTTTTGTGTATGAAATGAAAATTCTTAACAATTCTTAGAATTTTAATTTTAGTGTCATTTTTATTTATATTCCTGAATTAATTTTATTCAGAATTTCTTTCCAAAAATTAGATGATATTTATACTTTATCATTCATATTTTTGTGGTTGAGAAATCTAAAAGCCTTTAATTTATCCAGCTTAGTTATAGAAAAATCATTTTATTTTCTAAACATTATCATCTGGATATAAATAAACAAAAGAAGCTTGCATAATTTTCGTTGATCTTTGAAATATGTGCCCAATATTCCATAAAAGTCTATCACATTGTTTTGCAGTATCCAAGCAAATATAATTATGAACTCAGACAAAGAATGTAATGAATTCAAACTAAACTACAAGTTTTCTCGTTTGGAATAGAAAACATATTTCACCAAAAAATATCACAATTTTTTTAAAAGAAGTAGTCACTTTATCAAGAGTGAAAATTTATTTCTTGAATTCACAAAATTTCTAATATTAAGGTTAGTAAAATATATTGGCTAAATGATGATCAAGCTCATACGTTTTAAGCTAGATTTGTTTTGTTATTACATAAATTATTCGATTCGAAATCGATTACGTCTGGTTCAAAAATTGTATTAATAATTCAAAACATTCAAAACTTGATGCAGATTTTAAACTTAAAATTTTAAAATCAGATGCTTGATCAAAAAATTTCTTTGTCATGGAAAAAAATTATTGAGAGTTATCCCTTTTCTTTCATTTTAAAGCTATGTATTATATTCAAATTTACAATAATCATGTAAAATGCTTTCTCGTGTTTGTAAGTTAGATGCAGAAATGCTATCAGCTGTAAGCATTATCATATTCTTTGATTCCGCATTTTTTTTAAAACTCATTTAGACCTATAAAATTGGCCCTCTTAAACTACTTAGTGTCAGGATGAAGAGGACGAAGTATTATTTTAATAAAAAAGATAAATTCTCACTTATTTTCAAACTTGAATTTATTTTATTTACTTCTTCCAAACAAATTTCTTCAATAACTAGATTATTATTATAATTATTTTCTTTCTTCGAGATCTAGATTATACATATTATGAAGTTAACAGAAGTGGAATTTTCAATATAGTTATTTTAAATGTTTCCTCCACATATTGTTGATGATATGTAATTAATTGCAGAATACAAGCATATGGATTTTCTTTGAATTTTGCATTTTAAGAGTATTTTTAACTTAAAGGAAAATTCTTGAGATATTATGCTTAAATTATTTCATTACATTTATTTAACAACAGATCATTTCATCCAAGATTAAATTTTCACCCTCTCTTAAAATAGTTTATGATATTTTACTTAGAATATTTTCACGAAATCTAATGTTCTGATATTTTTTTAATTTATAAAAAAATTACGTTGTCATCTTTTTTTTAAACTAAATGATTTCTAACAATATGCTTAATGAAAATTTATTGAGAATATTATTCACATTTGTAAGCAGTAACTGTCAGACACAGCTTTGTAAACATCTTTGAAAATGTAATTTTTTTCCATATTTCAGTAGGAATGTTAAAATTCTATTCAATACATCATAATCAGTCAAACGTTTGACTTCTTGACCACAATAACTTTTTTTATGCTCAAATGCTCTTTGAAATAATGCATAATTCAAATAACCTTTTTTTAACTTTAAATCACAAATAATCTTCTGTCTACTTATTTAAATAACTTTTTTTACATGAAGTATTTTCAAAATCTATGTTTCAAATATAATTTAATTTTAAATGTCACTAAACTAATTTATGATTTTGCAATTAAATTAATAATAGAATTTTTCATCTAATCTATCACTTACTTAAAACTTTTTGTATAAAAGCATGGAATTTCAATTGAAAAATTTCCTGAAAAATAATATTCGCCACAGTAGTTTGTACTTATTTAACAGAATCTGTTTTCACGTTTGGGAAATTTAGCATAAATGAAAACAAAATCATTCACCGTAATGTTAGGAACAAAAGCAGCACTTAGGAGTGTATCACATTGTTGAAGAAAATGTTTGATTTTGACGAAAACATTCACTTTCATTTCTACATTTATTTGTAATTCAACATGACAATTACATAATATTTTAAAAAATTTAAAAATGTATAATATTCCCTGAATAAAATCTTGCAGCAGTGCATGTTATCCTCAGTTGTTTTTTCGGTAATGTGGCAAATATTTAAATATAAATAAAACAATTATATATATTTTGCTGAAATATTTTTGCTCAGATACAGTTGTTTTTACCTAGTTTCTAAAAGAGTATGGATACTTTTAAAATATCGTTAATTTTAGTTAATTTTCCAGATCAATTTAATTATTACTGTCAAAACTTTTTTGATTCATCACTCCAATTTAAAACATATTTGTTAATAAAAAAGATAAGGAAAATGTTAAAATAAATTTTGAAACTCATCAAATTTGTTTTAACGAGAAAAAATGAATATTCACTTTTATAATCAAAAACTTTTTTTAAAATTTTAATAAATCGTGCAAATTATTACTAATAATACTATCATATATATTCTTCAAATAAAAAACTCTCTACAAACTTCTTGGAAAACTATGAATGATAAATGAATGATGAATTTCTCGAGCTAATAGATAGCATTAAAATATTCACATATATTATACTTAATTTTAAGAAAAAAATGATTTTGAACATTTAGTTGTTTGTATACTTAAACATTGTTTTATATTTTTGAATGAAATTATGAATTTTAAAAAATGTCTTCCTTAATTTGCACTTAAAAAATTATGAATATTAACAAAAATGTGTTCAAATAAAGCATATATTTGGAGCCTCATTTTGATGAATGTAATTAAGAGAAATCACTCTTACCTTTCATTAGTTATACTGTCTTCAAGAAAGAGTGTTTGGAAATTAAAATTTTGATTATTTTACTACAAATAATATTCTAGTATTCACGCTGATATATATTCTTGAAATTATAAGATATCTCACACAATTCTTATTGAATAGCCATGGCAGGTATAAAACCTAAAATTTCCAATCCAACTAGTACAATTCAACATCTAGGCACTGTTCTGAATCAAAAAACTTATATTTTTATCTTTGTATTTAATTTCAAAATTTTAGAAATACTATCAAATTCGTCATTTAAATACTGAATCCATTTTTTTTCCTTTACTTTGAAAATATTTTATGCACATAAGTAAGTTAAGATTTCAAATGTCGGTTTGCCTTAAAAATTGAAATAGCTGGCCTAAAGTAAACATTTCGATAAATTTCAATCAACCAAACTTTCAGTAAAATTATTTTTTAGCTTCATTTGTTTTCCCTTACTTACATTATTCAATATTTTCTGTGAAAACATGTATGCTAATATATAGGTGACATTAATTATTTTTTCTAAAATATCATGTACTAGTATTGCATGCCAGTAAATGGTTTTAAACTTATTTCATTCTTATTATTTGTGTCAGTTTTCCAAAATTTGAAGTAAACTGTGTTATCATAATTCCTTCCAATAAAAGAAAAAAGAATTTGCAAAATATAAATAATAAGTTTAATTAAGTTATGGTAAAAAAAATCTCTATCAACAGTTGCAAAATCATCTATAATAAATTATAATCTCAATCAAATCAAATTGTTAGCATTATCTTAAATAGGTATTAGACACAAATAAAATTTATCTCATCTTTATACGATTAAAGAAATTGAGAAACATTTTTATATTCTTCAAAAATATTTGTCCATGTATGTTTAATAAAATAATTACTTTTAATAAACATTTAGTTTAAGAAATCTTGTGTATTCACATTAAGAAAATAAAATTTGATTTTTGTTGCATTATTAGCAATTATTTAAAAGACAATTTAGTAAATCGATTTTATAAAAATAACTTTCTCTCTAAAACACCAATTCTTTTCAATAAAATTTAATTTGAATTATTGTATGTTTAAAATGACATATTAATAAAGTATATTTAATGGATGTGTAGATAATTGAATCCATATTGTAAGAATTTTTCACATTTTGAACAAATGCCTTACTAGCTTTATTCTATAAATTCCATTTACCGATTTTTCTTTATAAAAACAAATTCTATTTTCACCGGTCTTTAAATTTATTTGAATGTTTTCTAAATTTTTATTCAATAATCAGAATTATTACATTAGAAAGTAATAATAAGTTATATTACTATTTAAGAAAGTAATATTAAGTTATATTACTTTCTTTTATTTTTTAAAAATTATTTTGGTAAAATAAATTACACATCAATGTGAAACATATTTAAATAGCAATATATTTGAATATAAAAAATTAAATGCAAAATATTATTACTTCAAAAAAAATTTTTAAGGACTTCGATACAAATTAATTTTAGATAGTTGTTATATTTTATGTTCTGTAAATGTGTTTAGATATTAGATTTCATTATCAATAAATAAATTAATCTTAAAAAATGATAAAAAATGGAATTTCTTTATGATATTATTACAGAAAATTTTATTTCATTCATAATAATTTAAAGAATTAAGCATTAAGTTACGTTCTTAAATGGGAATTTGATCAAATCAGTAACATTCAAATTAAATTATATGCTCAGCAAATGCATCTGCCAGCATAATAATTATTTATATACTAGTGAGATAACTGCATATTTATCATTTCCCTAACAACATGATTGAACTACAAAAGCTATAAAATTTGAATCTTATATTTTATTCATTTCTTATTATACGTTGTTTTCTTCAAGGATCGAATTAAAAATAAAATTTTTGAAACAATTTAATTTAATTACTTTTTTAACAATAGATATAAAATGTGTGAAATTTTTAAATAGCATTTATTTAGACTTAGAAAAAATTTTATACAATGGTTTTACAATATTTGCAAAAGCATTCATTCAAATATTTTCTAAATATTTCTAAATTATTTTTATTATTTTTAATGGATTTAGTAAATACTTTGCCTCTTAATTCTTGCTTATTTTTAAATTATTAATAATAAATTAATCAGCTCTTATGTAAATTAAAAAATAAAATAAGAAATGTAGGTGTATTCTTACAAAAGAAAATTTGTTAGAATATACTTGTATACTTAAGTAATATATTTTTATAGTAATTTTGGATAAACAAAGTTTCACTTTTATCCTTCTGTTACAATATATAATATTTTAATTTAAAATTGGTTATTAATTTTGTGAAATAAACATGTGTGAATGATTCACGGAATTTATCAAATATATGTATTTCAATATTCACATAATTTAAATAGTTATACTTAATAGTACATAAATTTAATTGAATACTAATGAAATCTTAAATTTTTCTAACAGCATTCTAACCATTATCCAACTCAAATTTATTGCGTGGATCTTACATTAGGCATTACGAGAAATTCTGGCCGGATTCTCCCTAACTGAAGAATAAATTAAAAATGTCATCTTTATGCATTATATAAGAATAAGATATTGTGAAGAATCTAAGGATCACTTTAAATTCCTCACCTCTGCATTGCATTTACAAATGAGGGTCTCACCTCAACAAGAAAATGTTTTTAGTAAATTTACTAATTATAATGTGTTATTCTAATGAATATGGATTCCTAACATAGCAATGAGTTGTTAACATGCAAGGGCGTATTTTCATTTATTAGTTGAAACAACCCAGATAAAATAATGCAAATTTTGCGTTATCAATCAGTTTACAATAAATACTGTGAAGTTTAACATGGTAGACAAAAATCATCTGGTGGCAGTGCTTGTGTTCTCCTCAAATGATGTTCGTGTGCATTCTGTCTCAGTGTAATACAAACCAAAACATTCTAGTAGCTCTTGATCTTCTTCAAGGATGCAGTTCAAATTATAATCCTCTAATGATTATATGTCAATAACATAACATTTCAAAGAATTTCGCATTTCTCGTAGTACCAGAATCATCTAAAATGATAAAATGATCCATATTCATGCATCTATAGATACACACTATTCACATTTATGTTTAAACTCCATTTCCTGGATGGCGTTGTATATTTCAGCTAGAACTCACTTTATGCATATACTTTAAGCAATTGCTTGATTCTCTTGAGCAAACAAATGAATAAACTACGTGCCAATAATTGTGTATGAGTGCTATGAAGCATAATGTTTGGAAAAACTCCTTGCAACTACGATTCATAGCAGTGACCATTTTCATTCTCAGTAAATTTTAAAGTGGTATTTCTGAACTTCCATTAGTATACGAAATATGTTTTGAAAAAGAGCTTTATCTCTGCTTTTAGATTTAACATGCGCACACACACTATTTTTCATATCAAATAATTTAAGTTTTTCTCGCTCAAAAAATAATTAATAAATCCAATGATTTTTAATTTTTCTATTATAAATTGGTATGAAAACAGAACCTTAATACCTATCATCAAATTTAAAATAAAATTAAAATGACATGGTGTAATAAAAATACAATAACAATTATTGAACAAAAATAATAATTATTGAACAAAATTAATATAAATAATTACAATAACAAAACTACAGTAATAATATGCGCATATAATTAGATTGTAAAAAAATTAAACAAATGTTGTTTTGTAAAAGATTGTATATATATATATATATATATATATATATATATATATATATATATATATATATATATATATATATATATATATATATATATATATATATATATATATATATATATATATATATATATATATATATATATATATATATATATATATATATATATATATATATATATATATATATAGATAGATAGATAGGTAGATAAGGTATCGTTACATTCCTAGATATGTAACAAGACAAGAATACACATATAAGATTAGCAAATACATAATATCATTAAAATATCTATAAACAGATATGTTTGAAAAATGAAATAAAAGTTAGTAAGGGATTTAAATGTTAAGCATTTTGTTAATTTTTGCATAGTTTATTTCACTTTAATTGAAAAAAGAGGTATTTTAATTGGATATTGTATTCATTAATAAAAATAGGGATCTGTTAATCAATCTATGTAGAAGTTTCCAAAATAGATATTTTAAAAATTAATCTGCGATTTGCGTCTTTAATGTTTTAAGAATAAGAGAATTCTTTGTGGGATTAAAAATCCAATCATATAATTTAAACTTATTCTAATAAAAGAAAGACATAACTGTTTTTACAAAGAAAGTTATTCCAGCTTTCAACAGATAAGGAAAATTGTTCATGTACACTGAAAAATTGTGGTCATGAAAACGAAATTCAAGTTATCTTATGTCTCAAGAGAAGATGTAATTTTTTATATTATTTTTTTTTATTTCTTATATTTCAAGCTTCCAAATTTTTAATTTCAAAAATCTATTTTTTAAAATCTGTAATATTTGATATCTCTAATCTATTATGAAAGCAAAACTTTTGATTTAATAGTCATACAAAATTATCCGCATTTTTATCTTATATTTAAGAAGGTTGTTATTTTACATTAAGTATATTCTCAAAAATTAACTTTGTGATAGGTGTCATAAAATCTTCACTAGTAAAATGTGGAGCATTTATGCCTCTATGTAAGCAAATAAGCAATTAAATCCTAACTTAATTCAATTATGAATATGCTTGTGTTAAATTTATTTTAAAATAAATATGATATGAATCATTTAATCTAAAATTCATGTTCATTGTCTAAAATGTTCATTTAATCTAAAATTCAATTTATTAGAAAATATGAGACCGATTGTAAAACTCTGTTCCTAGAAGAATTTCTGATAGTTATGTATTGAATTTATTAATAAAATTTGTGGTATTATATTACTCTAAAATTAATTATTTAAATAAATTTTAGAAAAATTGAAAAATAAAGCAAAAATTAAGTTACCTTGTTTCTATTACAATGGTATTTATAACTATTCATTTACATTTGGTAAAAATAACAAATAATCGAATATATCACTCAATTGAAAAATATGCTATTTTTTATGTATAATGTCTTAATTATGATTCATACATAAATTTGTTGCAACTGTTTATTTTACTTAAAGTATCTATCATGAAAGATATATTCAAACCATTAAGTCGCCAATTTTCAGATGAATACAAAAATTAGTCTGAAAGATCTATAAAAAATATTAATAAAATATATTTCAGTGCCAAAATAAAAATAAGTATAAGAAAAAAATATTTATTACAATGTCTATAATAATATAAAAATTGCATGAAAATTACTTTGTAACTTTTAATAAATGAAACTGATGGTGAATTAAATTTTCTAATTTTAAATAAAATAATATATTTAAATATTTTTGAACAGCAGGTTTTTATTCACATGTTTATTATAATTTAAAAATAGTTTTCATAGTTACAGAATATAAATTTAATGCTGGAATTTTATATTTTTTAATATCTGCATTTAGTATTCTATATATTTATTGTCCAAGCATTTACGGATGAATACATCGTGAGATTATTTCTGTAGCAAGTAGATTATTTCTGTAGCAGTAATTTATTATTGGTAGCATAACTATGTCAAAATTTTAAAACTTACGTTTATATCATTTTAAAGCCTTGACAGATTTATGTCCATATCGGAAGCCTATAAAATATGTCTATGCAAACACATGTTTTGGTAAGCTATTAAATCGGATAAATTATTTCTAAGAAAGTTTTCTCAAATACATAATATATTTTAAATATTTACCTCCGCCTCGCATAGCAGAAATTTTTCCTGAGCTGGTTTAAGTTTGAAAATGGAATCTTATGTACATAACTTCACGAACCTATTTTACGTCAGAATTCATTTTGGTAGAAAGTAAACTGATTGAAAATTATTACTAGTCTTGGAAAGGTATGTTTTCTAGGTAGGTTCAATTCATTCCACCATGTGAATTTTCAAAAATAAGTCATTACCATTAGTATCAGTATATTCATCGTATCAGTATATTCTAAAAATTAAATTTCAGATTAGATTTCTAATAAAATATTTTTTTTAGAAATATATGTTCTAAAAAAATTAACAAAGGGGAACAAGGACCAATCTCAATCACGAAATCTAAAAAAATATTTTTTGTATGTTTGCATGTAAAAATGTTTACGTAAATTATATCTTTGACATAGCTCGACATTGCTTTTATTCAGATTTAATTAACACACATTTTTTTAAATCTACAATCTGTAAGACATCATTTATTAAATCTTAAAATGTATATATTAGTTACAAATAAATCAGACACCCTATACAAATTGGTAAAACATCACGAGGCTTTTCCAAATTGAAAATATTCCTGCTATTTGACTTGCATTTATAATTGAAAATTAATGATTGGATTTTAAAAATAAAAATTATTATATTTATTTATTGTAAATAAGAATATCATTGATTATTTTAATTGTGTGTTATAATGCCAAATATTGCATATCGTATAATGTTTAAAAAGTAATAATATTTTTAATGATTAATTTCATAAATTTCAGAGGTAAAATAAATTAAAACCGTTTGAATGAAATTTTACATTATTTTACTAAAAATCCCTATTCATTAATAAATTTTCATAAAATATCTGCGTAATTTTTTCTGATAGTATTGATATACATTCAGTAAAAGATAAGCACTAAAATATAAATTTAATTAAAGATTAGAGTATAAAATATAGATTTAAATTTATGAAAAACAAATGCTTATTAATGCAATTCTTTGTGGTTCCTTAATACTTCTTTTATTTGAGCACTATAAGTTGTAAGAAAATAAATTTTCCTTTCTTTATAATTATTTATGTCAGTTTCAAGAAAATATTCATTACAGTTAAAATAATTACATTATTTTTTTAGAAATTTTTATCTTCCGTATAGCTTAAAAGAATTTTAGATGAAAATATCGGTAATAAAATAAATTATCCCAAATATATATTCATTGAATACATAAATAATATTATATAATTTTTTTATTGACATACACAAAACATCATTTTTGTCACATATTATTTGTTGATAAAATTAAATAAATATATTTATTAAATGAAGGAGAATCTTATTAAAATCCTGCAAAAAAAAAAAACTTCAAATTCCTTAATTTTCAGAGTATCGAATTCCATCAAAGTTTTAAAATAATAATTTAAAAACAATAGCACTGCATATTAATGGAAACAGATTATGTACTTAACTACTGATATGTGTGTGTAATAAAATATAAATTCCATTTAACTAAATCTAAGTAATGTGAAATTAACAAAACTATATAAAATAATTAATATATTTGATACGCTATATTAATTATGACACTCATTTGAAGATTTTTTAGAATGTGATTTTGAATATGAAGGAAGTTTGGAATTTGCGGTGAAGAAAACAAATAACCAAGTTAGATGCGAATATTTAGGCCAAACAAGAAAGCATGCAATGAAGAGTATCTAAGAAAAATACTTGTCCTGGATGCTCACTGACACCAATTGCGAAATACTGGATTTCTGGAATAGGTCTTCTATTTAGCGGATACTACAGGGCATCACCAGGATCCGTCTCTGGAGAAAAGACGATGTTCCAAACGGAAATGACAAAGGGGAACAAGGACCAATCTCAATCACGAAACACTGTTGGACGTCATGAATAATTGTGACTTAACTTCTTGTGCAAATAGAATTCTCCCCATTTTCTTACAATACATTTTCAGTTGCGATTAATGTGATGATAGTTTTAAAATTACTTTTATATTAATTTATCTAGAAATAAAGAAATGAGTACTTAAGATTTATTGAAGTCATAAAATATCTCATGATTATTACATTTAGTTTATAAATATTTTCTTCCCATACAGGAATAAAATTTATATCATGTAGGATTAATAAAGATATATTAAATTAAGTGGATCAACTAATGATAAGAGGATTAATGTAATATTTCTTTAAATTTTGGTTGAAATGTTTTATATGCCAAAAGGTTTTCGTAAATAATAAAATTTATTAAATTTATGTAATTATTAATTCTATATATTGCGGGAATTTATATTTTCTTTTTTTCTTAAAATACATTTTTATTTAAAGGTAAATTAAAGGTAGTAACATAATATATTACTTAGTATATCGAAACTCTCTATTCTGATTTCCCGACACTTTTATAATTGAAAACAATGCAAATAATTTATAGGTTTTACTCAGCTCAAACAAATAGGGAACATATATTTACAAATTAAATTTGCGGATGAAGTTACTTAAATATTTGAATGCAAGATGTTTACTAAATATTTTATTTTAGAACAACAGGTAATTTTGATATATCTTTGTATTTGATATTGCTATTTTATTTGAATTCAAGGAATCAACTATAAGACTTGAATTATTTGTTCATTAAAAACATTATGAAAATCAAGTATTTTCAGTTGATGTAGTGCTGTAAAACTTAATTTACAAATTAGAAGAATCATGGAGTACAATACAATATAAATGTAAATTTATTGATGAGGTTCATGAAAAAAAAATAGATTTCCGAATTTAGAAAATTTAATATAGTGAACAAAATATACATTGTAAAACTATTGTAGGAAATAGAACTGGCTACCATGTTTGTAACCAATAATATCACACGCATAATTATGTTCAATACATGCATTTACAGCACAGTGTTTGGAGTAACATAATGATTAAGTTTTGGTATAAGACTTTAGGTTTTTTCATTAATGTCATAACAGTTTTGCATTATTTTATCATAATATAATTATATATGGTATACTCCAACATACAATAGGTAAAGGTTACTTCTAAAAAAAAGAATGTTTTTTTTTATTTAATAGAAATTTAAAAGTAATAGAAATATAATGATTCATAAAGAATCAGATGAATAAGTTTTAGATCATCAATAGATCAATAATAGAATAATATCTTCTTTAACAGAAATAAATTCATTCATTTCAGAACGGTATATTCTTTCATATATAGACTTTTATCACTCTATAAAGTTGTATAACCATTTTACAAATATTTTATTTCATATTTTCCATCCAGTTTGAATTTCAATGAAATCAATATTAATCAAGTTTATATATAGTATGATTTAAGTATTCGGAATGTAAAGAGTGTACTTACACAGTACATGTGATTGTAATTTACTGCATTTTCATGAGTTTTGTACCTATCCTCAAAATTTAACTCAATTTATATCAAAATAGATAGTTTCCAAAAATTAAGACATGGTTAAAAAAGAATAGCTATAACATCCACTCGTTATAATTTTTTAAATTGTTTGTTAATATTTTAAATAAAAACTAAGAAACCATTAGTGATTTTCTTAAAAGGTTTTGAATTTATTGAATTTAAACATATTTCTACATTCGAATATTGCACCACAATAATAGGATTGAAATTTAATATAGAAATGAGGCTTTTAATTGAAGAAATTTGTTTCTTACTATCTTACAACTAGCTTGATCTTTCATCCCGAATATAAGGAGTATAAATATAACTTAAGAAAGTACTATTAACTTCAGAATTTATTATAAAATAGGAAATTGCACTATGTTTTTCTTTGTGACTTTCTTAAAAATAAATAATTGACAAATAAAATTATATGTATTTCAGCTTCATTTGTCAAGCAGTTATTATCCAAAGATAATCTTTCTAACGTTGAGATTTTTCTGGACTTAATCCCACAATCAGAGATACTTTTACTTAAGTATGCAAATATTTTAACGTTTCAAAGTAATAGTTATGAATTAGATATCCGTAATCTAATTTTAGAGCAATTTTAATTTAAAATACATTAATTTTTGTCACAGTTCAATACCTTAAGATATATATCTATAAATAAGCTTCTGATACGTGCATAGTAAATGGTAGAACTTGAAAGTCTATGGTACTGAAACATAAAATGAAAGCTGTCATCAGATATATGATGTCTGGTAAAAAAAAAGGTCTGGAATTCACAAATAATAATAGTCAAAATATTATGAAAATTAAACATATATGGAATTAAATATATTAGAATTAATGTCCTTGAAAGCAATTATCTATAAACATTATGATTTAAATTATTTTAGATTAAAATTATTTTCTTAAGCACCTATTTAATGTTATATAAATGATAGCTTATTTATTGTGTTTTAGTAACTAGATCAGTCTTTGAATTAGAAATGTAATGCATGTTCAGGACTGATATAATATGCATAATGGAAACCATTTTGATCCTCTTAATGGAAGATGAACCATTTCAGATAAGAAATATCAGTTTCTGGAAAAATAAAATTCATTGTCTGTGTCACTATTGAATGATAAATATTAAATTGAAAAAACACAACAAGCAAATGCATAAGTTAAAATTTAGAAAAAAATATAAAAAATAATTTAACTTTGAGAATACGTTAATTGAATAACATTTATTTTCTATACTTACTGTATATCAAGTAACGTCAAAAGTAAATTTGAGACATAATTTTTAATGAGGAAATTACTCAAAAGAATCTCCTTTCACTAAAACATTTGCTGCAGCACAGTCTATTGCATTTTAATAAAATTTAATCATATACAAATGATAGATAGATTATAACTGAGAATGAAATATTAATTTAATTTAAATATAATGAACTAAATATTCTTTAAGTACTTATATACTGTTTTTTCATTAATTCATTTCGTATTGATCATAATAAGATTATGAAATTTAAATTAAATGAGAGGTATGCAAAAGGTATTCTTTGCGTTTAAATTTTTCCCGTTTTTATTAAATATAAAGAATAGCCTAATCATATATTTATATTCATCATTATTTTATACTATAACTTCTTAATGATATTTTTAAATAATGATTTATTTTCAAATAAAATAAAAACTCATTTTAAGTCAGTTAATATTTTTATATAAATTTATAATTTATGTGTTCAAAATACATAAAATATTTTTAAAAAATATTTTTTTTTAATTTTAATTAAGTGCATTGTAAGAATTAATAAAATATTTTGCAATGAAGGTCAAAGTATTTTCTAAGAATATAATTTATATTTATAACTCACATGTAATCCAAATAAAATATTTTTATAGGTATGAAATATATTAAAATAATATATTTTTGCATTAATTGTTATAAACTAAAATAAAATTTATGAGCATATATATATATAGTATATATAGGATTCATATAGATTTTAAAGCTAGATATTCAGAAATAAATAAAAGTTTATTCATTTTCAATAAATTTTTCTTTATAAAAACAAATTTTATAAATAGAAATGTTTTATAAAATTATCACTCTTGAGACATTTTATGTTATAAAAGTATTAAAAAATTATCAGTTACAAATTAAAAGACCGTAAAGTATGTTTATGAATAAAATAAGTTCTTTATCATATATTATGTTAAAAATTTAACAAAGAAGAAAAAATATGAAAAAACCATAATCTATTAAATAATATTAAATATATATATTTATTAATTTTTTTATATGTTTTTTAATATTCTGGTCATTTTTTATTTATGTGTATCTTATAAAAATTTCTTTTCAATTATAGTTTCTAAGCTTTTCCAAGGTGGGAAAAAGGAATTTATTACAATTTTCAAGAAAGATTTTTTATACTGTTTAACAGATATTTAATGATGAAAAAAGGCATTCCTTGTATGTTTGTCTTTCATGAAATACTTCCTAAATGAAAATGCCAGATTGTAAAAAACAATAAATAGAAGCATTTAAAATACACATAATATTACGTTAAGAAAATCAAAAATTCATATGCAAAATTTTATTAAAGTATAATTTAAATTTAATTATAATTTCTAAAAACAAACTAATTTTAAAATAAAGTTATTTCTTTTCTTATATTTTATACAATTCAAGTATTTAGTACTTTAAAAATTTATTAAAAATATATTTATAAAATACTCATTATTAAATAATTAAATATTTATATATTAAACATATTTATTATAAAACAACGCTGAATGTAAAACAAAAAAATATTTGTTAATGTAATATAATATCCTTAATGAATATTTTTAGTAGCTAATAATATTTAAATTAAGAGTAATTAATGTACTATAATTAGTTTTTTTTCATTGCAAATAATAGTATTAATTATTATTCGATAATAATACTCCTAATTAAATATAACTGCAAATAAACTGAATCTTTTAGTAATCTATGAAAAATTTATGTATATGTTTTTAGTTCGGAGGAATGCATAAATATTTATTTACAATAATTAATATTGGAATAAATATTATAATATTCAATAATATGGTCAGAAAAATAAAATAATGTTTCTTGCCAAGTTCTTCCTTCAATTTGATGAAAACAGAAAAGTGGTTACTATTTTTATAAATTTCTAACAGAACAAAATACAATAAAAAATTTTAAATCTAAAATGCTATTTAAAAATCTGTAATTATTCATAAATGTTTCAGAATCAGTATTTTATATTTAAGTTCAAAATCCAGGTAAATGTTAAGGAAAAATACATATAATAAATTTTTGGAATTAGTGTTTCACTAAAGTCAAATTGAGGAATCAATAATGTCTGAAATAATCGAAACTTCCAATAGATGTAAAAGATATATACCCTCAGAACACCAGTTTTTTTTTTTTTCCCAAAAACATTTTTTGCTAATTTTATTGCTAATAATAAGTAATGACGTGACATACGGCTATTAAATTACACAATTTCAAGATTTGTTTTATAAAATTATTTTTATTATTTGTTTGTTCCTTTTATTCGCGTTATTTTATAGGTAACTGGGCAATTTGGCTAATGTATAACTATTAATCAAAGAACATATTTAATGCACGCAACGCAATTTTAACTAGAAAGATTTAATGATATGTCCTGGAACGTGCTCTACATGAACATTAGCATCAGATTATTAGTTGCGAGATCATTTTTTTTTAGAAAATCTTCCATTCGTGAAATTTTACATTCGTTTGGCTTAGTATCGAAGTAAGGAGATTACGAAATAAGTTCATTAAAAAGATTTAGTTTTGACTTTTTTCCAATCGTTGACGCGTTATTTTATATCTATCGATTTATATATATATAAATATAAATATATATATATATATACATATATGTATATATATGTATATATATATATATATATATATATATATATAATATATATATATATATATATAAATATATATATATATATATATATATATATATATATATATATATATATATATATATATATATATATATATATATATATATATATATATATATATATATATATGTATATATATATATGTATATATATATATATATATATATATATATATATATATATATATATATATATATATATATATATATATATATATATATATATATATATATATATATATATATATATACATACCTGTATGTGTGTATCAGAAATATTAATTTCTTAAATGCAGAAAATACTTATGTAAACTAAAATTTTCTAAATAAATTTATCAACATCCATCATTGAAAATTAGAATTAAGTTTATATTTTTCCTTACAAAATTTTAAATGCATTGTTTGTAATGCTTAATGCTTTCAAATTAGACAAAGCAAGTTAAAAAGTATTTAATTGCGTTCCAAATTGCTAATGCCATTCAAACCTTAAGAAAATTAATGCGACGAAATTAATTTATATGCATAAATATAAGATGTATATTTCTTGCGGGAAATAAATTTAACTCAGTAAAATATAATTGATTATGAATTTTAATAGTTTAAAGCTACTAAAATAATAAAAGTTTTTAATTATAGGGATTTAATTACAATTAAATACAAATATTGCTTAGAAATAATGATAAGATCTGTAAAGAGAAGAAATTTTTAAGTAATTAGAATCTAAAAATCTTGTTAAATGAATGAATTTCGAAATTTATCACTACGTCTTATGTATACCATTCTGAAATTTCTATTCAATATTATTCATAAAAATTCTGGAATATTTTCATTATTTTCATTTAATAAAAATAATTTTCTTTTTACAATTTACAGTAAGATATTTGAATAGATTTTTAAATTAGTATATCGATAAAAAAAAATTATATATATATATATATATATATATATATATATATATATATATATATATATATATATATATATATATATATATATATATATATATATATATATATATATATATATTTGTTAAAATTGAAAATATGATTAACTTATTTTATATGCTAATGCATTTCATGAAATTTAGTTTTTCAAAAATTCTTAATTCTTCACTCACAAACAGCTGCGATAAGGAAACGTGGTACAGCTTTATAACTTTGTCTGAATTTCGTCATAAATTTTATTGCTTCAAAGCAATCTGTTATGTTAAATCCTAAGTGTTGTTATTCAGAAGCATGTGATGTGGAATTTATTATTAATTTTTCTCATCCACAGGATTAACAGTTGTGCAGATATTTCAAAAATTTTGTAAATGATATTTTATGTATTAATAGCAGTGAATTTAACTTTGATATTTTACTCTGAATGTGGTGATATTAATAAGCAAATTTAAAAATTAATATATTAACAGCAAATAAATTTTAATTTTATACAAGTAAATAAACTTTTTCGCTTTACAACTGATGTTCTACTTGAATATCTCAGATCTTGTAAGTAATATAAGTCAGATCTTTTATTAAGAATGCGCGCGAATGTAAAATAAGTTGTGATCAACGGCTCTGCGCTATGGGATAATATGAATGATATTCCTTGATTAAGTTTGTTCTGTAAAAATTGATATGTTATAAAATTTATGGCGAAATGTTGTGAATGTAAAGTTGTGAGTGTATAACTAGAAATTTAGGTGGATGTAATGATTAATTAGAAATTCTAATTTATTATTGAAAAATCTTTTTAGTGTATGCATCCCAAAATTTTTAATTCGTGTGATTATTTCATTGACATAGGAATTTCTCAACTGTTAAGTTATCAATTTGTGTTTGGAGTTTTTTGCACAGTTCAGTTTAGCAACTTAATTCTTATTTTATAAAAACTTTACAAATATTTCTATGTGTGTCCTTAAAAACATGCCTCTTGAAGAAAAGGAAAGTTACTATTTAAAACTTTATCTTAATGTTAAAAATCAACATTTTAAAAGCTGATAAAATAGTCATTAAATTCATCATTTATGTCATGGGAAAGTAATAAACTGTTACATATGATTAACAAATGTTTTTATTAACAATTTTATAAGGGACCACAGTCGACCTGTTCTAAAAGATTACTCTTAAGAGGGAAAATTACCGGGTTTAATAACAGTCACTTGTGACTTTTGAATGCATATCAGTCTGCTTGGTATTTGAAATTTTTCCACGTTTTCTCCCTTGTGACATGATTAATAAGACCTGCTATCAATGAGAATTCTTCCAAAAAGGTAATTATGCAGTTGACATTAAAATACCTTACAACAATTATATCATAAATATGTTTACAGCCTTGTAAGAAGCATCTCAACACGAACCATACTATTATAAATTTTACAAATATAAATTTTATCAGATTAAATGGAGATAATACGTTTGGTTTTTTCAATCTAATTTTTTTTAAAATATTTGAATTATTACTTAGTTTGTTGCGAAATCAATCAGTAATAAATCAGTAAAAAACATAATAGCTAATATCTGTTGTGCAGATTCTTTCAACGTCCGTGAAAATATTTCTCCTGTACATATTTTTAAGTCTTATAAGCCGTATTCAATCTTACTAATCTCATGAACAAAATACTATTTATCTATGCCTATACGGATTGTTCAAATATAAATTATAAATTTAACAATCATTTCTTTCATTTTTAAGCAGAAATCTCAAAATTTTGTACAATTGAATAAAACCCATTTTACGAAATTATACTTAAGTTGTAACTAAAAGTATTCGTAATGCATCATACTTTCTGCTAGGCTAATATTATGAAACTAAAAAAGAAATTAATGACGTCAAAAATGGTATTCAAAAATGTAGTTAAGGAATAGCTATCGAAAAGCTCATTCAATTGGATTCTATGTCACAAAATTAAGTTCTAGAGTACTTCGAAATGTGGAAAATAATTTATTACCTAAAAATGCAATAACGTTTCAATGCAATATGGAATTGAAAACGATTGCCAATTTCATTTAAGAAACGTAATTCAATAAGCCAGAACTACTGAATTTTGAAACACCATTCAATAATAATACGTTATACTTTGAAAAAATTTTAAAGTGAGGCCAATAATGATTTCAAATACTCTTTTTTAAAAAATATGCAAAAGTAGACCTATTGCATATGATGATTCAATTCTATCAGTGGGTTTAAAAGTTAATCTATTTACTTAACAGTAAAACTAATCCTATTTACCTAAATCTAACAAGAAAAATACAAATTCAGAAATTAATATATGTACATTAAATTGTATGTATTTGAGAATTCAACCAGGAAAGTTAAATTTAAGAAATCAATTTTTTAATTTTCTATTAATCCAATAACTTAAAATTTTTAAAGAACATAATTTATCAAATCCGTATCAGATATAACTATGAAAACATTGTTTTTATTATTTTAAAGAATTTTTTATGAATGTCTCAAAAAATGTGAAGAATACGTCAGACACATCAAACCAAATTATTTTCCAGATTATATATATATATATATATATATATATATATATATATATATATATATATATATATATATGTATATATATATATATATATATATACAAATCAAATGGTTTTGAGACTTAAAAAATGAAGCCTTGTTTAATGAATAAAAACTAAAAAAATTGGCTTATTTAATTTTTGGGTCAATAAATTCGTTCACCTTAATTCTGTAATGAAAGAATAACTCTTAAAGAAATAGTTTAGCTACAGAAGTGTCTGTCATAGGCTATAAAATGTCTCAGAACTTTTGGTATCCATGACATAAACTTGGTTGACCGCACCAAACGTTTGGCATTCTTGATGCTTGTAATCGGATAAGAAGAATTAAGAAAAGTTGCAGAGGAATGCATTTCTTCAATTATTCGATTACTCCGTTCGCTACCCCGTATAAGGAATTGGACAACATCTGACTACTAATTCATTTGATATCTTATTTTGTTGGGAAACATTGTGTTTTTTGTTTTTTTTTACTTTTATCAAATATAAGATACATTGTATTTAAGTCAACCGTTATTTTCTGAGTAAGCTAACCAATTTTATTCAGTTTTTTAAAACTTCTGTCTGATTATTCTGGGTCTTATCTATTAATTTTTAATTTAAAATATTTGCATTTACAAAGAATTATTATTGTCTATTAACATTCTATTTAGATAAATATGCACTCATTAACAAAAGTTTCTATTAACATATCCAAATAAAGAATGGTATTATTTAATATAAAAATATAGTTCACAAAATACATCAACATAATTGTTACAGCTCATTAAATAATTTTCAATTATTTATCCTATTTTTAAATATACTTTATTCTTAATTAAGTTCCAATTAAAAATATAAAATAAGATTTAATAAAAATATTAAGTAAAAGATTTTCCAAAATTATTTTACATTTTACTATGTAAAAGAATTCATTACTTACTGTAATTCTTTTACAGAAATTTTTTCAGCTGTTAAAATTATACAATAAAAATATACACAATGTTTATATTTCAAAGAAATCTTTTAATTTAATGAACAATAAAAGTTCATACTATTTTTATGAAACATTTAAGAACTCCTATTTTATTTTTTATTTTAAAATTGGCAGTAAACATTCAAAAATATTTGTAGTTTAATATACCAATCCAAATGTATACTTTTTTATCATGATTAATTTAGAGTTCTACTGATTTTGATAAAACTTTTGATATATATATATAAATCAAAGTAACAACGCATACTAGCATTATATTAATTAAATTTTATAGTTACAATTTATTATAATATTGTTATTAAATCCAGTACTAATTTTATATGCTAGCCAAACGAAGTATTATAATTTAGTGAAAAAGCAACTGTTATTATTTAATAATAAATGAAATATATAATTGGTATTTTTACAAAATTAAAAATGTATTTAATCTCTGGACGCCCTGATGTACCTAACAAAATCTGTTACAATTTACTCACGTCTACAAGGGCTTAGAAACATTTATGGAGATCTATGTAATATCAATGCACCAATGACCTTTTCTGACAATTCTGTCTTTGAAATGTTGAAAAGTATCTTAAAAAAAATAGAATCCACACATCTAAATATATTTCACAGAATTACTTCGTATTGTTGTGAAGTAGATTATACTATAAAACTTCATCATGTATTAACCTAAATTTGTTATATTGTTAAAACCTCAATAAACATTGTTTTTTTTTTTCTGAAATACAGCGTAAACCATAATGTTTAATTTGATACTCAAAATGATTTGTTGCATGTCAAATGCATGAAGCATGTGTCATATTTTCTTGTGAATAAAATGACATTGGTTAGTTATGATTTTGACGATTTTAGATTATTGCAGCACTGTTTGCGTTTTAAAAGGAACTAATCTCAATTGGACTCTATCTAATAAATAAAATCCGAGTGTAATAAATTTTCCTTATATTTCTAAGAAAAATGAAATATTAAGTATTTTTCAAAACTTAAACAACAAAATTTTGCTCATAAAAATATGTTGCAAAATTTCATTTACATACTGCACAGTAAATAGTGTTCTTTCCTTTATATTAGGACTAGTGAGCCTGATTATTTGTTTTAAATTACACTATTCTGCACTAGTATGCAACTAACCTGCATTTTACTTTTGAATTTAGTAAAATTTTTACTTGATGAAACAACTTTTCACTGCACTTGTTTTAAATATTTCATATCCAGTAAAGTAAATTATAAAAGCATAAATAGTGAATGCCTAAAAACTCATCTTTCAAAATTTTTGGGATTTGCAATGACTCGTAAATTAGTGATGTTTATCTGTTTTTACAAATATATCTATAAAATATTTAAAGAATATTCAAAGAATTTTTGTTTCTTTATCATGATTAAGGATTATAATATAATTAATATAAATTAATTTTTATTCACATTTTAAGATTAAATTTACATTTTACTTCAAAACTCATCTATTCAATAATTCCTTTACTTAAAAATGATAGAATTATAACAATCTTAAAATTATTATACTTTTATTTATTCAAATTTTTATAAACTTCTTCCAGAACTCTTATGTTACAAAAGAACTTTTTTATAGTTTCTAATTGTTTTTATTGGGAAAATGTGTAGTGTTTCTAAAAAAAAATTAACCAATTTTTGAATAATTTAGAAAAATACATTTTAAAATATTCTTATTTTTCATAAATTTTTAATTCACTATAGCTATAATATATTGATTTAAACTAAAACAGAAACTATTAAAATTATTTTAAGTCTTCATTGAAATTTGAGTTTATTTTTGATGTTTAACGTATTTTTAATTTGACAGAGTACTTAATATATTTTATTTTATTAAAAAATGTCATTTTATGTATAAAAAATATACAGGTTATAAAAAACTAAATAATTTGCTGACATTTAAAAAAAATATTTAAAACTCAATTATATGTTTCGCCAAGCAAAATCAAATAAAGGTACTTCATACTAACTACTTTATTAAACCTCCAAATCTTAAAGTTGTTTACATTATTAATATTATGCAGATGCTATCAAAACAATGAATATGATTTGAAAATTATTAAAATAACCAAGAGAGACATCAGTTTAAACAACACAATAAATTAATATATAATTTAAATTTTCAACACAATTAGTTATCGAATAATTATGATGACAACATTATTATCAAATCTCTATTAACCTAATATTTTTTCATTTAAAAGTATTTTGGAATTATACTTGAAAAATTTCATAGGACAATTAGATTTAATAAATATTTCAATACAATTCATAAAAGAAGAAGCTATAACATGTAATTAAAATATTACGAGCACATTAGCATAACTGCCCAGATTTAACAACACAGTATATTCTAATTCATATTCAATTATTTACACATAGCCATTACAAAAAAAATCATAGTTGATGAATTCTATAAGAAGTGTAAAATGTCGACACAATCTTAGAGACAATTAATTTGAGCAGAATAATTACCACGCATATTATTTCTGAACTATATACATAAATATGCTTAGATGGCCAAAGATAATTCGTTATATTTGGAATCTGCTGCTGAGTTCTGCGAGATATTATCGATGGTGTGTGACATTTCTCAATTTGGCCTCATATAATTTATTGTTATAAAGAAAATATTTAAATCAGAATTAAATTAAAATGTTTTAATAAATAAAAGGTAATCTGTAATTCATATTATATTCGAAGGATTATCACTTGCCCCAATTGCTCATATTACCAGAATAATTCTCAATCAAATAGTAAAGCAAAGAAGTATTAATATTTCTTTGACTCTCTCAGTTTCAGGTTTTCAATGAAATATATATCGCAATGGACGCCTTGTGGTTAGAACACTGGCCTTTCTTCAAGGGGATTGCCTTTCTTCAAGGGAGGCACTTAGGCAGAAGGTACTTCAGATTAATACCGATCGTGATTAATCCGAAGTTAACAATGGACTGCATTTTCTATAACTATTATGTTTGGGTCAATAAAATGGCAACAATTTTCTTATTTAAAGTGTCTATTAGTGCAAATATTTACATAAGTGACCTTTCCTATTCCAAGTTTTCATTTCAATTTTTTTTTAATTTTTATAAACAAGGTAAACAATAAAATAAAGCATGAAATTTAGAATACTTTTGAATTTTTAAAATGTTTAGATCTTAAAATATATTTTTAAAAACAGAAAAAAGTAATTTTACTGAGAATCCGATAATCTGTAGGTTTCTCAAATACTCTATGAATCATAAATGTAGCAAATACTATAAATTATTTTATAGAGGTTGATTATATTATAGTTTGAAATTTGGATTTATACGCAGTTTACTTTTTAAGTATTTGTTTGCCTTATTTCGCAATCACAATCCTCTCAATATTTTTATTTCTTCATTAAGTAAAATGTATTGAGTAAATTATTGCATGAACACCAAACTAAACCGTTACAAAATACTTAACAGTTTATGGTTTTAGATTTACTCATATTTTCTTAAAGGGAAACAAGTGTTATGTGTCCCTTTGAAAAACTGAAGAAAGGATAGAGGTACTTATGATAAGTGTACATTAATTGTCGTTGATATATAAACGAGAAAAATTTGAATCAGATATAAGTGCACAGAAAATCTGATTTTAATATCATTGAAAAAATATGCAAGTCTTAAGTTCTGCAAAATAGGAATATAGACTATTATTTATAGGTCTGAGGAAAGTAATTCAAATGTTTATCGATTTGATTTCGTTGAGTCTTCATTTTAATAAATATATTTATTAAACACACTTTAATTTATTAAATACACTTTCATAATAATATATATTTATGATGACCCTATTATAATTTCAGCTTCATTTACCATTTAAAAATTTGATAAAAAATTTAAAAAAATTACACCAAAATATAATTTTTTAAAAGCCATATATTTTAGAAGAATTAGTGTTCATTCTTATTTTTAGTCTCAAAATTGTTTTCAAACCATTTAAACATTATTTGTAGTTCAAATATTTATTTAATTTTCGTGTGATATACAGCAAATCACAATTTAATTGCTAGATATAATATTTTAATTTTAAAAAAATAAAAATTTGCTTATTAATTTTTAGATTTATACGGGAACATTCAAGCAAATATAATCAATTAAAAATAAAATACATAAAATGTAAAAAATAGCATATATACTTTTCATATTTCAATATTCGAAGAATTGTTTTCAATTTTTTTGTTTTTTTCTTAAATACAAGCAAATTAGATCTGTAAAAATCTAGTCATTTATTAACTTCAATCGTAAGTGTAAGAACATATTGAATGAATTTCATGAAATCAACATTTATATTACAATATTAATTTTTTGAATTGCATGAAATCAATATTGAAACATCACTTTTAGCTTACGAATTTATAATAATACTTGTCGCAGTGTAAAACGACATAACCAAAACCTAAGAAAATAGATATATATATTTTTTATTAACCTTTAAATTTAAGAGTTTCCTCTTTTCCTTTCAAACTAAGCTGTAATAGTATAAAGGAAAGGATGCAATAAAAAAAAAAGCACAAGGAGCCAAGTGCAATAAAGGAATAAATTCTCATTTTTGGATGGGATGGATTATCGTGAGAAAGTTTCAAGGAAAGTTTATGTTTTATGATATGTTTTATTTGTAAATCTGACCAGTCGGGATTAAGGGGGAGAGATTTCTGACCTATCCCATAGGAGTGTAGGACGTAATATGGAACTTTGGAAAACCAGTGGTGTAAAGAGGAGGAGCTAAGACGAGAATTTAAAAACTGCATCTAAGAATGAAAGAAAGACAGAGAAAGTCCTCACACACAGAAGTCCTTCAGACACACAAGGCAGAAAAAGCCCTCACACACTGAAGCCCCAGAGATGCCCGACAAAGAATAGGAGTAAACGGAGAATGATTGCACTGGCCTGGAGAAGTCCTGCCACGACTGCCCTGAATGGGAATGCAGATGTCTGACAAATAGATGATGAAGAGATGACAAAGTCTGAAAAGAGGTATACTGAACAGCAAGCCAAGTAAGATGCGGAGATATCAGCCGATGGAAATGCACAGCAAAAATGCGATTAGAGGACGGGAAGTGGATAGAAAAAGAGAATCATCGACACCGGAGAGCGGCGAAGTCTCAGACAACACAATACTACTTCTAAAAGGGGTGAGTCTGATCTCTCGTTCAATATCCCTCTGGTCACTTTGATTATTGTGTAAATATCATAAAAATAATAATAATAATGTTAGAATCTTCTCCATCATTTAATCAAGAATGTATTAACTATACATGTAAATACCTTTGTAATGAATTTGCTAAAATAAATTATTAAGTTTTAATGTTTTTTTGTTTTGATTTTATCTCTGTCATTCAATTATTTAAATAATGAATCTGGGGGTTTTCCTCGGAGTTTTCTAAAATTACCGAGGTCACCACAACAATAATGTTATATAAATTTTTAAATTAAAAAAATGGTGTATAATTTGTTATAAAATCTTGCATAATTATTTTTTTGTTAGCAAGGAAAACATATTTTCAAGGCATTGGTCTACTGTTAATTTAAACATTTCTTCAAATATGTATTTATTTTTGCATCTTTGTTTGAACAACACTTTTCGAAAAAAGAATGTAATACATGTAACATTTGCATTATTTCCTTGAAAGAAAAAATAGTTCCTATAAAGAGAAAAATGTATTAACATAATTAAATATATTCAAATCTTAAAATAAATACTTGAATTAAAAAGCAAGAATGTTCTTTTTCATTTTTATATGGCTTTTAACAGCAGTAGAGAAAAAACATTGCATAAAAAAACATTGAAATAAAATTTTATAATATATTTTATGTACTTACTTTTCAGTAATGTTTCTTTTTTTTACAGTTTTATTAAAATAAAGTTGAAATACATTTTCTAAAATATCTTAAAACTTTTTTATGCAATACAATTTCTATGCTTAAAAAGTTACTTGCGAATAATCTCTAAGAATTAAGGAATTAATTTGTGACATGTAAAAATTTAAAAATATCTTTAAAAGTATTCATGAAAGAAATTAATCATCATTTATATAAAAATCTAAAAATTAATAAAAATCAAATGCGACAAAAATAAAAGTCGTTTTTTGGTAGTTTGCTTTTAATTGCTATTATTCTCTTCGAGTAATTACCCAAGTTATGAATTCAAAACTAGTATCTTTTTCTTTTCTTTTTTTTTTTTTTTTTTTTCAATTTAGATTGCGTAAAAAGACGTGGATGCCGCAAACAAGAAAAAATTTATTCTCGTTAAAAATGCGCTTTTTTAATGAGTTTTAAGATGATATTTTCAATTTAAATAGGATGTAATGAGACATTTGCATTCTATTTCTTCTATTTTTACTAATTTTTTTAAGAAATTCATTTCTATTTTCAGAATCTTTCAACCGTATAAAATATTTTTTTGCAAACATATTAACTTTTTATTCATTACACCAAGTTACAGTCATCTTTATAGCTTCACGTGCTACTTTCGTTGCATTTAAATTAACTATTTCCGCTCATTTTCAACTCAAGTACAGTGAGGAGTAATTTTATTGCATTTTTTTCAAAGTAAAACAAAATAATTCGTTGCGTAATGAGATACCCAAGTCTTCTCTAGTAATGGTAGAGTACTATTTCTATTTTTAATATGTATGAAATAATTATAATTGAAACTATGTAATGTACTTTACAAAACATAAGCTAAAATTATTTCAAACAGTAAAATTTTAATATATACTCAACGACGAATGCATTTCAATAAATCAATTATGTTATAATGCCCATTTTTTAAATAATGTAAGACTTTTGAAAACCTACACATGAAATGGGAACAAAAATGTCTTTGATAATTATATATATATATATATATATATATATATATAATTTATGAATTGCGAAAATTTGCATTGTTGTAAATATTTTTAATATATTTATATTGTATTGCCACATAAACAAGTATATTACAACTTGATACATAAAGAACGTATTTTATCTACCAGAAATAAAATACGTATCCTTAGGAGAAGGAGCTAGTCTGAGTACTTCTAGCACCCATAAAATGTAACATAAACTTTTTCTCGTGTGATAAGATGCATGTTTGATAGTAAACATTTTAATAATTGTATAAGCGTGCTTATGGAAAATAACCTATTTTCACTATTATATAAGGGCAATGGAATATGTGAGTATTCAATTTTTTTAATTAATGAACATCATTATCTCGGTTTCCAGTGTATTAATAAACAGACCTTTCGTTGAACTGCCATATTTCATTTTCAGTGATGTAAACATAAAGAAAAGTTTCACCTTTGTTTAATAAGTGCAGGTATTTTAGGAATGACTACTTCTTTAAATATATTCTACTATTTTCTAACATGTGATTGAATCAGAATTTTCCAGATCATATTGTACAATAAAAATCTTGTTTGTATATTAGTTAAGTCAAATTTTTATTTCCTTTTGTTGAAAATTCAATATTTTTTTCATTCAAAGTTTTTACTAATGCATTTAAGATATAATTCTTTTATTATTTACAATTAATGAATTCTGAATAACTTCAAAATTTACGATATATTATTAGCAACAAGCTGCTGTTAAAGTCATGATAACACCACATTTGTGAATAACTGATTATACGTTAAAAATATTATAACACAAGTGAACCATGTATTTAAAAATTTTATTTTAATCGATAGCATATTAGTTAAATAAAACCAATAAATCGCTTGAATTCATTGGTGAAGGTTTTGTGATGGCATTCAAAACACCATGCTAGTTTTTAAAAAATTTTTACTAAATATATAAACGGTATTGCATAAATGTTTCAAAAATTTAGGGTTTATTATAATGTTTATAACGAATTTATTAATGTAAAAAAACTTATAAGTTCATAATTATGCATGGCAAAAAATATGTAGATTATAAATGAATTACTGGTATTTTGATATATAATCAAGCTCAAATAAAGAATATAATGTAGGATTAAAAAATGACTCTTCAGGTTAGTGGTAAAAATGTTACATTAAAAGATTTATAATAACATCCCGTTATTTAATTATTTTTCACATCATTTGAAAATATTTCCTCAACTATTGTTATTTTTGAATAATAAATGAGACTATTTCAAGACTCTTAGGCACATTACAAGACAGTTATAAATATTATCCACTTAAATATTATTTATTAGATAGTTATTTCTTATTATAGTATTAGAGTTTAGTTAAAAGAAAACATTTTAAAATTTAGTCCATTAGTTCATGGATATGTGTATGTCATTCAAAATGTCTAAGAAGTTATAAAAAAGATATTTTAAGAACGAAATATGTTTGCATAAATGTAAAAATGTTAGCAAATTTTTCACATGTTTAATAATCAGGGAAATAATCATAAATGTGTCAAATATTAGAATATATATATTGAATTCTTTTGCACTTTTTAACACATTTCATCTAGTATGTGTAAATAACAGTAATATACAAAGCCATATTTTCATTTGTTCACACAAACAGTGATTTCATTCATGAAAAAAAACGATAAATCTAAAATATTTATTTTTTTGGCAAATATAGACACCACATACAGCAGCAACTCAGAACGAATGACTATTACGCTGTTGCTATGGCAACTCACATCCAGTCTATATTTTCCTAGATCACAAAATATATATATATATATATATATATATATATATATAATATTTCATAAATTAATACTAGATGAAGAATGATACCTTGAAAATATTAAATGGAAAACAACAATAAATAGAAAATTATGTATAGAAACAATAAAAATACTTGGAAAATTTAAAAGAAAAAAGATATCAAAAGTATATAAAATGGAGTGAAGTACCAACATTGCCAGCTTCGTCAGGGTGTGTAGACCATATTGGAACAAAGTATGGCTAGTCTGTACTGGCCCAAGGCATAGACGTAAAGAAGCCAGTACTCTCCAAAGCCCCACTAAAAGCAAAAAAAATGTCAAATCAAAATGTTAGAACTAGAATAAAAGATGTAAAATTTAATCTAAAATATATAAGCTAAAATCCAATGTTGCCAAAATACATATAATTTATAATAATCAAATCCACATCCAAATATGCAAGAACCGAACCAAATTCTATCATTCAAGCCAAATAAATACATAAGTTAATGACTAAATGTAAACACTATTGGCATTTCTAGCTTCTCATAAGACTTTCAAGGCTTTATTTCTATGATTGAGTTCAAAATTTTTAAATTTAAATCTATTGGACAAACATCTAATACTATTAATTTGCGCATAAACCTACACAGATCTAATATTAATAATTATAATAATAACAAAAGTTTTAACTTTGAATGTGAACATTTCAAAGTACATAATTTCAATAATATTATTATAAACATGTTAAATATTGAAATATTAATTTTCACCTAATTAAAGAAAAAAATCAATATATTATTTATTATAAAACCCTAGTACCATTTGGATTTAATGATCCATTTAATAATTCAAAAATTAACAATGAAAATACTAAATAAGTTATGTATTTT